>OU896715.1:3795357-4130680 GCA_918026855.4 Phaedon cochleariae | reverse complement strand
ACATTCGATTCTTAGAAAACGAGAATATGGGCTTGAGGCTTAGGCCTTGGATACCTGGAATATCATCAGACGAAAAACGATTAATATGTTCATTTCAGACATATCTTCTTCTTGAGAATGCACCATACTTTATTTCAAAAGTTGAGTGCGCTTTTCAAATAGATAAACGACTATAACGTCATTCACCATCGATTTTAAATTTATATTCAATTTTTACGAATTAGGATGAATATAACTCGGTAGCATACCCATAGTGGGTATGTTTCCTACTACTTCATTGGTCCTTTTTTGAACGTTATCTATAACATTATTTCCGTATTTCATCGTAGTACTAACAGCACCAAGTATTCCTTGGACCAGTCTTTTAGAAGGAGATTTTTCTATAGTCCTATCAAGAGATTCGGATGATTTTTTCGGCATCAAATATTTCATCAAAACCTTATTAAACGACTTGGGGTCTTCTTGATGAGGAAAATGCTCACAGCCATCTATGATTTTCATATAAAACCTTTCACAAAACTCTGTTGACTTCACAATGCCTTCTAGTTTCACAAGCTTATCTTTGTTTCCCGTTATCAGAATGACAGGTGTTGGAACGTTCTCGGATTCTTCATTAATTTTCAGGAAAGGTAGATTCCTATAATAGTTTATTGGCCCAGTCCAATCTTCTTGCCTTGAATATGTGTATTTGTATGCTTCAAGATAAATGTCATTGGCTGGAAGATGTTTGTGGTACTGGTTGATGATTTTTACGTCTTCTTTCAAAGCGTCTATTTCTGGCAGGTAGGGAACCTATAAAAATTGATGAACATAAGAAAAGAAAACAAAAAAATCGCCGACATTTATGTTTCATGCAAGGGTATCATGAGCCAGGAATGCCTGATGTCATAGAAATCTTTAAAGAGGAATGCCGCGATGAGCGTGTTTATTATTATTTCTATGGCCCAGTCTGGCAACACTGTTCAGAAGGTCTACCTCCAAAGAGTGAATTTGATGTGTTATCAATGTGAAATATTGTTGAAAGCCAGTGAAAAGTGTAAGGAATATTCTAGTGATCGAGTTATAAGTGAAAGGGTATTTGTGTGCGTGAAAGTCTCATCAAAAATTGTTCTTGAATATTGAGGTTATGTTCTTTGTTGTCTTATTTCTAGAATCATAGTAAATCATGTCAACCTTTCTCGTAAGGAGATGCCAAATGATTGCTGTGTGACAGGATAAGTCAGATTACGCATCGGAAAAAAAATATGTTTTTTCTGTGACGGGAAAAAAGTTTGGCATTTCATCTCTGTTGGCAGGTTATAAAATGTCACTTTTCATAAATTACTTTTTTCCCGTGGGAAAAAAGTGAGTACTTCTTTCCCGGATATATATCACATATATATACTCTGTTAATGGCTTTTGTTGTGCTATAGTTCCGAAAAATGAGTCAATAATACCGTCTCCGAGAAAGAACTGCAAGTCCTTTTATCTTCCATTCGACTTCGCGGTTTCGTATATTACTAAACAACTACTGAATTCGCAATTTTTTGAAATCAAATCACAGAACTGAACTGACAGAAGTGACATCAGATATTTGATTACTTCAAAAGAATGATAAAGATGTCTATAAAACGCAGGTGTCCCTACTATTAAAAACTAGAAATTTCACGTCGATAATTTTCACATTTCGAAATAATGTAATATCTTATCAATATTGATTCGTCCTTCCTTCTGTCACAGAAAAAAATTGTGTATTATACACGGGAAAAATATTAGATTTTAGCTCACGGTTTTTTGTCTCTCTCCGCTACGCGTCGGGAGACAACACAACCTGGAGCTAAAATCTACTACTTTTTTCCCTTGTATAATAAATAACTATTTTCTACGACTGCTATGAAAAGTAGCGTAATTCTCATGGCTTACTCAATTTCAAAACCACGAATTGCTCATACCTGTGAGAAATATTATTTCTCACAGCACTTTGCCAACACCACGCATAGTAGGTACCTTTTATATGGAGAATCAACTAAAATCGACAAAAACTTAGTTGGCCGCTGTTGTCACGAACAACTGTCAACAGAATTTATTTCAATTTTTGAGGTAGTTATCAATCGTGTTTCGATAAAAAATCGCAATTTCATTGAATATTAGTAAGACATAATATACATATTTGTACCAGTGATAGGTAAATAATATGGAAACTTATGAAAGCAGTGACGATTTTGACAATACTCCACCAGAAATATTGGAACAAGCGGCAAAAGTAACATTAGATTTGTTGCCGGAAATTTCCCGAAAGAAGTATGAATTGGCATATGGGAAATTCATGGAATGGAGAAGAAATACGAAAATAAAATCGTTTTCGGAAAGTGTACTTTTGGTATACTTCGAAGAAATGTCGAAAACTTTGAAGGCGTCAACACTTTGGTCACAATATTCGATGTTGAAAAGTACCATCAGTATTAAACATAACATTGATATATCCACGTATCAAAAATTACGTGCATTTTTGAAAAGAAAGTCTGACAATTACTTCCCAAAGAAATCAAACATATTAACAGCCGACCAATTGCAGAGATTTTTAAAAGAAGCTCCAAACAAGGAATATCTACTAATAAAGGTGGGTTTATTATTTAAATTGAACTATTTTTCGAATTTCTTCCGCTTTTTTCCTCGAATTAACAGCTTTTTATAGTTAGTGGGTGTATTCAGTAGGTAAAAATAATTAGATAATCTTCAAAAAGTCAATTTCATATTGTGGAAGATGAGTATATGCCTATGAATAAATATTTTAATAACTACTCCGTGGTGTAGTGGTAGTGCTTCCGCTTAGGATACTAGCGGCCCGGGGTTCAATACCCGGCCAGGGATGATATATTTTTTTAATTATATAAATGATTTTACATCCTGATATTTTTATTTGTAGGTTGCAGTGGCTATTGGCGTAGCAGGGGCATGTCGTAGAGATGAACTGTGGAAATTAAAAGTCGATGATTTAGAGGATCTAAATTCGGCTTTGTTGGTGAAATTAGATAACACCAAAACAAAGAAGCCAAGAACTTTCACTGTAACGGGGGAATTTTATAATATATATAAAAAATATGCCGCTCTTCGACCGAATGATTTGGCAGAAAAACGTTTCTTCTTGAATTACCAGAACGGAAAATGTACTAGACAAGTAGTCGGCATCAACAAATTTGGTAGTATGGCAAAGAGAATTGCAATTTTTTTAAAATTGGAAAATCCCCATTTATATACAGGACACTGCTTCAGACGTTCTTCGGCAACAATTTTAGTAAATGCAGGAGGTGACATATTAACCTTAAAGCGCCATGGAGGATGGCAATCCAGTACCGTGGCAGAAGGATACGTCGGAGACTCTATTAAAAATAAAATGGACGTTGCAAATAAAATCGTCGACTCTATTGAAAAACCAGTAGAACTATTCACTGAAATGGAGACAGAAAATGCACCACTGTACATAAATAATCAACCTTCAACTTCTACTTCTACAATTAATATAACAGAAAATTTACTCAAAAACAATGACTTTCCTGGTTTGACCATACAAAATTGTAAGAATTTCACAATTAACTATAATTTCAAATGAATAATTCAACTGTTAAGAGGTAGGAAACTTGTTATTATGTTATGTTATTTTAGTTCTGCTATAACCCATAAAAAATAAAAATTGAGTTACATTGTTCTTTGAATATGTGCAGTCGTAGAAAAAGTATAGTGTGCAACATGTGGGGAAAAGTACTTTCCTCACTCGTGTGTTTGCGGCACTCGCCTTTCAGGCTCGTGCCACAAACTTCCACACTCGTGAGAAAAGTTGAACTTTTCCCACTTGTTGCACAATATACTATTTTATATTTCCTAAAATGAAGAACTGCGAAAAAGTGGATTACTTCGATAACTCGTGAAAATTGGTCCCCATCTCAACATTCCAGTGCGTGCAATTCATTTCGTTGAAACAGACGGATCAATTTGAAAAAAATTGCTAAGAAACCCATGTACAGTTAGTTACAACAGCAGTACCCTCTATTTTATCAAATTAACTTTATTTATTTATCTTTCTAAACCTAATACCTCAATAAAAACAAATCCTGATGAAAGACGTCAGAAATGTTTAGTTGTTCAAAATAAATAGTTATTTATTATACAAGGGAAAAACGTTCCGGATCACGGCGATGCGGTGTTGCATTTATCTCACCACGGCTTGTTTTAGAGCTTGTGCTGATGTATACTTGCCTGTACAAAGTTTAGCCATTGGTAGCTCCTGGTACTAGTAAGATTTTGCCAGTAGACGTTCGGATGTGGACAGGCTATTGCAAAAAACTTCTTCACTAACGAAGGATTATGGTGCACTAAATACCATCCGATTAGAGCTCCAAGATCATGCCCCATAATGGTACATTCAAACACCCCAAGCGCATGAACGAAGTCCTCGATTTCCTTCAGGATCTTATCTATTTTGTAACTTGTTCTCCAGACAGGCTTGTCCGAATCTCCAAATCCTTTCAGATCCAGAGCAACCACTCTGAAATGTTGGGACAGGACTGGGATTTGGTATCTCCAGCTCAGCCAAAAGTCTGGGAAGCCATGGAGGAGCAGAATCAGTGGTTGGTCCTTCGGACCGGATTCCACGTAGTGGAATTTGATTCCCTGAAAGATATTCACGAATTAAAATGATGGTACACTATACTATTGCACTCAAAACATAACCCTAATAATAAATGACCGGACCTAATGTAATGACCTTCAGCTTCATATATTACATTCACATTCACACATTCAGCCATTTGACATTAGAAAAAGTAGGCAAATTGTAGGTAGTTGCGATCAAAACTTTTATATTATTATGCAGAGATAAGTAACTGACCTTCAATTTAACATATTTATGTTGACCCAAGGACGTATCAACAAGGCAGCTAGGAGGGTTATCGCGTTGCAGTCCACTATTTGTTTTCTTGGGGTCCCAGAACCATTTCGCCAGTTTTTTGAATATCACCCAAATGCCGAACACGAACGAGAGAACGTGTATTTTGATAGAATCTAACACCGACACATATTGTATACGACATATTTCTTTGGGCATGTTGAAAAACTCGCAGGAAAAGACGGCCTGAGACGGTTACTGAATCTCTTTAACCATTATTCAACCATGCCATGTTCACTCTGTAAGTAAAGTCCAACATTTTGGTTGGTCATGAATCGGATCAGAAATTAAAAATGGATTATCAGTTCAAGGACATGGGCGTACTCATGCATGCACAAGGTTTCATTTTAGGGCTAGATAAGATATAAAATTTCGTTTCAATTTGGCGACGTTTCTTGTATTTTAAAAACTATACTTTTTCATTCTGATCATGATATGAGTCTCTGTTTGCCTACATCCTTAGAGAAACGAAATTTACATAATAAGTATATACACTTCTCCAAGAAATTAATGTACCACCAAATAGTTGCCGAAAGTTTAGGACACATTTTCGTCAAAACTACTTCGTCCGATTTGGACGTTTCTGGTTTTGAAAGACAGGTTATTTCCTTCAGAACATTGGTGTGCAAACTGTATTCGCATAAGAACCTCTTTTTATGTATACCGATTGTAGCTATTGAAGCGTTTTTTTTTCATGTAATTTGTAATACCCTGTGGAGTGTAAGAGTCACGCGAGGAGTCACGTTATCAAGTTGAAATTAAAAGTACATTTAAGCCTCATCTTTTTTCAACATTCCTTTTTTGGTTTCACTCCATCACCCTACATTTTTCTACTCAGTGTATAAAATCGTATAAAATGATGTTGCAACCAAGGTATTATGCATTTTCTAGTATGTTTGATTTGAAACGCCTATGTTTTTTGAGGTAATACCCTTGATAAATCAGAGATGATCGTCTCAAAGGTCAGAATGACTTCTGATAAATTGTATGGCGTGTATTATTTCTATATAGATATCAGAGGAGCAGATTGTAGTAATTGATATACTTATTTCATTATTAAAAGTGTCTGGATAATGTCAATTATTGGTAAATTAGTCATAATATTAGGGACAAATAGATAACACTATTTGTTGTTTTTCCTTGTATTGTCAGATTGTGAACTTCCTAGACTATAGACAAGCGCGTATCTTGGTAGGAAAATTCGGTAGATATGGATAGCTTTGGTAGATACTACCTATCTCTGCATATTTTTGAATGTGTACTAAGGTGGTAAAAGTATTGGTATATAGGTTGTACAGGGTGTTTCATAATATATAGGACGCACTTCGAGAGGAGATAGGGCGAGTGAACATAGGTCATAAAATGCTTTGTTTGTGAGATACAGGGCGTTAAATGTGCTGATATTTATCGAAAATTCTTATGTCCACCCCACCGCTGTACCTACTTTTGTATTCCTATATACGACGATTTTTTTTTCTCTCATAACATACAAAACTATCTACTTTTTCGAGCAAAGAAATTATCGAACACATTTGAAAAACTAAAGTTGGTGCTGATATCTCAAATTCTAGAAGAGTTGGTATACATTTCATATTTTTTTCGAAATCACTTTGAAAAACTGCCATGAGAATGTGAAATTCCTATTTGAATATTTTCATAAATAAAGAAGTTACGGAGGAGACATGAAAATGATCAAAATCTGTTTTTTGCGTATAGAACAAAAACGACCTCGTATCTCTCACCGTTAAAAAGATACCCATGGTGAGCATGGTAAGTGGGACACACTGTATAATACACCTTGAGTATGCATCTGTCATAATATATGGTCACCTCAAACAAGCTGCATGTAATGAAGATATCTTGATGCAGAAAATCCAAAAACGTTCTTTAATATATCTATGTTTGCTATGTTATAGCTAGCTAGCTTCAAATTCCAGACATTGATGAGTGATAGAAGAAGCATGCAATCAGTGATATTTATACATCATATTGCAAATAATAGATACAAAATTCAGAAATTATCTCCTGATAAACTATATTAGTCGAATAGTTCCAAAAATTGCTGCTATATCTTCCCTGAACTTCATGTTTCAATATTTTCATATGTTTATTTTAATATTTTATGTAGTTTTTGTATATTATCTGATCTTATATGTGCATTCATATACTGATTTTAGCTTTAGCTCAGTGTAGGTCTAGAATAGTGTCGTTTTGTACCTTGCATGTAATTTCCTGTTCGGATGTGAGTTATTTATTATTCAATTTTAACTTTTTTGTAGTTTTGTTTGACAAAACTATTTTTTTTTTGGTATGTGCTATATTGATTTATTACCTGATTATATGTATTTATGTTCATAACCATACATTACCCGCACTAGATGTAATGTTCATGACTTACAACAAATGTATTTTCTTGTACTTAACGTTGTTAAATAAACTAAACTAAACAATACAAGGAAAAAAAGTAGTAGTTTGTTGTCTTCCTCCGCTACGCGTCGTGGAAAAATAGTAATTAATGAAAAGTGACATTTTACAACCTATCAACTGAGATGAAATATTAAACTCATTTCCCATCACAGAAAAATATATTTTTTCGCGTATTGTCCGTACGGTCGTACTCGTATACACTTCGCAATTTTTGTGCCGCACCCGCGGAACCATGTTTCATCGAACGAAACACACTCCATTCAGCGGGGTCCCTATGGCCCCCTAAGGGGAGAGTAGGGGGCCGCATTAAAATAAAATTAAAAAGCTACGGAATAATCCGGAGAGGATATAACAAAAGACGGAATGGGGTCCCTATAGGATGTCGTCGACAAACAATACACTGTCGAGCTGGCGTCTGATTGGCCAACGCTTCGCCATCATCGTGCTATATATATTATTATGCATGGAGAAACAAAAGAATAACGGGATAGGTATTGGAACAAAAGAACGTTTTCTTTCGCCCAGAACTCTGCTCAGAGTGACGAATTTTTGGAAGACATCTATCTTGTGGAAGTTTTCAATGATAGTAAATAGATAGGGTGTTTCAATGTTCATCTTCCAAACTTCTTTATGCCATATTTCGTTATACAGCATGTCGATGCCGAAAGTTAAAAAAAAAAACTTTCATTCCGATTTTGTTTAAATTCAGTGGGTTTATTTTTATTAGGAAATAGGAGATCACTTTTGATACGATTAGATTTGTTTCGGTAAGTTCAGTGGCATTCTACAATCACTTAATTTATGAACATCTTTCTTAATTTTTTGAAATAATGTGCGTTTTCACCATACCACAGCTATTGACGTCAGTATTATAGAAAATACTGATTACGGGGTTGCTTTGTTGTTTAATTATCAACACACTTTTATTATTTTATTTTCTACTTTTCTCTTGTTTAGCTATCTATAAAACTGTCTCTTCAGTTTTTGCACTACAATTTATTTTCTATTTTTCAGTTTGGCTAACTAAAAAAGGGTATTTTTTATATTTTTGTAACTACCGTCCCGCAGTGAAGTGAAAGTGGTCAATTTGCCGTTTATCAGGCTCCCTTTCCGGAAACTTCATTTTACACGAGTACTTGGTGCAAGACACTGCCGTAAAATTGCTCATCCTGAAGATATTGATGAGGATAATGAAACAAAACTATTAAGTTATGTTATTGTCATCGGTTCTTGATAAGTATGCGAAGTTTCAACTTGATTCGTCGTTTTGAAGTGAGTCACAATCACCAGTCTATCTGGATGTAACTATTCATATGAGTACTTGATGTAAGACACTGTCGTGTCTCTGGATAAACAAAGCATTGTAAAGTTATCCGAAGGAATAAAAACGAACCATTGAAATTTTCGTGAAGGAACATTCGGAAATGTTGGTGGCGGTAAATCATTCACCATTTTATTCAAGAAAAAACATCACTCATGTCGAAGATCTTTTTTTTATGTTCTGGTTCCCACGAAAACTTCATCATAAAGCTATTCAAGAAGTTTATCCTACCATCAAGAATAATAATCAAAATTATAGAACTTTAACCTATTTCGGATCATCAACTGAGAAATTAGCTTCATTTCTACATAAACAGGACTTAAAAGTGGCATATAGAACAAATAACACGTTGGGACTCTTTATCAAGAATAATAAAGACAAAACTTCTAAATTCGAAAAATCAGGGGTATACAAACTCAAATGTGGATCTTGTCCTAAGGTATATATCGGTCATACAGGTCGTACGTTTAATCAGCGCATTCATGAACATAAGATGAATTTTATGAAAAAGAAAACAAATTCAACATACGTCAACCATATATTAGAAGAAAACCATAGTTCTGATGATAATTTTGAAATTCTGCACATAGAAAATAAAGGACTGAAACTCAATCATTTTGAATCATTAGAAATCAACAAACTCAAAAATTTTGACATTTTACTTAATGATCAATTAGACCTTAATAGTTCACCACTGTTGAATTTGTTTTCTTAGTAAGTAATGATATGTATTTGATATCAACTCTTTCAAGTTAATCCGGTATACCGTAATTTAATGTAGATATTGTGCATAATTTCCGAAAATGAAGGTTTATCGTACCTGTCCACAGGTAACTAATCCTTCAGTTTGGGAAGGTAAGATATATAAAAGTTAAGCAAGCCAACGTTAGTTTAGTTCATTGTACCAGTATATCACCTGACGAAGCTATATACTGTGTTAGCGAAACATGTCGTGTGTTTAATAAATTTTGTGGAAATCTTATCGTTTGTGAAGTTTTTACATTTATCATGGATTTCCATCAAGTAACGGCCGAGTCAATTCAAAATTTGAGGAACAATTGTTGATATTTTAGAAGAGCATCATCCATGAAAATATCTATAAAATAGAGCCAGATCTCCAACTTTTCTACGGTGTTCCAGAGAAGTAAGTGAGTTTGTGAGCGAGGCATCACCCACGAGACGAATTGCTCTTTTTTGGACAGAATCCAAAAGTTTCAGCGTATGTTTGGGTGCTGCACTCCAAATATGGGATATTGAAAAAAAACTATTGAATTATTTTATTGTCATCGGTTCTTGATGAATATGCGAAGTTTCAGTCTTTCTGGATGTACAACTATTCATACGAGTACTAGTAGTAAAAAAGCATTGTAAAGTTATTCGAAGAAATGAAAACGAACATTTAAACTTTTGGTGAAGGAACATTTTTAAATTTTGGTGACAGAACATCATTCACCATGAAAAATCTTCACGGATAAGATTTCCACCGAATTCTTAAACTCACAACAGGTTTCGCTAACACAGTAGCTTCGTGTTACTACTGTGCTGCTACTGGGTAAGCGAAACATGTTTGTGGAAATCCTATCGTTTGTGAAGTTTTTACATTTGCCATAGATTTCCAAGTCAAAATCAATTCAAAATCTTTCAGTCAGAGTCGAGGTTCTGAAGTGGGTTAAAATTATGCTCGAATAAGATTCCGCGTATTTTTTGTAAAATTTTTTTTTGTAAAATTTGTATATCGCTACTTCAAAGTTGGGAACCAACTCCCCAGAAGTCGAAACTTGTGCGGGGTTAGGAAGAGCGGGACCTACAGCTTATAGTGGAATCCGAACCACTTCTATACAAACATACATAATCAAAGCGTGGCAATAATGAAATTTTTCTCTTATATTTACACGAGAGTTTTTTTCTTGTCGAAGTAAACTTGACATGTATCAATAAAAATTTTGTTGCCTGGCAATTTGACGAAAGAAACTGCCTCTGAAAAAATTACGAGTCCGTAGGACGAGTAATTTTTCCTGGCAGTTTTTTTTAGTTGAATTACCTAATGGCAACAAAATTCGAATTATAAATGCCAAGTTTACTTCGAATGAAAAAAAAGCTAGAGTGTAATTCGGTAAGACAATTTAATTCATCAAACATTATTTGTTTATTGCTGGTTGTCATGCTTTCAAAAGTTAGGTTCCGTTATTCTCGAAAATCACGAAACCAACAAAACAACAAAAACATTGCCGTATGCACTGGTTATTTCGAAATCATTTTGCAAAATAGTGAATAATGAGTTGACTTCGTGAAATACGTACAAGGTTTCCAGTATGGAAAAAATTACTTTTTGTGCAGAGAAATTGCCATTTTGATGTGAACAATGGTGGTATTCATCATTGATATCACACTACAATTCCACAGTTTTCAAACATATGAAATGGTCGGAATGGTCCACTCAACACTTGCATGGACTGGAATGGAGCCATATAAGCAATCAGCTATTACAACAATATGGTATAGGTATGAAGAAATAATTGAATTCATCAAGAAGCTTTCATGAAGGAGATGGAATTCTAGTGAAGGGGCTGGGAAAAGAAGATATGGTTGGAAAGGCTGCTCAGAATGAACAATATCATCGATTTACATAAACAAGGATCTCCAGCAATTGAAGACTTGGAGTTATTCTCAAGATCGAATCATTGCAACCAACATTTATACAAGAATTGTAACAGTGCTTCAGAAAATGTATATTATCTGGCATCTTCATTGTAAACAATGAAAGTTCATGCAATAATTCGAGTTTTTTCATCAGGGAGAAATGAGGTTCTGGAATATGCACTTCAACAAATAAATTATTTTCATATAAAACACAGAAACTCAAAACAATGGTCGCCATATTTGTTGTTCATACTCGCAAGATTTGTAAAGTTAGCCACCAGAGGCCGCACACTTCGTGATTTTCGCGAATTGTCGCTGGAAAAGTTAGGGCAAACTTTTTTCGCTGTCATAATGACAAAATCACGCGGCTTCTGGGATTTTTCATACATGAATCAAATTGTCACTAAAACAAGGCTATTCTCAGCTCAAAGTGATAATTTTAAATGTTTCGAATACAAAATGAAACTGTTGGTCCTCCGTAAAATTTCCAGACTACCTACATTGTTCGCTGAATCCATCGTGGTCCATTGCAGAATACCTATAATCTCCCGAGCTCCGGAGTTTCGTCAGCGCATTGCTAGAGTCTCGCAGAACTCCCAACTCCCCTCCCACTCTGGCGCATTGTTCACGGAAAGTTTTTAACAATATTAGCGCGGCCGATTGTCCCCAAATTGACCGAACACGGTTCGCAACTACGATTCTCCGATGTTCGCAAATGGAATTCGAATGAGATTCCAATTCGTGATAACGGGCCCATCATGAATGCTAATTGAAAAAAAAAATAATAATTTTTTCCGGAGCTGCCAGAGAGTATTGTGTAACTGGTGTGTACTACTACGATTAGACGTGATCATCAGTGTTGTCAAATTCAGAATTTCCTGTTCATTCTCTACAAGTTTCTGTGTGGACACATACGGAAGGTATACACGTTTGGCAAATATAATTTCCGAGTCAGTTTTGATTGTTTTGGAAATGCATATATACAGCGTGTCTTACTTTAAACGGCCCCATCTCTATATCTCAGTTATTAGTCATGTTCAGTTTTACTGAGATGCATATTATTTTGGACAGTAGGTACCGTGCGTTTTTATTGAACTTAAAAGGGGTCGATTTTTCATAAAATCATATAAGGCATTTTTTTATAGAAAATCTAACCCCATATTATTGTTCCTCATGCTTTGGAACCTCCATATGCAAAAAATTACCTAATTCCGAATTAACAGGATTGGCTTAATTTTTTTCATTTTCAGTCTCGAATAAATAGTGACTTCAAATCAACTACGAATTTTGAAACGTTCAATGGCTCCGGTAGGTGGGAAACCATAATCTGGAAGGAAAAACGAGTTATACTTTTTTATGTTGAACTCGCCGTTTCCGAGTAAATAATTATTACGTTCGCAAAAATGCTGTTTAGATGTGCCTGTTTTTCTGAAACCCTTCATAGGCATCTTATGAAAATCCACATATGTGGATTTGAAACCATGAAGAACAATATTATGAGGTCACTTTTCCTGTGAAAAAATGCCTAATATGATTTAATAAAAAACATACCCCTATATATTCATTTCGATAAAAATGCACGGCACTGTCTAAAATTATGTTTGTCTTTGAAGAACTGGTCATATTGATCATTATTCATACCGATACAAATTTGGTAGAGATCGCACGACTGATAGCTGAGATATAGAAGGGGGGCCGTTTAAAACGAGACACGCTGTACATTACAATAGTCTCTTATGCTCTCTCAAGTAATTTTCAGAAAAATATACTTGCTAGGAAAAAGGTTCATTTAAGCGGCGGGTCAGGTTAGAATATTCAGAAGAAGTTGTCCGTCCCATTTCTTATGCAGAAAGGATATTTTCCTTCCACATAATATTACGTATTTGGAATTCAGGGAGGCATAGAGGGAAATGCTATAGCTAGACGCTTGTACTAGACTTTGTGGGCTTAACGCAAATTGTGATTTGTTCGCGAACTTCAAATTCAGATTCAGCACCCCCAAAAATATATAAAACTGCAGAGAAACCGACTACTTGAATTTTTTCCGCGTTTATTCGACTTTATTGGACTACATTGGATTCATGTCAATGATTCTTTTTCAAAATTTTCAATATTCTAGGTTTAAGTGATATTTTTCATTCTGGGAGCTCATGTCATTGTTCTCTACGTATTTCTTTGAGATTTTTCGGGTGTGAACACGAAATCGAAAAGGCTGTTCGCGTATCTTCAGAGAATCGATTTTTAGGGAATATCTCAGGAAGGCCACGATATGGAATGAAAAAAGAAATTCTGAAGTGATCTTCTGCCGAAGGCGTCTCAATATTCGGCGTTGCTTGCTGGTTTCTATTCCAAATTCATTGGCAATTTTCAAAGATTTTTGTGCAAATGCTACCAAAACAATCATTAGCTATATGTTGCAAATCCGATTTCGCAACGATAAACTTCATATTCCTCATAAACATAGTAAACTGTATAACAGTTATGACATGACCGAAATACTCGAAGTGCATTTCCAAGGGGGGGGGGGGGAAGTTTGAACCCCCCTCCCCCTCCTCTTGGGGCCCATGCCTGTATCTCGAAAATGAAACGTCTTACGATCAATGTGTATAGTGACTTCTCTTCTTGAAACAAGATGATATTCGAAGAACATCATCGTGCGTACCTATTGACATTTGAACGAAAGTCAATTGATTGATTGATTTATATATTGTGTAACTGCATTTGATCAGAATTCCGTTCAGAATATAAATAACAAGCGTATGATAGCATTGGATTTGAGAAAGAATATTATTGTTACTTGTTCTATAATAGTGATACAGACACTGATGATTACTCGGACTGCACAGATTTTACAGGTAGATATATCGACGCCAAATGATGCAAGCTGAATCCAATTTATATTACCTCTCACAGGAGTTAATATATTTTCCTCTCGTAGGAGTAAACAATGTGAGTAGATAAAGATTTATATCTAACCGTCATCAGTTTTCGTTGAATCGGCAATAGTAAGAATCGTATAAATAGGTAGGTAGGACTTCATAAGAACACCTAGAAAAGTCGGCGACCTAACACTTTTCTATAGATACTTTCCACGGGAAATCTTCCTCAGAAACCGACATGAAATATGTCGAACAACACTTCACTAGAATGCGTTCGTCTATATAGAACGGCAAAGCTTTTGCCGATGGAAGTATTTCCAAAAACTTATAACCTTCAAAAGTTCATATCCTTCCTATAATTGTCCATGGCATCCTATACCTTTGTAATGCTCAATGATTCGGATGGAGAAATAGACCGCCTGAAGCACAATTTCAAGAATGATGCTTTAAAGGAAAGAATGCGTTTATTTTTATAATCATATATATCATGGGAGCAAAGATTCATTTACCCCCATGAGTCTCATGTGTCTTTGATGCCCTCCAATTAATATACCTTTCCTCCCTTGATATATAAATATGACTCACTCTGTACAATTATATTAATTTCTGTATAAACTCGTACTCTCTCAACGTCCCCCTTTCGAAAGCCCATTTACCGAGTCATCGTATCGACATTACAGTAATATCGTTTCTATTCGCTAACTTTATTATCGATTGCGAATAGAAAATCGTTCATTAGAATACATCAGGGGCGTGTGTGTTGCCGACGACGTGATAGCAGATTATGTTGCCCCTGACAGGCGGACAAGTTTCCTTATACACAGTGGCGTACGCGATGAAGAATCATCGCGAGCTCGGACAAGCCTTTTTCCCGCCTACCTCTATCCAAAGTATGTACGGGTGTTTCAAAATTCAGTATCAAGATTTTAGGGGCGTTTTTTTCAGGTCAAGATAAGACGTTTTTGTCCATAAACATGTGTCCGCAAACGCTTCGTTACCGATCTACAGAGCGTTAAAGTTTCAAGATTTTTTTATTTTTTTCTTCATAGCTCTTTCAATTTTTGAGATATTAAGATCAAATTTGGAATGTAGGTTACGTTCTAGGGCTTACATCATCCAGCATGCCGAGTGATTGTGAGAATCTACAGGGAGATATTTTTTTCAGGGGTCAAGCCCTTTTTTACCCCATAAACTTTTTTGTGGTGCGCTACTGGTGAATTCTGAGATACGAAATGAATTCTTTGTTTTGTTTATAATTTTTTTTGTCTCTTGTAATTTTCACGCATCTGCGATCGTTATCGAGAAAAAAGTAAAATCAATTTTTGTGATTCGCTACATTTAAATAAAATTTTCAACGGAACAATGAAAAAGCGAATTAGTGGGCTTTGACTGCTATTTTCATTTTGACGTTTAGGTTTGTTTTGAAGCATTTGACATTATTTGAAAGTTGGTGGATGTCTCATCGTGTATTTGTTTAACTTTAACGCTCTGTAGATCGGTAACGAAGCGTTTGCGTACACATGTTTATGGACAAAAACGTCTTATTTTGACCTGAAAAATACGCCCCTAAAATCTTGATACTGAATTTTGAAACACCCTGTATAGTTCCTAGCCTCATTGTAGGAAGCAAAGTCGTACTTTTCTTATATACATAGGGAGGAAAAGTAAAAGTGATCTCATGGTACGTCATCAATGAAGTAACTCTTACGGCATTGACGACCTAAACTATATTCTATATATTATACAGGGTTATTCGACACGAAGCATTGTGGCTAAAGAATTTGGTTTTTTGACAGTTTTTTTTTTCGAAAAAATAGTAACCTATCAGCGCTTCATTTTGAATATATTTTCATGTTGTACAGGGTGTGCCAAATACACTAAATGTACCAAAGTTGCTATTTTTTTAATGGAAAACCATGTATATCATTGCATTTTCAGATTCCTGTAGAGCTTATTCCATCAATACATCACACTTGGGTCTAGCGGAAATGATTACAAAGATATAGGGTGTTCAAAATCGATATTCTTCAAATCTAGGATTTTTTTGTGCCGAATATATTCATTATTGGTCAAAACGGCTCACATGTCCCCATCTTAACTTTTGATTTACTATCTACTTACATTCAATTGGAACAGATACAAGGTGGTTCAAGATTCAGAATCCTGATCTGTTCCAATTCAATTACTCTACCACAAATTGAAAATAATGTAGGATGTAGAAGTTCTTGGTTTTAGTTCTTTAATAAATTTTGTTTTTTAGTTTCATAAATATATTTTTTTAATGACTTACACTCAGAGAAATAGTAGGTAGTTGATACCAAACGATTAGTAGAATAGGCGCCAGTCACTATACATTGAATCATTGATCAAATAATACCAAAACAAAATTGTATGATACTTATAGAATAGTGTATAGTATGATACAGTTTTGTAGTAGTATAGTATTTGATATCTATTAGTATAATTCTATACTTTGTGACGGTATCATTTCATCAATGTAGTGACTGGCACCTATTTTACTATACGTTTGGTATTCACTATACCGACTATTTTTTTTCAGTGAAAATTTACAAGCACTGCTAATTCACTGACAAAACTACATCCAAGAAGATAACAGCGAACATGTTGTATTCAAAATAGTATAAATATTCCGGTGCTGCATAGATCATTAAAAACAGAAATATCTCGAAATCGGCTCACCATAGCGGATCATCACAGGAGTATCTATTTTGCTTGAAATGTTCAGACAATTATTTCTTCAACGAATAAAGTGAGAAGCTACAAAAAATCTTATGGCCATTCTATACGTAAGAAGTGCATTTGGTAAACGATCTCTATTGGCCACAGTGAAAAGAACGGGCACCATTCGTGTTTCGCATCCTGAAAAATCTCTCAACTTCAGAAGTTATATGTTTAAAGATGTTCCTAATTTCAAGGAAATTCTTCTTCTTCTTGTTATTATTATTAGTTAGGATAGGTCCATTTGAAACTCAGTTTATGATTGTTTTTATATCCTCAAAGAATTCAATCTTGGTAAAACTTGTCAAACTCAGATGTCATTAAATAAACTTGGAATTCCGTGACAGTACTACATGGAATAGAAATTAACTCAGAGTAAACTGTTGAAACCTTCAATTAACCTTATTCTACTCTGAGAGGCAATAATCGAACGCACCCCAGGTTGACCAATTTGCTTTCTCGAATAAAATGGTGATTCATGTAATGATGATCCGCCAAAAAGTTTCAAAACGTTCCTCCACCAAAATTACAAATGTACGTTTTTATTCCTTCGAATAAATATTACAATCTTTCTTATATCCAGAGCCATGGCAGTGCCTTGCACTAAGTACTCGTAAGTATATTCACATCCAGAGAGACGGATGAATATGACCAACTTCAAATCGTCGAAATAAATTGATAAATCGCACACTTATGTCAAAAGGACCGACAATATAGCAGTGACGGCTCGTGCCCTCAGAACCTGGGTCGGCCAGGGTATAGATATTGCTCTAAAATGCGAACGTAAGTGGGTCAGCGGCTTGAGTGAAGTTCGATGGCAAATAAGCATGTACAGGGTGATTCACCATAATTGTCCTTTCTCCCTTTAGCTCACTTATTTTTGACCCGATTTAAAAATTTGAAGGATGATCTAAAATGATTTCTCAGAATTTTTTTCCCGTTGCATCAGGAAATACAGGGTGCTCGGAACAAATGATCTACAGGGTACTACTCGATTTTTCCAAATCGAACACCCTGTATTTCATTGTATTTTTAGATTCTTCCTGAAGAGCTGATTTCATCAATGCATCACACTTGGGGTCTAGCGGGAATGATAACAGAGATATAGGGTGTTCAAAATCGAGATTTTTCAAGTTTAGGATTTTTTTGTCTCGAAACTATTCATTATTGGTCGAAACGGCTCCTATGTTTCCATCTTTATTTTTGATTGACTGTCTATTGAGATTTGATTGGAACATTTACAGGGTGGTTCAAGATTCAGAATTCTGATCACCCTGTATCTGTTCCAATTATTAAATGTCAGTAGATTGTAAATCAAAAGTTGAGATATGGACATGAAAGCCGTTTTGACCGATGATGAATAGTTTCGTCTCAAAAAAATCCTAAAGTTGAAAAATCTCGATTTTGAACACCCTATATCTCTGTAATCATTCCCGATAGACCCCAAGTGTGATACATTGAGCAAATCAGCTTTTCAGGGAGAATCTAAAAATACAATGAAAAATAGGGTGTTCCATATAAAAAAATCAAATGGTACCCTGTAGATCGTTTGTTCTGAGCACCCTGTATTTTCTGATGTAGCGGAAAAAAACTCAATAAAAAATCATTCAAGATGATATTTAAAATTTTGAAATCGGTTTAAAAATAATTGAGCTAGAGGGAGGGACATTTATGGTGAATCACCCTGTACACATAACCAAAAAATTAAATTGTCCAGCAAGAACCACGAGGTTAGAGCATTCTCGCCAGGGGAAATGGAGAAAGAAAAAGGAGGTGGATAAGGGTTAGTTGGTATGAAAAAATAATAACAAGAAAGTCGAAAAAATAAAATAACTCGTGAACAAAAAATATTTATATTCTGTTGAAAACGTAATGTAAACTCAAAAAAAATCAACATAACCGACAACCACTCACCTAACGCGAGTAGCACAACAATGACTAATCGGTCTACGCCGTTCCTGTAACAAGCCACCCCACTGACCCCACTCCTTCGTAGTCGGCTGGCCGAGCCCGCGTGCAGGGTGCAGCCGTAGGTATAATGTTTCCCGCGATGCGATGGATGCATAAATATTATTTAGGTAGTTTATAACCGCTACATGCGTCTTTGAAAATAAATGATATTCTGGAAGTTATACATTTATTACATTTTCGTCACCAGAGCTTTTTTACGATGTCTCAATACCTACTCAGCTCTTGGGCTGCTGACATTTTTCTTGCCATATTACCTACATAGGCAGAGGCACAGTTAGGGTTGCCACCTTTTGAAATCTGTAGACCCGGAGATTGTGGTACATTTGAGGAGCCTCATGAAAACACAAAGAAATGGCGCCGCAGGCGGATTTTTTTTTGGTTCAAGGTCAACTGCCTTTAAATTGAAAATATATTTTTTGCCAGGTATGGACCGAGAGCACAATATGTCTGTTTATAAATGGATTCACGAAAAAAAAAATGGCTTGATGCCATAGACCTTCCGAAATTTTCTACCTGTACAAGTGAGTACACGGAAAAGATTGTGAAATGAAATATTCTTATTAAACATAATCAAAAAACAATTCACAAAAAATAAGAAAACACATAATATGGAAACAAAATAACAATTCATGAATAAACAAAACAATTCATGAATAAACAAAATAACAATTCATAAATAAACAAAAAAAAACCAATTCATAGAAAAACAAAATGAAAACAGTCTTATATATACAAAAATAAAATAAATCAATCTTTGAATTTGAATTTATATTTCGTGTTTGAATTGCAAGATATTAGTAAACTTTTTTGTTCGGTTTTTGCCAAATATTCCTTGAACTGCAAACAAGACATTTTGAAATTTAATTTCGTGCATAATTCTGCCTTGACTAAATCGACTTTCATTCGATTTCTTTCATGTGTCCATAAATTCCCCATTAGAGAGAACACCCGTTCTACATAGGCGTTACTCACTGGAATTGAGAGAATCTTACCAACAATTTTCAAAAGTTGGGGTAGTTCTGCGTTTTGAAATATTTTAACCCAAATTTCGTCTATTTCATTTACATTTAGTTCGTTTTCATCTATTTCATTTAAAGCAGTTTTCAAAATTACTATTTCACTTTCTTCCGATGGAGTACTTTTGAATACCGCTTACCTAGGTATTATCGCCGCGGTAAGCGATTTCTTTGCAAATTATAAAGGAAATGATGTCTATGAACTCCGCTGGCCTGATCGAACTGCCATGTACTGAATGTTTCAATTTGGAAAAGTTAATTAATGATAGAAGATCTTGAAACGAACGAGAGTTTGAGTGGTGTTAATTCATAGGCATTCATACTTCTTGACAATATTTATGATTTTTTCGTGTCCGGACTGGCCCGGAGAATTAAGTATCCAACCCGGAGCCCGTAGGAGACCTACTGAAACCCGGAGACTCCGGGTCAAACCCTGAGAGGTGGCAACCCTAGGCACAGTAGGTTACATTACAGCAATATTCAAATTGAATTATAACTTATTGACGCTCAGAAGCACTGAAGGAAAATTCTGATACCAATATTAGATGGATATGTTGAATTATGAATTACTGAAAAATTGCAAATTCAAAAATCACCAGTCATTTTTACTGCAACTACTGCAAGCGTAAACAAAAACATGGAAATTATTTTTCTTTTCAGTTTGTACATTTCAAATTCCAACATCAACTTACAAATAAGTATAGGAATTAAAATTATAAATACCTACAATGTAAAATGAAAATAGAATGTCAATCATGCCAATCCGTATATTAAAAATTAGGTCGGAATGGTTCGATACGGTGCACAGCGAGCGCACTGCAAACAACTGATACTGATAAGTACGATCGATACGTTGGACGGCCAGCAGAGCTTGGCCGCACCCAAGGTATGACGCGTATAAGCGAAAATTTAAACTTGAAGCGGGGAATCTGTAGGCGATGCCTGTGGCGATGCGTCGAGACAAGAAATCACCGATCGGCCGGCCGTCTGCATCAGTGTAATGAGCTACGCCAGCGGTTCAACTGAAAGTTGACGATGGGATTACCAGATGTCGTAGGTCCTGAATTAGTTCGTGATTTTCGGTGTATATGCGGATGGCATACTCAAAGGTTCCATGAATGAAATTCAAATAATAGTGGCATAACAGTAGGATAATGAGCGATGAATTATGAAAACAGTTTCGGAAAATAATTTTATTCATCAAATAGTTCAGTAATTTTCCCCAAATTATTTGGTACGGCCCGGCCGACCCTGCCGTCCCTGACGAGCCGTCACTGCAATATAGCATAATTTATTGTGTTTTGTTCCTCCATTATCCTGATCAATATCTTCAACACAGTAATGTCTTTCACGAAGTACTCGTATGAAATACAGTTTCCGAAGAGGAAGTCTGAAAAACGGTTATAACATGCAAGGAAGTCAACAGGCGAGCAAATTTCCCACTTTCACTGCGGGCGGTATTCATACAAAAAATAGAATGAAACAAAAAAACACGCTTTTGTAGTTAGCCGAACTGAAAAATAGGAAATGAATATTATAATTCGGAAAACTAGAAAAAACACACGCTTTTACATAGATAGCCAAACTGAAAAAAAATTGAAAATAAAATAATAAAAGTGTGTTGATAAATACACAACATAGAAAATATCAGCATCTCCGTAATCAGTATTCAGGTTTTGAGGCACAAACTGTAATGGGAGATAGATCTCATTATTATTATTATTATTATTCCAGTCGGATAAGTTCATATAAACATTATTCCGATCTCCAGAAGCGGAGCTACAGGGGGTCAAAGTTCGATAATTTTGTTCTATTAATTGAAATATCTCGCTTACTTCTTGAGATTTCATTTTTAAATTTGGTGTGGTCAATACTTCCTAGAAGATCATCATTTCAAGCTATTTGAAGATTCTCAAAATCTACAGGGTGATAGGTTTTTGTGGGTAGAGGCTTCTTTATCTACCCCAAACTTTTTCGTCGTACGCCTCTGGCATCTTTCACTGATCAAATTGTGTGGATCGTTCAATTTAGAGCCTTTTTTGCTTCTTAATTCTCTTCGAGAAAACGAACCGTTTTTGAGATAAATGAGCATATACGTTCTAAGACATGTTAATTTTGCCTATATGTTTCGCTTAAATTTTATTCTTTGACCAAATTCGTTGAGAATACAATGAAATGTACTCACTAAAATTGCAATCACTAGTCCAATCTGGATCAGTTACGGGAATACGAAGGGTAGAAAGTCGAGGTTTTTTTTTCAGTTAAATGAAATTTAAGCGAAACATAGGCAAAATTAACATGTTTCAGAACGTATATGCTCAATTATCTCAAAAACAGTTCGTTCCTCGAAAAAAATTGAAGAACAAAAAAGCCTCAAAATTGAACGATCCACACAATTTGATCACAAGAATATGCCAGAGGCGTACTACGAAAAAGTTTGGGGGGGATAAAGAAGCCTCTACCCCCAAAACCGTATCACCCTGTAGATTTTGAAAATCTCAAAATGGCTTGCAATGATGATATTCTGAATAGTATCGACCACACCAAATTTTAAAATGATATCTTGAAAAGTAAGCGAGATATTTCAATTAATAGAAAAAAATAATTGAACTTCGACCACCTGTAGCTCCGCTACTGAACGAGATCGAACTGATGTATATATGAACTTTTCTGATTAAAATGATGGGATCTACCTCCCATTTCAGTTTGTGCTCTCTGAAACCTGAATCACCCTGTATACAGAGTGATTCACTGTAACTGAACTAGCGATAGTAAACACCAAAATAAGAAGATTCAGCCTAACATGTCTCATAAAAATGTTGCTAGTTTCGTAGATACAGGGTGTTCATTTCAAAATTTCTCAATAACTTCGTAAGTTTCAACAGTATGTGCATAAAATTGTGTAGTTTCAGCTTTTCAGACATGAGAAATACGAATCTGTAACTCATATTGTCATATCTCATATAGAGGGCGCTAGTGGCAATTTGTTAGGTCAGCAAATTACGTCATATCTTCTTTGTCCATCGAATTATTGTTAAAATAAGTTGAAAATCTGAAAGCCTGTTCAATTTAACCTAGAAAATGTACTTACTACTTCTCAAATTGTCTGACTCTAACGACTTTTAAATTATGAAGTTTGCGAAGTGACACCGAGAAAAAAGACAGTAATTGATATTGACAATGACTATAATAACACCAACAACAAACAAAATTTCAAATTAAATGTTCGACCATGGGGATATTTAAAATAAAATGTTTCCCTCAATCACCCTGTATCGACATTTTTATGAGGCATGCTAAGCTAAATCGTAATATTTTGGTGTTCATATATACTATCTGTACTTCAGAGATTGACCATTCTTAATGACTCACCCTGTATATAGGTATATAGGAAGTATTCCAAAGAACTCAATATCTTCTAGAAGTAATTGATACACAGGATGATTATGAAAAAAATCAATCAATATTTCAAAATCAACACCCTGTATCTCAAAAACGAGGCAACTTAGGATAAATGTTGATAGGCACTTTTTTCATGAAATGTACCAGGTAATCACCCCCTGAAAACATCCGTACTCATTTTCCAACATCACTCATTTATTATATACATAATACTTACTGCACATCTACGATTGACTTGCCACGATTATAAATAATTAAGTTATAGTAATGCTGCTGTCTTGAATCCTGTCTGAAATTGCGCTTTCGCCTTATTTCTTACTTCTATTTTAATTCATTTTCTTTTATTTTCAACTTTTATATATAAATTCTAGATTATAGGTGATTACATTGTAATAACTGTGTGAATTTTGTATTTGTATAATGTATACTTATGATATTGTGTTATACCACGTACAAGTCATTGATGTTGTCGTCAATGACTTCTGTGAGTTATTCAAAAATGTTTATTGAATAGTAACAATCATTGTTAACTTCCATGTAATCAGTTATTTCTGCCAATAAACATTCATTCATTCATTCATTGCCATGGAGACCGAGTTTTTCTTAGTACACCACTGTATTTCATTCTAACTCGCACAATGTGTCTGATAGAAAAAAAAACTCCCCCCTTGTGGCACCCCGAGGCCTGCAGGGCTGCTGAGCCCTGAATACGAACAAAGGAAAAACGGATATACTCCCCGAGGCACGGCCATCTTATACATCTTGACTGACACATGTTTTATTAGACGCAAAATGAAACCGAGCGTCGGATTTTCGTAAGCGACAGGCTTCAGTCAGTATTTTTTTGTTGTTATGTAAGGGTGGCAAGATAATATTGATATTGATATTGAAAAGGAATATTCTCAGATATAATTATGAACATAAAGAAATTGATACATATAGATACATTGAGAATTCGCATTCTCGTATAATGAAAATATCAATTCTTTTTCGGTTTATTCAACAGAAAACAACTACTTTCCTGGCTATATGCCACGACGAACATTGAATTACATCTATTGAACATACACTGAGGAAAATTCCTGTTAACCATATAGTCAGAAATCGAATTACCCCTGCAAGAAACTAATAGCATAAGAGACAAGCGAGTTATCACCTGTGATTATAAAGTCGACTTTGCTGATTATAACCCACCTGCGATTAATAGATATAGAACCTTGCTGTCACTAGCGAGTGCATCTGTATAGTGCTATTAGACGATGTTTCTGTAGTAGGTATCTGACTTTGTTACTGCTAGTGAGTGCATCTAATAATGTTATAATTGTAGGTAGGGATCTTTGCTACTCGTGACGGGTGATGAAATAGATAGTTGCATGACCTTCTTAAGTTCTTACTGTAGTTATTCAGTTATTTTCCAGGATGGTTGTCATCAAGAAAGGTGAAATTCTGACTGATATCCAATTTCACTTTCCATAATTTCCACCCTGTTGTTTGGTATGAATAGCAATTTATTGATTCCTTAAGAAAATTTCGGACCAATGATCTTATAAATTCGATAGATCAATTGATTCATGCACCCTCAGAAAAAACAAAAGGTTTTTGAGTAATTGATGAAAAAATATTTTTTCTGAAACTCTCTGAAACCATTGTATTTCGAAAACTAGGCAAGTTATTACAGAAGCGTACAGGAAAACGAAATGTTACCAGTAAAATCGTTCAAATGATTTCATAACCTGGACATTTTCGCTCACAACATATTCTATAGAGAAGCTCTGGAACATATTTGACAATTTTAAAGTTTCGTGGTACCAAAAAGAAGGAAATGTTGAATGTGAAATATTTGAATTTCAGTCGCAATACCTCGAAAAAACTCACCTTTATCATTCCATCAATCCTGGTAATAACTGAAGCACTCAGATCCACGAAAGCACTGAAAGTGACACAGAAGATTTTTTTATTTGTTTAACAATGTTCCTATTTTATATTTGAATTCAGATTCAGATTTTAAATAATGAATTGAATTCAAGAGGGGAGTATTCGTAAGTGTTGTGTCGTCGAGATTGTCGTCCTGTATATGGGTTTGCATCAAGAGCCCAACTGTGAATGATTGATCAAGCAAGATGTCCGACAAACGCTTATATAGAGGGGGACAAATTAGCAAAATATTGAATAACGATAAGTAGGCGCTGGATAACCCCAAGTAGGTTTGTCAAATATTCTTTTCGTGGCAGACTGACAGTTGTATTATTGGTAGTGAGTGCGGTTCTATGCGATGAACCTCGCAGCCACAAGCATATAACTCATTTGTAGTAGTTCAGCTAGACAACTATCATGCTGTGCCAGAGTGGCTGCCTGAAAGCGACAGCAGTATACCTTCCTGTGGCAGGAAATTCACTTTCAGCAAAGTCGTTATTGCTATCACAGGATTTCAAGGTGCTGCTTCTATTCGAAAATGTATAACGGTAATATGATTTCTTGTAATGGTAGCTAGAAATATCTCAGCAAAAACTCTAATAGCACAATTTTGTACACGATGAGAATTCGAAAACAAAATCTTCTGGAGTAGGGAATTTGCATTCTCCTTTATATTTCTCTTTCAGTTCTATTTTGGGTTAGTGCATGTATTTTTGTTTCAATTGAGGCAATCAGTTTTCATGACAACCTTGATTCGTCTTCGTTTCATATCATTTATCGAGTTCAATGTTTATTTTCCCTTTTTCTTAGCCCCATTCAGCACCTCATTGTGATACTGTTAATCGTTCCTTAAACGGTTCCACATTCAAAATATATCTATGTATATTTCAGCGATATCTTTACATCGAAAACTGAATAACCATTAACTTTGCTGGTATCAAAATATGCATCTGGCATGCTTAATAGGATCAGTCTGACGTGATTGGTAAGCCACACCTATTCAGAGTGCATTGAGTATGAATTAATGGCCTGGTTGTTCGTAGATCTGGCACGCCACAAACAAAAAAGTCCATTAATCGGGTGAGAATCTCCGATAATACCACGCAGGGATTACGATTCCGTTTCAACGTGTCGTGTGTCGTGAGCAGTCTAGACGATGTTTTACAAGGTGTTGAGAAATCACGACCTTTATATTCCTACTATAGATATACGATCACCATCACAGACCAGCATCACCAGATATTCCATGTATCATATTCCTTTTGGTATATTGAAATATTCGAATATTCTATAGGAATTACCTGGGGATATTCTAGAATATCTGTGGAATATTCTCTCATTTTCTGGACATCCAAATGGGAATTCCTTAGATATTCATGTATAGAATATGTCCAGGAGAATATTCTATGGATCTCTAGAATATATAATCAATGAATATGAATACATGAATGTTCCTGGAATATTCCAATGAACATATTTATAAAAATAAGAAAAGCTGACCCAAGATACAGAGTAGGGCTTGCTCGAATCTAGTTTCTGATACAGAACCAGATTTTTATGGTAAGTCGATCATGTAATCAGGTGTTTATGTATTATTCGCTCCAAGTTGTCCATGAAGATTTCAGCAAGTAAAGGGCTCAGTGAATTTCCCATACCCCTTCGTGGTCACTTTGGGAGACCTGCAGAACATCTCTTTTCAAAGACTCGTTCATCCAACGAACAGCGAGGCTCTGGTACACATTTCCAAGGGAGGTGTTCCTCGAGGCATATAACCTCCAGAAATTTAAGAAGAACACTAATTCCTACCTTATTTTCCTTGGTTCTCACGATTTTCTCTGAACATTACGCAGGATATCTCTTTTCGTGGGAACAAGAACATAAAAATAGTTATTTATTATACAAGGGAAAAAAGTAGTAGATTTTAGCTCCAGGTTGTGTTGTCTCCCGACGCGTAGCGGAGGGAGACAAAAAACCGTGAGCTAAAATCTAATATTTTTCCCGTGTATAATACACTATTTTTTTCTGTGACAGAAGGAAGGACGAATCAATATTGAGAAGATATTACATTATATCGAAATCTGAAAATTATCGACGTGAAATTTCAAGTTTTTAACAGTAGGGACACCTGCGTTTTATAGGCATCTTTATCATTCTTTTGAAGTAATCAAATATCTGATGTCACTTCTGTCAGTTCAATTCTGTGATTTGATTTTAAAAATTGCGAATTCAGTAGTTGTTTAATAATATACGAAACCGCGAAGTCGAATGGAAGATAAAAGGACTTGCAGTTCTTTCTCGGAGACGGTATTATTGACTCATTTTTCGGAACTATAACACAACAAAAGCCATTAACAGAGTATATATATGTGATATATATCCGGGAAAAAAGTACTCACTTTTTTCCCACGGGAAAAAAGTAATTTATGAAAAGTGACATTTTATAACCTGCCAACAGAGATGAAATGCCAAACTTTTTTCCCATCACAGAAAAAAGTAATTTTTCTACAAACGCTTTTAACAAAGCAGTCTTTGACGCTTTCAAATCCCAGCACAAAGTTGACGTTTTCCCAGAACACACCTCCTTCCTGATGATATAGCAGACAGCGCAAGAGTTTAAATCTTTTACCGGAGAAATCAAGGAAGAAATATGAATTACAATATGATACATTCATAAATTGGTGCCACTCCGAGATGGTGAATATGTATTCATAAAACGTTTCACTGGCTTATTTTGGTAAAAAATCAAAGACTTTGAAGTCATCAACTCATTGGTCTATATATTCGATGGTACCTACCTACGTATACATGCTTGAATGTTAAAGATAATATCGGAATCAATAATTACCTGAAACTTATCGCATTTCTCAAGAAACAATCTATTGGATATAAAGCGAGAAAAATCCAAAACATTCACCGCTGAAGATATATACCAACAAATTTCTACAAGAAGCTCCCGATGAAGCATGTCTGTTGATGAAAACGATGAATTATACTTTATATTTAAACTCTTTGTTGTCATCAGAAAGACAGTGTATCTTTATTTTATTGCATCAATGAGTAATGTTCAATTTGATTGCAGAGCTTATCGTACTATGGCTCAGAGAGGTCTGAAGCTCAGGTTGCCACGCTGGTGGTCCAGTTTCAATTCTCGGTAGGCCCGACATTTTTTTTCTGAAGGGTGATGGCTTGTCAGTTATTTCAATTTTTCTTTTTTTGTTTCCTTTGGACATATGGGATAATATGGATTTGAACTTTCTCAACTATTTCAATCGCTCATACTTTCAGGGAAGTTATTTCCAAAAGCTGCGTTAGTAGAAAAAATCTTGTGTGTATTTCGAGCACAAAGTGTTATTGCCGCTCTCCAAAGATTACCGCGCTCCGCTCCGCATCGCGCGGTAACTTTCTTTGTCGAGAGGCAATCTATCACTTTGCGCTCTAAATACACAAATAGCTATTTTATACATTTTCATTTTGATTCTGGCAGGTGAATTTTTATTTGTCATTCTGAAACAAATGTCTTGAGATTTATCCGCATTTAAGGATAAAATGTTGATATCCCACAATGGTTTTACTTTAGTGGTTGCGATTTCTGCATTTCCAAATGCAATGTTCACTAGCTGGTGATGCAAACCAAGCCAAAAATCCTTGCTCTCGCGTGCTCTCGCTATATAGGCCAGTCATTGGGGATTTTTACCTGGAAAAAAGTCCGGAAGTTTTGAAACTTTGTAGGATTATAGTTTTGGGTGTCCAGAACTAAAATTCACAAAATGCACATTCCGGGACATGCCGCCGGCGCCGCCATCTTGCCAAGATGGCGCTCAAAAACGGTTTTTGAAAATATCTCCAAAACGGTGCGTTTTTAGAAAAAATATGAGGACATAAAAATTCAAGATGAAGAAATTTTCTACAACAAATGTTCTCAGTATATTTTTGCTGAAGTGAGCCGTTTAGGCCCAAGAGCTGATTGAATGACATCATATTCTGTTAATTTCAATGAACTGCTCCTAACTATCTCCAAATATGCGTATAAATTTATCTTTTATAATGAAACGGGCTATCTTTGGTTTCTCGTTATATTTATAGCTTGCTGACAGAGGATATTTCCTATAAAATATGTTCCTAGAATATTCTCGCTAAAGTACCCTCGTTAACGCACAAGTGCCCTTACCAAATTACAAATGTTGCGTAAGTTTTCTGTAGTGGCGAGTTTCGGAAATAATATGGGTATTAGGTGTCCCCAAATCTGATATTTAAGGACTTTAAAAATATTTATCTGATGGCATGTCATAATGACAACGTTATGTCACTCAATTTTGATGACATAAGGAAGCTCATTATGGGACTAAGTACCATAATGAAATTCTATAAGGAAAACATGTAATGGTTTGATCAAAAAAGTTTATTCAAAATGCATAACTATGTACAAAACTATTTATTATAAATGGTAAAAGAACAATTACTACAATTTGTAATATTAATATAATGGCAAAGCACAGCTCACTCACCTACTAATATTTGAAACTACACAATACTTACTCCTTTAAAAATAGTTGTCATTGTGACATGTCGAAAATGCAGTTTTTAATTTTTCGAAAATGTATTGATATAAATGCCATCAGATAAAATTTTGTATGTAATACGAATCATAAACAATCATTATGGCACACGCCGTGTTATCGGACTCGGCTACGCCTCGCCCGATAACATTCACGACTTGTACCATAATGATCGTCTTTATGATCCTTATTACATAAATAACTATTATCACGAAACGGTGGATATCCATTATTCAATTAATCGATGAATTCATCAATTAATCCATGTTAATAATTCATGATCAATCAATTTCGATTTTAAATACTGTACTTGTTTCCACACCACTCAAGAGGTTAAGTACACGGCGCGTTTTTTTAACGTGGTTTCCCCTGTATGCCTAATCCACTCATCAGGTACTGAAATTATTTTTGGCAAAGGCCAGAAGGACCTGGCTCGTTGATTTCGATATATTCAACGGGGAAACTGGTTACCTCAGCTCCAGAATCGATGTTAATTTCCTTCAACTCGTCGGATTCTTCTTCTGCAGTCGATAAAGAATCATCATGCAGCGAATGGAGGTCTTCTTCATCGGATTCGTCCAGTGTCACTTGGCTGATATTTTCACAAGTTTTCCCGTTGCAGACACCGCAAATCATCGAACATCGCAATCCTGCTTTCCTGCATCCGCAGGCTCTACCACAAGCCGCCTTGCACTTACAAGATAAAAAAGCAAGTATACCAGTGTTTCGTGAAGTCGGTTAAACGGCTCACTTCAGCAAAAATATACTAGGAACATTTCTTGTAGAAAATTTCTTCATCTTGAATTTTTATGTCCTCATATTTTTTCTAAAAACGCACCGTTTTGGAGATACTTTCAAAAAACCGTTTTTGAGCGCCATCTTGGCAAGATGGCGGCGCCGGCGGCATGTCCCGGAATGTGCATTTTGTGAATTTTAGTTCTGGACACCCAAAACTATAATCCTGCAAAGTTTCAGAACTTCCGGACTTTTTTCCAGGTAAGCCTTATTTTGGATCCCCAATGACTGAACTAATACCCAAAATGCAAATCAGAGGCAGAGCTTCCAGCGATACAGCATGGCCGCTATAAAACAATTTCCTTTCGGATGACATTCACAGCCGAGTCACGTTTCAGGATGACGTACACCAAATTGAGCCGGCAGAATAGAGAACGAAATGCGGCGTCCCCTCGGAGGAGCCGACCTTCAAGCAAATAGAGCCTCTAGGCTCAACGCTTTTAGGACGCCATTGTCGCGGTGGGATTCACGTGGGAATTATCGTATGATATAACGAGGGTGCTATAAGGGGGTGGGTTCGAGCATACGGAGTGGAGTGTCGGTGAGCGATCAAGCGATGATATTCGATGAACGTGACGAATTGTTATATCCATGTCTGTACCCCAGAAGCAAAGTTTGTTAAGTCCAGGATCCTCAAAGTTAAGCTGAATATATGTTAAGTCATTCGACTTTTCATGGTCTACGTTCCACGGTATCTGTTCAAATTCAGAAGATAGCATGTTTTAGGAAGCTGGACCTGAGCTGAATTAGGTAACCTTCCCCCCAATCCAAGGCGAGTTGGCAAATTGAGTTTGGGAAATTTTCACAAAAATAATCGTTTCATGATAAATATGAAGGAAAATAGAATAAAAGAGGAAAAAAAACTACGGATTTCCTACTTCAAACTATAGGAATTTCCAACTTCAGAAACATGAAATTTCGATTTTGTAGTAGAAATTTTCAAATTCAAACATGAAGGAAAATTACATTTCTAGTTCAAACTATAGGAACTCACAACTGCAAACTCGAACTTTCCGACTGATACGTAGAGAATTTAAAGCTTGGAAGTCGAAAGATTCAAGTTCCGAATTTTGAGTTGAAAATATCAAATTTCAATTGGGGAAATTAAATTTGCAGTCACAGGTTTTTGATCTGAAAATAAAATACTCTGTATACAAACCCAGGATTTCCAACTGCGTACTCTGAATTTCCCACTCAGCAGCTCAAAGAAAATGAATTTTTTTATCCCAGGAATTTCCAACTTCAGAAACATAATATTTATTCGATTTTGTGGTTGGAATTTTGAACATGAAGAAAAATTATATTTCCAGCTCAAACTAGGAACTTCCAACTGCAAACTCGAACTTTCCGACTGATAAGTATAGAGAAAGTCGAAAAAATCAAATTTCGAATTTTCTGTTGAAAATATAAAATTTCAATTGAAATGAAACTTCCAGCTACAGATTTTCAAACTGAAAATGAAATACTCTGTACAAACTCCAGGATTTTCAACTACGTCTTCTGAATTTCCGACACGTATAGCTCATAGAAAATGAAATTTCTATTATCCCAGTTGACTATTTTTTATTTTATGTTTGTTCCATATACTTTTTCAGTATCAAATTAAGTGAATCAGTTTCAGGAAAACATATTTCAATAATCCGCACCTATAGGATCAATTCTTGTTATTCATTTTTTGTCCAGAACGAAAATTTGAAAATGAGTTGGCAAAATTCTTTCGGTCCGTCCCTGGGCACGCAGACTCTATAATAAAGATATTGTACACTGTTTGAATTTTATGTAGGATGAGGAGTTTTTTACAGTGTGCCGGTTTGTAGCCTTACATAGGTACCGAACAGCTTTCTTCTGTAGAACGAACACTGAGTTCAATAATTGATCTGTGCTAAAACCCCAGTAAGCGTAATATGCGATTCGAATAAAGAAAAATATGCCATTTTCGCTGAAGATGGCCCAAGCTCATTAGAAATTACTCGGATAGCATAATAACAGCTAGAAGATAGCTTTCTATTGAGGTTTTTAACGTGCTCTTCGGACCCCGCACTTTTAGTACGTAAAATGGTTCTCGGTGAAATTTTCTGAATTTTCAGTATGTTGTAGAATTCGATGAACTGATTGAACCTGCAGAATCGTAAAGTTCTTTGATGAACAGATTCTGAGATACAGGGCGTTGAAGTTAAAAATCGGTATTTTTCATTTAATTATTTTCTCGAAATTCGAAGATGCCAAGTACAATTTTTTTCGCTCATATCATTAACGAACCTCCATATTACTCAACATGATTCAGATGGTTCAGATAATGTAATTGTTTACAGAGTGAAACATATAAACATTTCAGTGATGTCTGAAAATTCGATGTAATAATGAAATATCGAAAAAATAATTTGGGCATGCAATATACTATTCTCATTCCATCATGAATCACAATTCATACATTTCATACAGGGTGATTTGAAAAATTGGTGACACCTAAGACCGATTTATCCATACACATCCTGTATATTCGAGTGAATTGTTGACCTCCCAGGATAGCTGATACCGTATGAACATGATTTCGTTGAGATATATAGGGTGATCATGAAGATTTTCGATGATGAAAATGACAAAAAATCGTGTTTTTTGTAATCACCCTGTTATTCATGATTAACTCGGTGAAATTCTCTAATTATTTTTTGATATATTCATCATTCGCTCCTCAACGCTGTCTTGAGAATTCAGTTTCCTATCATGACGGGTGTCATATTTATTAATTCAGGAACTGTAAGTGAACAAGTCTCTTCAACTCTTCATGCAAAGTTCCTGAATTAATAAATATGACACCCGTCATGATAGGAAACTGAATTTTCAATACAGCATTGAGGAGCGAATGATGAATATATCAAAAAATAATTAGAGAATTTCACCGAGTTAATCATGAATAACAGGGTGATTACAAAAAACACGATTTTTTGTCATTTTCATCATCGAAAATCTTCATGATCACCCTATATATCTCAACGAAATCATGTTCATACGGTATCAGCTATCCTGGGAGGTCAACAATTCACTCGAATATACAGGATGTGTATGGATAAATCGGTCTTAGGTGTCACCAATTTTTCAAATCACCCTGTATGAAATGTATGAATTGTGATTCATGATGAAATGAGAATAGTATATTGCATGCCTAAATTATTTTTTCGATATTTCATTATTACATCGAATTTTCAGACATCACTGAAATGTTTATATGTTTCACTCTGTAAACAATTACATCATCTGAACCATCTGAATATGTTGAGTAATATGGAGGTTCGTTAATGATATGAGCGAAGAAAATTGTACTTGGCATCTTTGAATTTCGAGAAAATAATTAAATGAAAAATACCGATTTGTAACTTCAACGCCCTGTATCTCAGAATCTGTTCATCAAAGAACTTTATGATTCTGCAGGTTCAATCAGTCCATCGAATTCTACAACATACTGAAAATTCAAAAAATTTCACCGAGAACCATTTTACGTACTAAAAGTGCGGGGTCCTTTGAGTCTATTGTCAATCGAAAGACCTATAAGGATTTACAGTGTGGTTTATTTTCTATATTCTGATTCTCTAGTTCCCAGCGAGCGCAAAAACATTTCTGAGATGTTAAAAGTACGAGATTTCGAGACATTGACTCTCCACTGCGATGTTCTGTTCTTATGTTCACACATGAATAGAACTATTATAGAACAGCCAATGTCCGCCGCAGGCGGCAATTATCGAGATGTCCTTGATATGTCACAAAACTACCTTCTCCCTAGTTTTTTTTAAAGCCTTTTCATGGAGACAACAGAACATTTTCAACGCGTCTTGCGCACATTAAATCGCTGTAAAAAAACATTTTCGAGGTACTTTTCTGAAGCCTTTTGTCAAAATGAACTTTTGCATTAGGATTCCATTTCCCTTGAATGAAAAAATGCATTGAAAATAGATTGAACATGGAAATATTTTCTTGATATAAAATTACCTTCTTAATCGGTTTCTGAGTATATGTGAATAAACTTCACCAAATTCCTTTCTGTTCGTTAGCAGCGTGATGTAAGCGTGACACGCTGCAAACGCGAATGCCAATTGCGAACAAGAAGAACAAAATCGAAAACAAATCAGAATTCATCGAATTGTGACGTAAGCATGAGACGTTGAAGACAAAGAAAGGGCACAAAAGAACAAAAACAATACTTTCAATATCCTTCTAAGACCTCTTTGGGAAGTGCATATTACGCCACAAAAAAACATCATCATGCCTACATTTCTAAAACATCCCAAGGATACCTCTCAGTAGGTAAACAAAGAAATGCCACAGAAGAACAAAAACAATACTTCAATATCCTTCAAAGACCTCTTTGGTCAGTGCATATTATTACGTCTCAAAATAACATCTTCATGCCAACATTTTCAAAACATCCCAAAACATCCCAGGGATGTTTGTGCTCGCTGGGTTGTAAGTCGTCAAAATCGAATCTTATGGTAAGGATATTGGTTTTGTTAGCGTTAAAACATAAGTGATTTGAGTCGCACCAAACTGTGCCATAAAATGTTGGTATCGTCGGCAAATATAGTGAATTTTCTTTGTATAGGAAGACTAGAAATATCATTTTTATAAAGGAGAGTGAGTGAAGTTTGAGTGAAATTTCACTCTTTTTTGTTTCAGTGTATAATATGGGCAGACGGTCGTTAGCGTCAAATTCCCGATTGAAGTCTATATAGAGAGAAGCAGATTCATCGACTATCATCAGAATGATCGGCACGTTCGAAGGGTCCTCGAAACGAAAGCAGACTCTCGAGGGCAGCCCTTCATGTAATAGTCAAGAGGGCAAGTCGAGGGCTCGCTAAAACTCAACTCCCCCCCCCCTCTCGCCCCCATCCTCCACGGAATCATCGCGACTCTCGATGTGTGATCGACGAGAAAGGTGTTATGCGGGCCGTAAACTCGAGTGGGTTCGGATCGGGTGGTATGGTGGGACGCCGGGGAATAAATTTATTGGTCGTATACACTGTGGAAAATATGTATAGTTTGTCTACTCACTTTATCTAACTAATGATGCTATTCTGGACAACACTACAGAATCTGTAGGTTATGTAATATTCCATATTTATAGAATGTGAGCAAATAGGTTTTCTGCCAGTGTTATTTTAATATATTTCTATAAAATGACATTAAATTGTATGTAACATTGTTACAGACCCGATTTTTTCACTGTAATTGTTAAATTATCTATATGAGTAATGATATATTGATGTTATAATAAATCTTCATATGTTTGGTTTCATCATTCTAGAAAGAGTTGGGAGGTATAGGAATTCCAATTGTTACTACATGTACTAACATTGTATAATAGTCAATTATATAATTGATATATAGATAATTACCCTTCTGACAAATCAATTTTCATTAGTATTTATTCAAACCAAACCTGAAAAGTCGTAAATTCTGTCACGGGTTTGAGTGTATGGCAGAATACCATTCTCTGTTAAATTAAAAGAATCTGTAAGTACGTCTGTTACACAGAATCTGAAAATATACAAGGTACAAATTTTTGAGTTGATTTTAACTCCAGGTCCACTTTGAGTGAATGAAGTTCAACAACACGGATTGTGTAATTAATTCAGAGCTGACATGAAATATCTCAGAAGTATCAGAGAAATATTCGAGAAATCCTTCACGCACAATTTTGATTGAAATTAAAAAAAAAATGAGTTCTTGGTGAAACTAATTGTGCGTTTCTAGTTTGACGAAAGGCTTCACTCAGAAGAATTTTAATCTATTATGTCGAATGAAATCTTATTCACAAATGTCAGTAAACAAGACATTTCAATAATACTCCATGTACTGGACGCATACATCTACAACCAATATAATTTGCATGTATAGTATTATGTACTCAGTTCCCATTCCCTTCGAATTATTTTGTAGGTGAGCAGGTATGGGTTAATCTAATTTTCGGAATTATGGGATCTTGTGGAACAGAGGAATTATAAAAATGAATATTCTCAGATAAATTATGAACAAAAAAATTAAAAAATGGATATACATATAAACATTGAGAATTCTCTTTCTCAATGTAATAAAAATATCAATTATCTTCTCGGTTTATTCAACAGAAAACAACAACTTTCCTAGCTATATATGCCACGACGAACATTGAATTATATCTATTGAACACACGATAAGAATTTGAAAACAAAAATCTTCTGAAGTAGATAATTTGCATTCTCCTTCATATAAAGATATTCACATAATATATCATTCTGAATATTCAACAGAAAACAACTACTTTCCTGGCTATTTGCCACGTCGAACATTGAATTATATCTCTTGAATATCCAAGAAGAGAGCATGAAAAATCAAAATCCTCTGAAATTGAGAATTGACATCTCTCAAATTTAGAAAATTTAGTTTTCAAATTTCCATCGTGTGAGTTCAATAGATATAATTCAATGTTCGTCGTGGCATATAGCCAGGAAAGTAGTTGTTTTCTTATGAATAAACCGAGAAAGAATTGATATTTTTATCACATTTTGTTACATAATATAGGTACTATTGAATACCCACTTTTCAGAAATAATATGCGTATCCCTTGTTAATGATTTTTTTGTCTCTACGCCTCTGGTTCCTATATACCAATATACCTGATGTATCGCCGCAAATCCATGAAATATTTCATATTTCCCATTGTACTACCGGGTTTTTGTGAAACACTTACCAACATTATATCGAGTTACCCTCTCCGTTTCTATACTATTCCTGAGAGAGGCAGCTGTGAATTAGAATTAAATTGTATAATGGGATTGCGTCTCGGCAACGCCCAGTATATCGAGTTTCGGATACAGTGTTATTTCGACGTATAGTTGGATGTGTGGCATCGGGTTACCCGATGGTATTACCTAGAGGTGTTTTTGTGGACACTTCTGAGGCTGATACGATCATGACGGTAATCTGATTAGAATTCGTTCGAGGAAGGTTGTGGTGATTCTTTGGAAATTATTGTCAATGGAAATGCTTATCACACTTTCGTGAAGGGAATAGGTACCTACCTAACTTTGTTAGTTTCTGGAGATGTATATCAATATGATAGAAGATGTTCTTAGGAAATAGAATTGCGTGCTTCATGTGTCTATAAATAATAATCAATCGAAAAATCTAACAGGATATACAGATCTATGTCCTATTTTGGCCCACATTCCCTCAAATTTTCAAAAATCTTTGCACAACATAACATTTCTTTATCTTTCAAAACCAATAATAGTTTAGGTTCCATTTTTGTTAATAACAAAGATAAAAACCCTGTACATTCTAAGTCAGGCGTTTACAAGATCAAATGCTCTGATTGCAATGCAGAATACGTTGGTCAGACAGGGAGAGCTTTTTCCACCAGGATAGCAGAACGCATAAAAAGACAATTGACAAATATATTAACTCTGATATTATCAACACTACATCTTCTTTCGCAAACCATGTTCTCGAGAATAAACACAAACATATATAGTAGAAGATTTTGAAGTTCTACATGTTCATCCTAAAGGAAAAAAGCTTAACCTTCTGGAAATTCTAGAAATCAATAGATCTGCCCATTCAAATTCAACTGTTTGTCTTAATGAACAAGTTAGATTTGATTGCCTATCCACTTTCAATTCCATTTTGTAATCTTCCTCTCCATTCATTGGTTGCATTGGCAATTCCTTTTTTAACGTTGTTATTCCTATTTCAAAAAACACAATTTTAAATACCCGACTTAGTCAATCTAGACACATTTCCTTGTTTGTTATGAATTTTGATGTATGGTCCATTAAGTCAACTTCAATGTTTTGTGTTTTTGATAGATGACATTTGTCACTTGTTTGTCGAATAATAATTTTTATCTGTCAAATCAAGTAGTCTGTCGGTTTGTTCACTTCATAACCGCGCCATTTGCTGTAAACAATGTTTATCTGATCCAAAAGAAGCATCTTAGAAAAATGTTTATTTGGGGGTTCAAAAAACCAAAATTCAAAAATGTTGCTTGAAATTATTTTGGGCTTAAAACCCTTAAGACCTATGTTCTCAATTTTATAGTTTCTTTTCTCCTCCTACCTAACAAGGTATGTCACCCATTTTCCAATAGTGATGGAACTTCTTTCATTAATAAGTGTTGTATTTTAGCCTGATGATGACTCCTAGGAGTCGAAACATCCCAGTAAACATGAGACATTCATGAAATATTTCAAGATTACCTAAAATGTTAATGATTGAAACATTTTCCAGGAACATTCCAGAGATATTGCAAAATCACTGTAACATTCCTGTAATATTTCAAAACAACTATAATTGATATATTCCGAAACATTTCGAAATTACCTGTGAAGTGAATTAATGGAACATTCCAAGATAACTTTGACTGTGAATAATTGAAACATATTATTTACTACCTATTCAGGAATGTTTCAAAGCGTTCGAAATATGTTTGAAACGTTTCAAGGTACCTCAAACTATTGATATTTTGAAACATTTCAAATATACTCTCATTTCGAATTACTTCAATGTTTCAAGACAACTTGAATGGCTTGATTGAGGAATATTTCAAAATCACCTGAATTTTAAATGATTGGAACATTTCAATATGTCTCTCATTCTGAATGATGGAAACATTTTTCAGGAACATTCCAGGGATACTGCAAAATTACTGTAATATTCCTGAAATATTTCAAAAAAACTGTAATTGATATATTCCAAAACATTTCGAAATCACTTGAGAAGTGAATGAATGAAACATTTCGAAATAACTTTGATAGTGAATAATTGGAACATATCATTTACTACTTATTCAGGAATGTTTCAATGCGTTCGAAATATGTATGAAACGTTTCAAGGTACCTCAAACTATTGGGATTTTGAAACATTTCAAATATACTCTCATTGCGAATTACTTCAATGTTTCAAGGCAACTTGAATTGCTTGATTGAGGAACATTTCAGAATCACCTGAATTTTAAATGATTGGAACATTTCAATATGACTCTCATTCTGATAGATGGAAACATTTTTCAGGAACATTCCAGGGATGTTGCGAAATCACTGTAATATTCCTGAAATATTTCAAAACAAATATAATTGATATATTCCAAAACATTTCGAAATTACTTGAGAAGTGAATGAATGAATCATTTAAAAAAAAATTGGTAGTGAATAATTGAAACATATCATTTACTACTTATTCAGGAATGTTTCAATGCGTTCGAAATATGTATGAAACGTTTCAAGGTACCTCAAACTATTGAGATTTTGAAACATTTCAAATATACTCTCATTGCGAATTACTGCAATGTGTCAAGACAACTTGAATTGCTTGATTGAAGAACATTTCAAAATCACCTGAATTTTAAATGATTGGAACATTTCGATATGACTCTCATTCTGAATGATGGAAACATTTTTCAGGAACATTCCAGGAATATTTCAAAATCTTTGTACTATTTCTGAAACATTTCAAGACAACTTCAACTGATATATTCCGAAACATTTCGAAATTTCTTGGATAATTAATAAATGAAACGTTTCAAAATTTCTTCAATTGTGAATAATTGAAACATATCATTTTCTACTTATTCAGGAATGTTCCAATGCGTTCGGAATATGTTTGGAACATTTCAAGGTTCATCAAACTATAGCAATTTTGAAACATTCCAAATGTATACTCTTATTGCGAATTACTGCAATATCAAAAGACAACTGAAATTGGTTGATTAAGGAATCACCTGAGTTTTAAATGGTTGGAACATTTCGATATTACTCTCATTCTGAATAATGGAAACATTCATCAGGAACATTCCAGGGATATTTCAATATCATTGCAACATTTCTGAAACATTTCAAGACAACTTTAATTGATATATTCCGAAACATTTCAAAATTACTTGAATGATTAATTAATGAAACGTTTCAAAATCACTTCAATTGAAACATATCATTCAATACTGATTCAGGAATGTTCCAATGCTTTAGGAATATGTTTGAAAAATTCCTAGGCTCCTCAAATTATTGACATCTTGACACATTTATTAGGAATTACTTACCTACTACAATATTCCAAGGCATGCAACTTGAATTGGTTAATATAAGAATATTTCAAGATAACCCGAGTTTTAATAAATTAATCAGATTATTTCACAACTATTACATGGTCTATTTTGACCAAGCAATTTATCATATTATGATGCAATTCAGCATTTCCCCTCTACAGCCGCCGCTTTCGTGACTTCGGTAATCGATCGCGGGTTCTCGTCTTCGGCTCTAAGCGTTCGCGCACGCGCATTCAGTTTCCTTCTCCTTGGTGAGAGGCTTCGCAGTTTTCGCTTTCCGACTGTTGTCTCAAGCCAAGCAAAGCAAAAGACATCTAATATCTTATAATAGTGATAAAATATGATTATTTCACTCACATTTTCGAGTGTTTACTATTTAATCGTACCGGTAGACCTCTCATAGGTGATTCAGGCCATGTGAAGTAACATCAAAACTCGCAAACAAACAACACAAACGACTCCATTTTTTTTATCATCCCCTGGTGTGGCTGGACTTTGAAATGTATTCAACGGCTCCATGGACAAGGCCGAGGTACGTATAAATATAGAAAAACCATAATTTCAGATGAAATATCAAATATTATTTGATATCATAATGATACTTTTTGTTCTAGGATGGAGTGTGAAAATTTCATCATGACTTAGAAGCTGCACAAGAATAATGCTTTCAATTGCGATGTGACCGAAGAAAAATATTGAAGCACTCAACATGTGAATAACGATGTTAAATTACTTGATATATATGTACATACCTAATACGTCGTGATTATGTGAAATATCTGATGATACTTTTTCAACTGCTTTTTTCATATATCATTATATAAGCAATATAATCCATTTTTTTATGTCTATTATCTTTTATTTCACCAGCAATATGAATATATTCCAGCGATATTGGTAGGTATTTCTCATTCTGAAACATTCAATGGAAATGTTTCATAAACAGTAATATTGTTGAATGAAAAACATTCATGAAATGTTTCATGAAACATTCCCGAAAGTTCTACAATGAATGTTCCCAGGATGTTTCTATATATATGTATTTGAAACATTATTTATGAAACATCTCTGGTTGCGAAAATTTATCGTTTCAAAAATATTCATGGAATGTACCAAGAAACATTCCTAAAGATCTAATCATATTGGGAACGTTTCCAGAATGTTTCAAGCATTTGTATCCGAAACATCATTTATGAAACAGTTTTGAGGGCAAATATCTTTGGTTTCACGAATATTTCTGAAACATTTCATGTAATATAACGAAAGAAATATTTATGAAATATTGCATGGAACATTCCTACAGGATATCATCATGGTAGAAATGTTTCCAAAATGTTTCAATTTGCGTATTCGACACATTATTTAGGAACATTACCATGAAACATTCCTGAGGGCGGACATCTCTAGTTTCTGGAATGTTTCTGGAACATGTAGGCAACTTTGAATGCAATGTTTCATGCATCAATACTACGTTTCTGAAACATTTCAGAAACAAAAAAATGTTTACTGGGATGTAGTATATAGCATATATAATTTGATTATAATTTACTTGGAGCGAGACTTTGAGTTTGTTCTCTTAATTATAATAATCGTTCTTTATTGAATTGAATACATATGATATAACATATAAGTACAATCATTACTATTCAATTCTATATACCGGCTATCGACCTAGGTCCTTCAGCCTATGTGTCTATATATATGTATATAGTTTACGAAGGAACTTTCAATAAGAAAATTCAAACAATCACTGAAGGACTTTAAATCAAAAAAATGCTTATTCTTTAGTTTTGAGTAGTTTCAAGTATTATGATATCATGTCCAAGAAAATCAATATTCAGTAGTAGTAAAAGACGATGAAGTTTCCAAATGTATAGAGTTTAGACTTTTTTTTTTCATTATGAGATAATTTTGTAAAATGACTGATCTTTCCTTATGCCAATGGCTAAATGTACACCTGTTTCTGTGTATATTGGAAATAAATGTATTTACTTACTTACTATATGTATACAGGGTGTTTCAATACTAATTGGAAATATTTCAACCATAGAATCCCGTACTCAAAATATGAAGATTCAACCCAAATCACATAGATAAAATATGTCTCCTGTCTGAGTTACAGGGTGTTTTATTCAAAAATTTTGAAATGTTTTTTGCCCAGTTCTTCAAAACTATTTGACGTTTCACTTTCATATATGGAGGGAAGTGTAGGTATTATACACCCAACTGAATTATGTGAAATGAACTTTTCTAGCTATTACCAGAGGCGTATAAGCAAAATACATAGAGGAGTTTCATTTTATATCTTACCACCCTGAATGGCCTGAGTATAACTTTCGTTCTACACAGCGACAACAATTTTCTAAGAAAAAAACAAGTCGAATCAAAAAGTTAAACATCACTATTGATTGTCCCACTCTCGGCCAACCCCTCTAGGAATTCAAAATGGCACCCCTTATACCTCTCGTGGTAATTAACCATACTTCCTCAGCGTACATAATGAATACAGTACCAAAAATTATTTTCCGATTTACCATGGCCACCAACGCATCCTTATACACTCAGCACTCTCGAGAAGTCATAACATAACGAAAACGAACTGACGCTGGTTGGATTCGGAAAATATGAAAGGCATCCCAGCGATTGTTCCCGATTACTTCCGATTGATATATTTGGTCAACATGTTATTTTACCGTAGGAATATTAGGTTTTACCGCAGATAAACAATTGCATTGTGCTTGTAACTCGAGTTTCTGTTGTAAATATTTCCTTTCCAGAAACTCGAAGTTAATGAATATTAAAAGTCACTTCGCCAGCGCTTATAAAATGTCGACCTAGGACTATACAAAGTGAATTATCTAGGATGAAAACTATTAGCTGTAGGTAGATAATATTATAGCTACAAGTTCATGCATTCAGAATTATCATTTTTCTAGAGGCGAAAGGTAATTGTTTCTGGTAATAGGAATTATTTTTCTTATCACAATACGAAACGAGTCAAGAAATCGTTTTACTTGGACTATTTTTTTCCGTGTAGTTGTATTCTGCTCAATATAGTGTTCCTCCAAATCTGAGCCACCCTATTCATTACCATCGAATGCAACCCCCATCGCATCCTCTACATTATAATTTTCCAATTTTTGCCATTGAAAATATCATTTTATTGCCTCAATTAGAGACTATATATATATAACAAACATAGATGATTTCTTTCTATGTCCTATAATATAATATAAGTCATAAACTATCATGAATACAATCAGGGTTTAAGGTTCTTTTCAATCAATCGACAGAAGAAAAAGATTATTCTTTCAAACTGACTCTGATTTCTTCTTCAGTTTTTCATTACACAACATACCTAATTGTGGCGTTTCATCGTTACTAATTCACATACACCTTTTCGTGATGCAATCAATACCTAATTGTTTGCATTTGATTCTGATGATCTCGAGTTCATTTAAAAAAGAGAAAAATCCCAAGGATCTTTATCCTCTATGAACAGTTTGACATGAAGTTCTGAATCATCGTCAACGTTAAAATCGTCGTCGTCTAGTGATTCCGATTCTAATACTGTATAATGAGTTACGGAAGGATGCCCTGATCTTGAAGTGGTTGAATTCCTAAAATATCATGCAAGAAATTCTTTTCTGATCTGATCAGTCTTGGTCTTGATCTTGGTCTCGCGAAGCCCTAGTTGTATTCTGCTCAATAGAGTTCTTCCAAATCCGAGCCACCCTATTCATTACCATCGAATGAAACCCCCATCGCATCCTCTACTCTACATTATAACAACATTATTTTAACGGATCGATTTTCCAATTTTTGCCATTGACTATCGACAATGGCGTTCGCCTCCAATTAGGCACGTTTCGAGAGAGGGTCCAAATTGAAAGTATAACATGTGGAATTAACGAGGGGTAACGGACGAGAAGAAAGGCACACCCTTGCTGCCTTCTCCCTCAGGAGCCAATCGCCGATGCGCAGTGTTGCCACAGACATATGTTCTTTCGAGCGAGTTATACGCTGTCAAAAACGAGCGAGATCTTGACTCAAAGAGCGGGATTTTGTTGTTGATGAAATAAATGAACATACATGAATATCAAAATGAAAATTTGAATTTTGTTCACGTTTTCTATATTTTTCTGAAAATTGATCCAACTATCGGAGCATAGCTCAACTCTTCATTGTATTATTTATGACAAAGCATGATGCCTCAACTGATCGAAGAGTTACAAGATTTAATCCCTTGTTGTTGAAGAGAATCATACAACCGACCTTTAGCATCCTAATTATGATCTTTGAAGGGACTTTAGTTTTTGTTCTTTTGTGCTTTTTCTTTGTTTGCCCCACCACAACGTCTCGTGCTTACGTCACAATACGATGAATTCTGATTTGTTTTCGATTTTGTTCTTCTTGTTCGCAATTGGCATTCGCGTTTGCAGCGTGTCACTTTTACATCACGCTGCTAACGAACAGAAAGGAATTTGGTGAAGTTTATTGTGTTAGAAGACTCATTTAGTTTGTAATAATGACCATCAGCGCAAGATGTGTTGTTCGGTGCCTCAGTGTAATCAATATACAAAAGTACGAATTCATCAATACACACAGCTTCTCCGCAGTTGCAAAATTATGCATTGTGGAGAACATTTCAAAAATTGGGAAACCTATTTCCAATTATATGTCTGTGTGTAGTAAGCACTACTCAGAAACCGATTAAGAAGGTAATTTCATATCAAGAAAATATTTTTATGTTCAATCTATTTTTAATGCAAAGTTTTTCCATTCAAGGGAAATGGAATCCTAATGCAAAAGTTCATTTTGACAAAAGGCTTCAGAAAAGTACCTCGAAAATGGTTTTTTTACAGCGATTTAATGTGCGCAAGACGCGTTGAAAATGTTCTGTTGTGTCCATGAAAAGGCTTTCAAAAGAACTAGGGAGAAGGTAGTTTTGTGACATATCAAGGACATCTCGATAATTGCCGCCTGCGGCGGACATTGGCTGTTCTATAATAGTTCTATTCATGTGTGAACAGAACATCGCAGTGGAGGTTCAATGTCTCGAAATCTCGTACTTTTAACATCTCTGAGATGTTTTTGTGCTCGCTGGGTTATTGCTTATGTTAAGGCCATCAATGCTAATATAGCTGATGAGCTTCAAAAAAATATAAACTCCGTTATCCCATATTGCGCCCATTCTGTGTGGACTCGTAGCTGAGGTGAAAACGAGCGAGATTTGACAAAGAGGAGCGAGACAGTGAACTACTGACAAAACGAGCGAGATCTCGCTCAATCGAGCGAGCTGTTGTTTATATTGAGTTCATTGGCGAGCTGTGGCAACGCTGCCGATGCGACGACACGCCCTTGACTTCGGTGTCGCGAAGGGCCCTGCGAAAGGACCCCCGCGGCACACCCCGAGTGGAGTTTATACATGCATGGCGATAAGTGTATATTGCGATTGTGTGGATGGGGCTCTAATATAATGGTATCGAAATTTAGATAATGGGGTTCGTTGGATATGGTGAAAGCATGAGCCGTTTGCTGTGCATGGCGTTTTCTTTAGATTATTTTCAGCTGGCTTTTGCTAGAAGCATGCTGGTATAGCTGGGATGATTTCCATGAAGTATAGGGCGATTTTTCGTACGCCACACATTATGGAAGTTTTTCTACTCAATCTGGTGGTTGATTTATTCAAAAAATTAAACACGATACTATGGAAACATACTTTCTGCAACACATTACCATGACCATGACAACAAATAGTTTTCAAACACAATTTCAGTCGTTTGAGTTCTGCCCTGATGCCTGTCAATTGTAGGATTTGTCAATTGTCATATTAGAATTTTATTGCAATCGGTGGTGATCACACAATATTGAAGTGAGCAAATATGCAAAGTTGTTCATTCCTGAAACCCACATCAGAATATGAATACAAACCTGTGAAATCGAACTTTGACACCTCAGCAAATCGAAGAGTTTTTATCTTCTAAGCCAGATGAAAACTTCTTATTCAAAAAGATAATCATAAGCAAGCCATTTTTATAGAAATCAATGTATCCAGTGAACTGGACACATCTACAACACATATATTATCACTTATATGTTTCGTTAGTTGCTTATATATAGTTGCATAATAGTATTATGTATAATCTGTTCTCAATTCTCATTCCCTTCCATCATCAAAATTATCTTGTAGGATATCAGGTAGATTAGGCTAATCTTTGGAATTATGGAAGCTTGTTGAAGAGAGAAATTATAAGTTCGTACTTCGTACCTATAGAAAAAATATTGACACTTGTTTATTGAACACTCACTCTCCGCTCTGCTGCGCTCGTAATTCAAATACTCGTTACAAAAAGGACGTTTATATAACACTTGTTACATAATACTTACCTATATACTGTTTGCAACTTCCAGTTGGATGAAAAACTTGAAAATTTTATCCTGTATATAAGACTTTCCACTCTACCTTGGATATTTCCAATCCTTCAGCTACGTAGGCTGTGCCAAAAGTCGACAACAACTTTTTCAAATGAAAACCTACATTTTTTTACACGGTTCGATTGATTTTGAGTTTAGGCAACCTAATTCATTTCATGTCCACTCATCTCATCAGTCAGTTTTCAGAAAACTTCGATATTCAAAATTATAGACCACAAAATTTGTGGGACAGTTATCTGGAAGTCAAGGCTGACTCCTGATGCCCTCATATTTTTGAATATCGCATTGAAAAATTGCTGAAAACAATTTTTTTTCCAATGGTGTACCTTACTATTTTTTTGTCACCATACCAAAAATGCGATAGATTGTCTCAAGAAAATGATGGAAGTTTATATAGATATAAACATATAATATATGTCCGCGTAAATCTTTCGTTTTCGAGTTGCAGGGTGTTGAAATTTCAAGATTTTTTTTTAGTATTTTGCTTATGAATCCTGCAATTTCTAGGATACCATAAATTTGAAATACGGGTTAATCTGTAGGGCTCACATCATTGGGAATGCCAACTGGTCTCGAGAATCTATAGGGAGATATTTTTTCAGGGGTCACACCTCATTTCTTCATCTTGAAGTTTTTTGCGGTGTGCCGCTGGAAGATTCCACAATAACAAGATTCAATTCACGGTTCTGTTAGAATGTTTTATCTTCAGATAGTTTTCTGTAAAAAAAATCTAGTCAGAGTTGAATTCAAGCATTCCAGGGAGGATAAATAATGTCAATGCTTTTCTATTTATTTTACATGCGAGTTGTGAATTTTTCGATTAACAGGACTGAAGAAAAAAGATTTCTCAGGTCGAAGTCATACATCGTTTTTTTGATTGCTCAAAAACATGACAATGTATAAGTTCATAGAGAACAAAAACATAATATTATAATGGTTAAACATCTTCTTTCAACGTGATGTTAGTCTCGTTATGACAAATGACTGTGCAGTCTTGACGAAGAAAAATATTTAGCCACATTATACTTCAAGTAGCAAGTCGGGGTGAATGCATATACAGGATGAGTCGGAATAAGATCTACATATTCTGTTTTCAGATGCATCCCATCCATTTGAGTTGAAAAGTGTTCATCAACATGCATCCTAAAATACACCCTGTCTGATTTACCTATATAAAGTGATTGTTTCAATTCTCTCAGTATCTATACAAGTATAACTATCTTAAATTGGGAGACATGTTTATTTGGAGGTTTTTCCTGACAAGGATTTCTATGTAAAATTTGTTCGCACTTATTCATCTATTCTGTATATTGTACTTGATAAAAAACTTAAAAAATTGGCGAAGTTTCTGGCTTTCTTCATTATTTTCACACTTTTGGCGTAGGCTTTGATTTGTAGGCTACTCACATGTTATACCTACATAGTGATGTAATTGCAGATGTCTTAACTATGACGATTTAATAAATTTATTGTAATGCAATCACTATGATAACGACTTAAGATGTAGGTATAACATGTGAGTAGCCTACATATTCATCGGGACATAGGCCAAAAGGAACAGTGCGTCTCGATTGTCATGAATACATCGTATAACATATTATCAATACAATGAGATCAATTCTGACTCAAACAAAGCCGAAAAATGAAGAACAATCGTCAAAGAATTGTATTTACAGTATACCTTGTGTTTGTGGAAAGTTTTATACAGGTGAAACCAAGAGCCTCTTTCAGTTTTCAGTATATAGGTAAGATCGAAGGAACATAAGTCACTATAAAGGAAATACACATCGACAAATCGAAACTAGCTGAACATATCCTTACTGAAGATGGGCAATATATGGCCGAGTGGAATAATATTAATATCATTGGAAAAGAAGATAAAAACCAGAAGAGAAAAATCAAGGAATCTGCTTGCATTCTTCTGAACGGAGACAATAGCATTGCTTCCTGTTCAGTTGATATAGATAGACCATGGTATTCACTACTGAAATCTGAAGATGAAAATGGTAAATTCAAGATCAATTAATGAAAACATCCTGTAACTCATTTGTTTGCCAATGTCACCAATTGTCACTGAGAAATGAAAAGTGTCAAGACAAATCAGAAATTGCTATTCAAATATCCATTTTTTATGTTGAAAACGGGAGCAGATTCGTTCCCGAAACGTCCAAAGCTATAAGTGAAAATCTGATATTTACCTTTATATTAATCTTCTCCAAACCTTTTTCAATACAAATTGTCACTGACAAGCTAGTGAATTTTTCTTTTAGGCTCTCTGATAGGAAAATTCTTTAAACGCTGTGACATTTTGGGGCAAATCATCTGATTTGTCCTTACGTATATAGTGAAATAATATTCATATTTTTGTTTTATAGAAATGAGCAGAGAAAATCCCAAAAAATCTGGAATAATGGATGAATACACCAAAAATTGAAGATACGAGACCCTGCATCTTGACCGTCGACGCATGTGACTGTTTTGGCTTGTTTCTCCCCGACATGGTTTTGTTTACTGAACTCATCCAATATTAGTCTTGTTTATTCTATTCTCTCTATAATCATCCCATCATCATCACCGTAGAGATCTCATTTTTCCCATTTCGTCGTGTCATTGTGGAAGATATCACGCACTCAGATCTCTACCAATGGCGTCTTATTCCACTCGAGACAGTCTGATGACTCCGTGATGGGTCCATTATGTTGTTAGACCACCACACAAAGAACAGAAGACTGCTCCTATCGAACCTTTCTGCTACCGTTGGAAACGTCAATGATAGCTTTTTCCGTTTCTTTTTTTTTGTTCGACGGGTCATCACGGTGTATGGTTCTATAGGAGGAGAGTAATTATATGTTTACTTCGTGGTAGGTGCTTAATGATAGCTCCTTTCTACGGATCGGTTATGGTCTTTGGTTATGTTTGAGAATGAGCGAAGAAGATTTTTGTTTCGTGGGTATATTTTGACTGCTACGTATACAGGTTGATCAGGTATTACGTATTGACTGATAATCCGGGAATCGATAGAACTCTGAACGAACAGTAGTTTGAAAAACTTGAGCTACACGCTTTTATATATAGATAGCCAAATTGGAAAAGTATAGAAAAAAAATTATAAAAGTTAGTTTGTTGATGAATACATGCACAACATAGAAAATACTGATTACGGAAGTTGTCTATATTTATAAATTATGCATGATAGTAATCATTAATCTTGGACACAATGTATACTCAATACAATCTATCACCGATAAAACTGTTCAAATCCAAGCTTTTGCCACTAAGTGAATAGTGAGGTGAGTTAAAAAAATAAAAGTTTTTATATAGTATATCGTGAAAACACTACCCTAATAACACACTTATGTCCCATGGATATCCTTAGGACGTCCTGTCGGGACATTCAGAACGTCCATAGGACGTTCGAATTTGGTACCTTGAACGTCCATTGGACGTCTGTGGACCGCACAAATGTCCCACTTGAGTACCAACTAGGGACGTCCCTGAGGGATGTCCCTGAGACGACTATCGAATACCTGAATCCTACATTATTCCTCATCAAGTAATACAGAGGACATCCTTAGGACATCCATAGGACAACCTATCAGCAACGCTGAGGGATATCAATTGGATGTCCATAGGATGCCCCATTGACGTACGAATTGTTCTTGAATTTGAATTCTTCTGGGTCCCTCTAGGACTAGATCTTGCATAACTGATCAGGACATCCAGTCGAGTTGATAGTCCGTAGAAGGTCCCCAAGAAGTTTCCCAAGGATGTCCAATGGACTTACGTGAAGGACATTGACGAGGAGTACTTGAAGCCTACGAGCAATCATTTGTCGGCGAGGTGTAAGTTCCTCGCAGGGACAACATATTGAAAGTACTGACTGGGACGTCCGTAGGACGTTATTTCTAGGACATTGGAAGAGTACAGTTCATGTACCAATTGGGACATCCGACGGATATCCCTAAAGGACATTCGAAGAATGTCCCTAAGGGACATTTCGATTGTTATACGATCCTGGAAATATTAAGGGCGTCTGTGCAGAGATATTTGAAGAAATGTACTATCAGGGACATTTCATGGTTGTCTAGAAGGGACATTATATAAGATATATAGAAATGCCAGAATATGTACTACTCAGGACATCCGATGGATGTCCCTAAAGGAACGTTTGAAATCATATTCCATCAGGGACATGCCAAGGACGTCCTTGCATGGACATTCTAGAATATGTACCAAGTGGGACGTCTAAGGGATGCTATTTCTAGGACATTTGAATTGATGTACCAGCTGGGACATTCCGTGGACGTCCTTGCTCAGACATTGCATTTGATGTACGGGATAGGACGTCCCAAGGACACTTATTTTTGGTTCGGGACATTCGGACGTGAATTGTACCAAATAGAGGGACGTCCCTAGGACGTTGTGTGCTATTAGGGTATAACGCCCAGAGGCAGTTCAACATTCTGTAGTTCCTCAACAAATCTTGGGGGATATATGAACAAATATGTCCCTAATATTTCTAGAAGATCTCTCAACCACTTCACTTTTTCGAAAAAAAAAAAAAAATATCACTCTGCAAGAAGAGTTCACGAGCTGCCGCGAGCTAATATGTCCTTTCATATCAGGAATCCGGAGACGACTAACGATTCTCATCGAACAAGTGTTCATAGGTGAGTGAGATGACTCATTGAGGTAAACGAGTATGACAAAGATGGAAAATGATAGAAGGGATGAAATTAAATGATAATTGTATAACTGTGAAATGACAACTTTTAGGATTTAAATGATTATCTTCAAAGGACCCCCGCACAAAACCATATAGGGAATTGGCCCACAGTGGGATTTGCCTGAAATTCACATATGTTATTGGTATGGAGTTTCTGATCACATGTTTTCATGTGACCAATCCTCTAAGACCAAAGATTTAGCTCTCAGGGCCGTATTTAGTATAGGTGCCAAATAAACAATGACACTTTTTTTTCAAGCCCATGATTTTTGTATCTCCTATTATGATTTAATTGAATGAAAAATGTTGCATTTCTCTTTTAGCACAAGTCCTCTGTTAAACATGCCTTGTCCTACAGGGCCGTATTTAGTAAATGTGCCGAATCGAATTGATTTTGTTATTACTTTCTTATTTATTGTCCTATTTCAGTGGTCGTTTGATAGATGAATGTAGATTTCTTTGTGTACATAACAAAAGCGGTCACCATCTAATATTCAAGATGGTCGGTCTAACATTTAATCTTTGTGTAGGACATATCTCGTAGCTTTTTAGGAATCATAGTAACAGGAAAAGATAAGAACACGTTTCGATTGTTGAAATCGCACGGTAAAAAAATTTTGTTACTGTGACAATATTCTGGTTAATATAGGCACAACCAGATACACATTGTTGCTGTCACCATATCAAATGGTAACTATAACGATAATCTGGCTATAGTAACAATAAAAAATGGTTAGCGTCACAAGATATCTGGTTGTGCCTATACTAACCAGATGATTTTTTTCCGTGCGGTCATTTTCTTTTTCAATTACCTAACTCTATATTATAATATAAATATAACTCTTCTATCTAATTGAAACTTCTTCTAATTCATTACTAACAAAGTTGAAACCGATATTTACAGGGTGGTGAACGAAAAAATCGAGCACTCACTATCAACATAATTCCCGAATACTTACAGCTGCTGGAGTATTGCATCTTGCACTGGACGATTTGCGGCATCTTTAATATGCTGTATTGATAATAGGATACTACTGCAGTTGCAAATCAGGGGCAAGGCCACTAGGAACATGTGCTCATATTTGTAGCATATTGTGGTATTCAGGATTTGCCCGCCATAATCAAAATGTGAATTATCCATCGACTTCTGTGTTACAGCATATTAAAGATGCCGCAAAACGTCCAGTGCAAGATGCAATACTCCAGCAGCTGAAGTTCACCACCCTGTAAATATCGGTTTAAACTTTGTTAGTAATGAATTAGATGAATTTTAGAACAATTTTAGGTAATTGAAAAAGTAAATGACCGATTTCAACAATCGAAACGTGTTCTTATCTTTTCCTGTTACTATGATTCCTGAAAAGCTATACGAGGTATGTCCTACATAAAGATTAAATGTTAGGCCGACCATCTTGAATATTGAGATGGTGACCACTTTTGTTATGTGCACAGAGAAATCTACATTCATCTATCAAACAACCACTGAAATAGGACAAGAAATAGGAGAGTAATAACAAAATCAATTCGATTCGGCACTTTGGCAAATACAGTTTTACTAAATACGGTCCTGTAGGACAAGGCATGTTTTACAGAGGACTTGTGCTAAAAGACAAATGCCAAGATTTCGCAACATTTCTCATTCAATTAAATCATAATGGGAGATACAAAAATCATGGGCTTGAAAAAAAAGTGTCATTGTTTATTTGGCACCTATACTAAATACGGCCCTGAGAGCTGAATCTTTGGTCTTAGAAGATTGGTCACATGAAGACATTTGATCAGAAACTCCATACCAATAACATAGGTGAATTTCAGGCAAATCCCACTGTGGGCCAATTCCCTATGGTTTTGTGCGGGGTCCTTTCCATCTTTTAACTATAATCTTGTCTGATTTCGAATCTAAAAGATAACCTTTTTGAAACAAAAAGAGTGATTTGAAAGGGTGACCTGTTTCACGTTGAAAACGTGAACTTTTCACGTTCATCAGATGACATTTCGTGGTTAAAATGTTTCATTTGGCGGTTATAAGAAGATTTTAAATAGAGACATGTATAACTGGACTTTTCTTGGTGTAGATATATAGTTTTGTTCAATGATGTAGCGGAGGGAAACAAAAAACCGTGAGCTAAAATCTAATATTTTTTCCGTGTATAATACACTATTTTTTCTGTGACAGAAGAAAGGACGAATCAATATTGAGAAGATATATTACATTATTTCGAAATCTGAAAATTATCGACGTGAAATTTTAAGTTTTTAACAGTATGGGCACCTGCGTTGTAGGCATCTTTATCATTGTTTTGAAGTAATCAAATATCTGATGTCACTTCTGTCAGTCTAATTTTGTGATTTGATTTAAAAAATTGCGAATTTGGTGGTTGTCTAGTAATATACGTAACCGCGAAGTCGAATGGAAGATGAAAGGACTTGCAGTTTTTTCTCGGAGACGGTATTATTGACTCATTTTTCGGAACTATTGCACAAAAAAAGCAATCAACAGTGTATATATATATGTGATATATACCCGGGAAAAAAGTACTCACAAAAATTTTAACATCCAGAGACACGGCAGTGACGTATGGTATGAAAATAATTATATACATCCAGAGAGACGTTATATTGTCTTGCACCAAGCGCTCGTATCATACTGATATGAAACAAAGTTCCCGGAGAGGAAGCCTGATGAAAGGTTACAACATCCAAGGAAGGTAACAGGCGTTCAAATTACCCACTTTCATCACTGCGAAGCGGTACACTGAAAAAAAGGATTCTTTCATCCAAAGAAATAGCCACTTGATTCAAAGAAATTGTGATCTTATAGATATGGCCAAGTAGATGTTCACTTCAGAAACCATCAAAGTTCTCTTGCTATATGTGCTAAACTTGGCTTGGGTTCCATACCGCATTGCAATATTCAAGCTTGCTACGTACATTGCAGCAGTATATAAATAGTAAATTCTTTACAATTACGTATGTGTCCTGTTGGCATTGGATTTAATTTTGTCAATATCTATATATGTACCTACCTAAATTGAATATTAATTTGCTGTCAAATATAGGTAACTCCCAGATCTTCACATTCGTTTGCACTGCGTAGTTTACCATCTTCGATGAAATAATCATATAAAAATGTAGACACTTTTCTAGAATAGCTCATAATTTTGCATTTCTCAATATTCAGGGGTAAATTGTTTTCAGAACACCATTTGAAAAACCGATTCAGATCATTTTGCAGACGAAAACAATCTGCAATATCTGTAGTTTCTGTGAAAATGTTCATATCATCTGGCACAGAAAGGAGTTTGATTTAATTGAAATGCAGATATCATTTATAAATAGGAGGAATAAAAGAGGCCCCAGATTCGATCCTTGAGGTACTCCTGAATACTGAAAATATGCTATTGCCATCGGTCCATGAAGAATAATCGAAATTTCAATTCTATTCGAGTGGGTCGAAATCACATAAAAACATATACCTACATACCAAGCTAAAATAAACGCGTGATAAGAAGCTGATATTCTTCCTCTTTGCTCGGCTCATAAATCTTTTCCCTTCCAATCTAGATCATCTTCGGAGAATGATTGCTCACTCGAGCATCTCGCAGATAGAGTGAGATATTATTTTGTCTGCTACTGCTCTCCCGCGGGATCAAATTAGAATCATTACTGCCGCTCGGCAGCTGGAGAATAATAAGATATCTCCTATATTATCCGTTTCAATATCTGACACGGTTTGCCGGCAGCCATTACACTGTCCCCACCACCCTAATTTGTAAGGAATCTCCTCCCCTTCGAGGCAGTGGTGGGGGAACCGAAAGGCGTGGCTTGCGATAAGCACGCCCTCTTTGGGGTTAATTCGGCGTCCGGGCAGTAGATGGGGTTGGGGGTATCGGTGGAAGAGGAAAATACGAATACGTGTTGGGGCGTTGGTTGGGGAGAAAAAGGTCGATCATTTGTCTATACCTACATACAGGGTGTATCCAAAATTGTAGCGATCCTTGAAATGGGGTGTTGTACTTACGAGTCATAATGATACAATAAATGGCAAAAAACATTTTTTTGAAGCGTAGTCGAAAATTTTCGTGTGTGTGACTTTACTTACCATGGTTTGAGATGCACTAGTTTGATGCGAAGATGGATAAACCAGAAAGTACAACATACTTACTTACATATACCTGGTGACAGCGTGATGGACACATAATAATATTATCAACTATAGTTAATTATCCTCCTTTTTTTCTGAAGTGTATATCCTTTCATTAGTTTCATTTATTCTTTTGGTTTTTTCGTCTTTTATTAAGATAACTGGTGAGATAAGTAGTAGAGTGAATAGGGTGAATCTTTCGAGAAAAAGTGATAGTGAAACATTTTGTGAGGATTATAGGGGTAGGTTTTTTTGAAGGATACCTATAAGATTACAGAAGTGTTATGAATATCTTTGTATATAAGAGTGAGAAAACGTATAGAGACATAATAAACAGGGTCCTGCATCTCACCTCCCGTTTTCTATAGCTTGTTTTTTTTTCTTTCAAATGACTGTGAGTAGGTATATGTATTGATGAAACGAGCTTTCGGCAAAATTACCTTTGATACGATGAGAATTTCGATAGGGTTGTAATAATTACAAAAAAAGTGTCATCGAACGCATGAAAATATACAAGGGCTACAATTTGAAATAAGAAAAATATAGTGCTTTGAAATTTGAAATGTTTGCCACTAAATTTTGCACACCCTGTGATGATTCCTGTCAATCAAACTCGGTTAGCAATATCCTCTTATCTTGATATATATCTCATTATCTCTTATGATTCTATTGTCCATCAGGCACACTTTTGTTAATGTATTTGACCACTGGTGCAAAATTTGATTTTTTTGTTATATTTTTTTTACGTGAATATCACTGAACCGATTTCAATTAAATTCCAGGAGTAGGTATGTAGTTAACCACTGGAAGCACTTAAATGTGCAACAAGATATATTGAATGCCATTTAAAAAAATATATCATTATGACGTCACACTTTTGTGGGACACCCTGTATAATCGAAATTATTTTCCTGGTATGCGCCTCATGAGACAATTGAAATCTGCAAAACATCAAAATCCTGACTCAACTGATAACTGAACCTGTATACAGGGTGTTGCGAAATTCGACCGACAATGCTTGACAGGTGATAGCTCTCGTAATTTCATTATAACTGAGATAGGGATATACGGTCTTCAAGTGTTCAGTTCTCGAGATACAGGGCGTTGAAGTTAAGAAATTTAAATAGGTTTATCGTAAAATCTCAAGAAAAATTTAGTATAATGCATTCAAATTCGGTATATATGGTTTCATCTTCCAATGCGGTTAATTTTTTGACCAGAAAGACATTCCGAGAATTTTACCCAGAGGTGCGCTACAGAGGGTTGTGATAACTTTTCCTCCTATATTTTCTACGCTCTACGCCACTGATGAAATTTCGATTATTCCCAATTTCTCGAAGTTATTGTTCAATTATGTTGAAAAACTGCATCACCTTTAACGGTTTCAACATGAATTAAACAATTATCGAGATATATATATGACCCACAATAGAAGTTTGTATATATAGTAATTTTTATCTTCTTCAGTAGTGAAGGATTACGAAAATGTTTGTCTACAGCTACAGAATGAGATCTGAATATAGTATCTAAGTATAATGTACTCAACACCAGAAAAATATTTTTGCAATTTTCTACTACTGGAAATGATGAAATATAACTATGTAATCTTCTATATTTGGGTCGAATATCTCGAAAACCGTTCATTCCAGCTCAATTGAAGATGATGTATTTTTTGAACAAAATTGAACAATGAATTCGAGGAATTGGAAATAAGTGAAATTTAATCAGTGCGTTGAAAATATGGGAGGAAAAGTTGCCACACCCCCCTGTAGGGCACCACTGGATAAAATGTCCGGAATGGCTTCCTGGTCAAAAAATGACCCATTCAAAGATGAAACCATATACCGAAGTTGAATGCATTATATTAAATTTTTCTTGAGATATTGCGAAACAACTATTTTTATTTCTTATAAGTTTAACGCCCTGTATCTCTAGAACTGAACATTTGAAGACCATATGTCCCTATCTCAGTGATTATGAAATCACGAGTGCTATCACCTGATGTCAAGTGTTGTCGGTCGAATTTCGCAACACCCTGTATATAGAGATCCGCAAATACAGAGAAGTTGTAATTGAGTAACAGCAGAAATGCAATTAGATATAGAATTATTGCTTCCAGCAATATATATACGAAGGGGTTAGGTATAACTTTTTCTTCATACTGGGCTTATTGATCAACAGAGGGCCTTGGGCTGGATCAAACATGGAACTGCAATATCTGCGAATTTTCATTCTATACTTACTTGCTGTTTGCTGTCGATTGTATACAGGGTAATCTCCCAAATTCAGTGAAAAGTTTAACAGAATAATTTCAACTGTCAAACTGACACTCATTGTAATTATATGCAACAAGTTATAGCTATATAACCCGAATATTTTGAAGTGGATTCCTTCGAATTACTTCTTACGATGCGTTTTATATCCAGAGACACGGCAGTGCCTTGCACCAAGTACTCGTATGAATATTATAGTTACATCTAGTCAGACGGGTGATTTTGCATGATCGACTTCAAAACGTCGAATTAAATTGAAACACTTACACGGTGAAAAATCCTAATGGTTGAAGCTTTTCGTTAAAATAGAAATGCACAATTAGTTTAATCAGGAACTCAAATTTACTGCTTCATTATAGTTTGAAGTATATCACCTGACGAAGCTCCTGTGTTATAGCAAAACATGTCGTGTGTCGTGTGTTTGAGAATTTTGTTGAAATCTTAACGTTTGTGAAGTTTTTACATTTGCCATAGATTTGCATCAAGTAACAGCCGAGTCAATTGAAAAAAAATCAATTCAATTCAAATCAAATCAAATGAAATCATTCATTTTCTATACCTGACAACATACATTGTATAGAAATAGTCAAAGATATTGAAGAACTATAAAACTTACAAACTAAAAAAGAAAAACAAAACTAGAAAACTTACAAACTAATGAGGATCATCATCATCATGAAATAGTGATGAAACGTTGGAGGTTTCGAGAAAATAATGGAGAATACTTTTATGGATAGCCACAACATAAACTGGTCAACATTGATAACTTCTCTGAATTTGGAAATTCCGAAAACAATTCAAGAGAAAACATCAATCAAGAGGATACAGGTGATAACAAAAAAAAACTGTTCAAACGGTAAGGTGACGACCAGTGACCACGATGCAATTTTACACCCATTCAATTATCACCCTGTAGCAATGTTATCTGGAATTACAGAAGTTTTATATTGCCACAACAAACTGTCAAGAGATTAGACATCTACAACCAATATCACTTATACGTGTCTCGCTGGTTGCATGCAGTAGCATGTATTATGTTCTCAATTCCCATTCCTTTCGAATTATTTTGTAGGTTACCAGGTATGTTAATGTGATTTTCGGAGTTCGTAGAAAAAGCATAGTATGTAACGCGTTCATAAACTCTTCTAGACACTCGTTTATTAAAGACTCGCTCCGCTCGTGCTCAAAATACTTGTTACTAAAAGGACGTTTATAACACTTGTTACCATTATGAACAGACCTTTTTTATTTTATTATAGGTCATGTCATGCAGAGTCGGAACTAGGTATCGATTTTTGACAGTGTTCTAGATACATTTACAATGTCGACGCAATGCTGTAATTATCCGTGGATTAAATACCTTCGAAATTAAAGGGTGTAAGGTTCATTCTGTGCTATACATGTATAAGGGGTAGGGCCAGCGGCAGTTAGCTTTCCGCGATCTGATAGATTGAAGGGCAAGATTAAAGGGCAGTGAAACACGTGCGTAAGGCTTATCGACGATCTCCGTTCATCAAGTATCAGGAAAATTAGGAAAAGGGTCGCATTCTGGGTCTGTAATTTCTGATCCGCAGTTTACATAGCGTATGATTAGAAATATATATTATGTACCTACCTAAAGGTATTAATAAATACTGTTTGTGAGTTAATCAAGGAGGTGGATTTTCTCTCCTCGTTTCTATAAAATGAAAATATGAATATTATTTCAATATACGTGTAGTAAAGACATATATTAGATGATTTGTCCCAAAATGCCACGCGTTTAAAAAATTTCCCTATATATCAGAGAGCCCATAAAGGTATATAATTGTCACTGAGAACTGAGAAGTGTCAAGAATACGAATTTGCTATACAAATATCCATTTTTTATGTTGAAAACGGGAGCAGATTCGTTCCGAAACGTCCATAGCTAAGTGAAAATCTGATATTTTTTCTATATACCTTTATTGGATCAACTGCTACAATATGGAAGTGTTCAATACCCAGAAGCGAATAATACGGTGCATAGCAAATGTTTCAGCTAGAGAATCATGTAAAAGTCTCTTCAAGGAATATAAAGTTTTATATCTTTGAATTATGTGTATATGTTTTCAAAAATAGATCAACTTTTACAATGAATCAGAATCTACATAACCATAACACAAGAATTAAGAATCACTTTCATTTGTCGTTAGCAAGGTGTAAAGCATGCGAAGTGAGTTCATCTTCCTCGGATTGCATTTGACCCAAAATATTCAATAAACTTACTGAAGATTTGAGGTCTGTGAAACACATCATTATGTTCAAACAGATGTTGAAAGACTATTTATTGGAAGCATGTTTTTATAAAACTTCAGAATTTTTAGAATAGGTACTATTTTCTCTTCTCTATCTGACTCTTTTTTCATTTTCTTCTACTGATTTATATTATATTCGGAAATAGTAATCCAGCAAAAAAAACAAAAATGTTTTTATTGCTTCATACTATATATAAGTACTGAAAATGATACCAAGCTTCAATTTGGTGTCAAGTATAGGTATCTCGAAATCTGTTTATTTTAGCTCAGTTGGAGGGATGAATTCTCTGAACGAAATTGAGAACAGAATTAGAAAAACTACTAATAAAAATAGTCGAAATATCATCAGTGGCGTAGAAAAATTACCACAAACCCCTCAGGGCACCACTGGATAAAATGTCCAGAATGAATTTGTTGAAACCATATACCGAAAATATTCATTCTTGATTATCGCGAAAAAACTGTTCCTGTTTCCCAACTTCAACACCCTGTATCTCGAGAACTGAACACTCATGAAGACCCGTATAATATGTTTCTATCTCGGTTATTATAGGTATGGAATATGGAATCTGAATTTGAAATCTTTGGAGTAGACAAACTCCAACAGGGCTTGATTATATTAGACTGGCCTTCATGAGAAGGTCAGGGAGATTCATGAAGGAAATCTAGGTGAAGGAAGCGTAGATATGTCTACTTGCCTGGCTACAGCCTCCCCACCTACTACTACTACTACTACTACATTATATGGAATCATGATTCACCTGATGCGTTGTCGGTGGAATTTCGAATCACCGTGTATAAAAGTACCTATACTATACATGTATAGTTGTATACCTGGGGAATATATACTTTCTGAGCTCCCTGTATGCTTTCCTCGAAGTTAATGACCGCTCTTCTCCTGATTAGACTGTCATAAACATATTTCAACGTTTCAGATGCTAAGTGTTATACTGTTATTAATATTGAGCGGGATTGAAAGCGAGTAAAAACCTGCTTGTTTATTATATCATTAATGTCATTATCGTAGCTGGCTTTGCCTATATATGCTGAGTCATCTTATTTGGTAGTAGGTATGATCATCATCCACAGGTAGTATAAGGTAGGTATAATGTTCGACCATACAGTACAAATATAGAAATCGCATCATGAATATTCCAAATTAACACTATTCAGGAAATATATGGAAAATATCAAAAAATTATACAAAAAGTTCATAGAATACCTATATAAATGAGAAAATCCAAAAAAATCTATAGTGAAAAAACATTCCACATCCTCCATCAACCTAGTATTCCCTTGGTTCTCACGATGTTCTCCGAACATTATAGGATATCCCTTTTCGTGGGAACCAGAGCATAGAAAAGAAAAAAAAAACAAAAAATGATTCAATAAGTTTATAGAATACCCATATAAAAGAGAAAATAAAAAAAAATCTACAGTGAAAGAACATTCCACGTGCTCCATTAGTTTTTTCGAAAATATCAAAAATTATTCTATAAGTTCATTGATAATACCTATATAGAAGAGAAAATCCAAAAAATCTATAGTGAAAGAAAATTCCACATCCTATATTAAACTATAGTATGCAGTTGTTTTTGATTTGTCAATATTTGCATATTGCTGTTTTTACCACGCTTTAATTAGCTTGTTATACGTATGTTTGTACGGAAAAATTCTAACGTGATATCGATCCACTTCAAAACAATCGAATTGAATTGAAGTTTCGCACACTAGACTTTTCAAGGATCGATGACAATTGATAGCAATTTGAGTAGTTTTTTTCCATTATCCTGATCAGGATCTTTAGGATAACTGATTTTTTTTCTTCAATAAAATGGCGAATGACGTTCCTTCACCAAAATTTCAAATGTTCAGCCACCAAAAACAATGTTCGTTTTCTATTCCTCTGATAAGTTCTACAATGCGTTTTATATTCAGAGACACGACATTGTCTTGCACCAAGTACTCGAATGAATAATTGAATCCTTCAGAGAGACAGGTGATCTTGACGCTTTTGTAGTTAGCTGAACTTTTCTATACTTTTTTTAGTTTGACCATCTATAGAAGCGTGTTTTTTTAGTTCTATAAACTACTATTCATTGGACCAATAATTTGAACCGTCTTGTATATTGAGAAACAACTTCTCATATCGAATTTGATAAGGGCTCCGGAACTCGATAAAAATCTTCAATATATCTGAAAATTTCGTGACAATCGATCGAACAGCTTTTGAACTATACCTGAACATCAATTCAGCAAGAAAAATTCCATAGTACCGTTTTTTTAGTGTTTAGTTATTTTAGAAACAGCATGAGGTAGTTTCAGTATCCCTTGGTTACACTTATATGCACTTATACTCAAATATATACCTTATAGCAATCGATCTCAAAATTCCTCTGTGAATTTGGTTAACCGAATTGTAAAAAAGATTTCATTATACTTTGAACTAGATTCGCTAGAAACAATTCATTGTGCCCTGTATAACAGCTATACAGGGTGAACCAGGTGTATATTGATGATATAATAGCTCATATACAGGGTATTTCATCACGAAGTATCTACGGTGTTCTAATGGGTTCAAAGAGTTGGTGAGTCACCCACCAGGCGAATGGCTCTCCATTGGATGGAATCTGTAAGAGCATCAGCGAATGTTTAGATGCTGAACCCGATACATGAGAACAGTATTTTGAAACTGGTCTAAAGTAGATTTTCGCACAGAACAAGAAACCAAGTTTTTGTGGAGCAGCTTGTGCGATGGATCGAACATGATTATCCCATGAGAGAGTATTGCTGATGGTAATACCGAGCATAGATATAGTGGTCTTGGTGTGAATGGTGGTACCAGACATTGTTATATCAGGCATATACTGAGTTCCGCCTTTCTATAGTATAAGATTCTAAATGGAGGCATCGTAGAAAGACACAATGTCAACACTTAAACATAATTTTATTCACTCAGGAGGGCTTGTACAAAGATGACCGTTTATAAAAATACAACATCGACAAGTGATTCGTTCTGATGCTACCATGCTAGTGACTAAACCTGCTTCCATCTTCGATTACACGATGATTACGAATACCCATGAGTCGTCGAGGCCTATTGTGATGAGGCATTCCTTAGGCGTTCTTCTCAATTACTTGGTGATTTAGAGAAAATACAAGCTAGTGTATTGGTTGCGTAGAATTCAACTAGGTTGTTGGTTCCCTATGCTGTTATTTCCGCAACATCTTCATTGATAACGTTGGCCTTCCTTCGTCGCAAGTTCTTAGTATCCTGAGAAGAAATTAGAATTCTAGAAGAGAAAGCAGTATGAAGAGTACTATCTTCTGCAAAGCTGTGGATAGGGCAAGTAGTCGCTCCCAATAGATCATTGATATGAAGTAGGAACAAGTTAGCATCAAGATTGATCCTTGCGGAACGCCGGATTTCATGGCAATGCTATCAGACGACACTCTGTTCACCACCACATGGAGCGATCTGCCTGAAAAAATGAAAAAAACTCCATGAAAGATAGCATAGCTGAGTTTGTAAGCCGTATGATAGTAGTTGGAGTAGTGCGGAGCAGTCTTTGGTGCCAAACACGGTCGAATGCACTAATGCACCACCCTGTATATGTTATCTATGTGGAAAATGTATACGAACAAAACAAACTAGAGTGGAATCACACTATCCTTTCGCTAGATTTTGATTAATCGCATGAAAAACATAGTTTTTCCTATACATGTTATTACTTTCAGGTTAGGTCATACACCAATTTGACAATTCATCTGTCTAAGGAAAAATATGAGGAAAAATGTGGCGATATACGACCCTAACTACACCACTGGTTGACGAAATCAGGAAATGAAAACTCTAAGTGATTATCCTGATTAATCTGGATGGGTATACCAAGTTTCATATTTTTTGCTACAGGGGTTCTGGAAAAATTCAGAGAAATCTCAACTGTTTTCGTACTTTCGACACTCTGTATCTCAGTGAGGAATCATTTTAGGTCAAACGTTGATAATAACTTTTCACCTCAAGTTTGTTTGTCTTATTCTGACTCACCCTGTATACCAACCAATCATTATTTATGTAGCACGAGATGAATCATTACGTCAGCCGAGGTGACATACTATAACGGTACCTAATTTTTCTGTAGTCACATCAATCTTCGGACTGTGCCCACTGTTCGAAAATAGATGTGAGCTGTCTAGAAGGAGAAATGAGAAAATGGAAACCACAGATTGCCTCCCACGCACGGAAGTATTGGAAAGAAAAAAAATAGTGCCGTTTCGCACCTTCATTGTACAGAAAATTGTTTCTTGAAGATTAATTATCTAGTTTCATCTGCCTGAAATCAATATATCTACTGATTTCGGATTTATCACAGAAATTTTTTTTCCGGTATATAACATTTTAAATGCATTTGAACTATATTCCTCCCAACCAGCACAAAGTTCAACATATACAGGGTGACCCAAAATTGCTGGAACCTAGAGCTACCATGCGTAATGGAGGTCAAAATGGACCTCATTTTAGCTCAGTAAAACGGTAACGATTAGGACCCAATCCGGGAAAAAATTCAAGCAGTCGGTTTCTCTGTGGTTTTATATGTTATTGGAGGTGCTGAATTCGAATCTGAATTTTGCAAACAACAACCGACGAAAAACGCTATTTTTTGAAAAGTACGCAAATTTGGTAGATTCTCAACTGGCTCTATCTCCGCACTCGTTAATCCTACATTCATGAGCAATGACAGTTATATCTAAGAAATTTTATCTACTTCCGAGTTACGAGCAAAAAACCTAAAAAAGTCCGAACATTTTGCCGGAACGCTCTAGGAAATTTGGTTTGCAAAATTCAGATTCGAATTCAGCACCTCCAAAAACTTATGAAACCACAGAGAAACCGACTACTCGGATTTTTTTCCAAGTGAAAATACCATTTGATTGGAGTATTATTTGTATCCCAAAGTACCGTTTGTCCATAAGATCAGTTCTAAGTTTACATAAATGAACGCATTTTTTCCACATTTGTACAGTCGAATGCAAAGAACATGTCGCGGTTGGATCCTTAGCCTTAGCGCTCTAATTATGCAGGAGTGACTGTTATAGAACTGATGCCATCATCACCCATGTGCGACATTTCATTTGTATTTGACTGTACATACAAAGCTATAGTCTATAGTTGCTACACGGAAAAAAAGGAATTGTTGAATCAAGCAAAATTTGATTGAATGAAGCGAATGAAAGTGTCATATATGCACGACAAAATATAATCTTGAAATGAGTAAATCTATGTCTTGTTTCAGAGTGATTTTGAAGTTTGAATTAAGTAAATATGACTTGTATGAACTCTGGATCTCATTCCATCAAGCACATCCATGAATTGGCTCAAACAATCATTTTGTTTGTTTCAAAATAACAAGATATTGATTCAATCAAATATTTAGTTAATTCAATGAAATATTTGATTGATTCAAAGGAATATTTGGTTGATTCAATGAATTATTTGGTTGATTCAATGGAATATTTGGTTAATTCAATGAAATATTTTGTTGATTCACCGAGGATATATCTAGCTGATATTTCAAACACAAAGAATCAGGCTTCACCTATATACAATGAATTCGAGGCAGGCATAGACGAGGTGAAATGATCGCCATCTAGAGGCGAAAATTCAACTTGATGTAGAATGAACAAAATATTTCATTGATATTACATATTTCGTTGCCTTATTCGAAACGAGTTCATTGCTACATCGGAATAAGAAAACGTGTCGTATGTAGTTTCAAAGATATGTTTATAGTTGAATCAACATCGACATTATTTTGGATCGACATATTTTGTTTTTGAGAAAACCATATATTTTGTTGATGGAATTGATATTATAATGTTGATTCAATTAGACTACAATCTTGATTTGAACAAGCTGTTTCCATGAAATAATCATGTATCTAGTTGAGTCAACAAAAAATTGCTCAGTTCAACAAAAATATAGCATCAATAATTTGTTGACGCAACAAATCCTTTTTTTCTGTGTATAGTATATCTTGGTGCTATCCATTCCACCGCAGATAAAATATCTTCGTCTTTTCCAACTCAATAATAAGGGCCGTTGTCATCTTGGCTTTATCGTTCTCTAATTTAGTATCGATAATATTAGGGATCGACTGTATTCTGTCGCCCCCGAGGTGTGAATCCAAGCGAGTGATACATCGAACTTTTAGGATAATTATTTCCAGTTACACCCATTCAACACCCGATGCCACAACGATAGGGCCCTAATAACTGTAGTATCGTGCATGGAGTTTTTATTTTGTGCCGAGGCCTAATTAGAGGATTCATTTGCATCTGTTTTACAGATACAGATTTGAAAGGCTGAGAAGAAGAACGCCTGGGGAAATATACGGATACCACATGGTTTATTCAAAATGCATATCTGATATCGGGGTGTAAGTATTGGTTATACCTTTATTTAGTATTGTATAATAGCCCACGAGTGCTCCACAAGCAGATCCTTATCATTCCAACGTGAAGTTCTTTCATGGCGCTAGCTGATCCTTTTAGATGTTCACTCTGTTTGAAATCTGGATATAGGTACAAAGCTGGTACAAATTCATCCAGCTTCGTGACTGTCTGAATTACTCTAAACCATCTTCTTAACCATTTCTGCACTCACCTCTGTATAATTAACCGTATACCTATAGAACTCGCTTCAGAAGAAACAACATTGCTATTCATGACAGCCAGGCATTGTGGAAAATAAACGAAATTTAAAGACAATCAGATATTTTCTGGTTACAAGAAATTCTACGTTTGACAGAAAGTTGTTATAGGTATGTAAAAACACGAAGGAAGGAGACATATTATTGTTTCAATCATTCTGATCAGGAATCGAGTAAAAAATATACAAAGAATGGACAATAACCTACTATTATTTAATTACTTATTAGTGCGTTCATCGAATGAATGCAACTGGTCAAATAGTCACTGCTGAACCATTGTCGTTCTATAGATGACAACCTAGTTAGGTATAGTTAGTAGGCGAGAGCTATAATACCTCCTTGCGTCCTAGGTCGCCTACTAGGTTTTCATTTAGATCGATAATGGCTGAACGAATGTATGTTGTGCAGGTTATACAAACATAGCCATATGCGTTGACAATGATGTGTAGTTGAGGTTGACTGGGTGGTTTTCTCCGATTAGGTGGCAAGTATCAAACACTGCTTTTCGGATCTGCAACTAAACATCACATATTAATCGAAGTACATTTAACTGAGACATACCTGAATGATATATTCATCGTCCGTTACTGGATTGCGACATATCCGCTTTCTTTCCGAATAGTGGTTATTCCAGTAGGTATCTTCCACATTTTCAATTACGTGGGTTGAAGGCCCAACAATAATGTAGGTACTGCTCTGATCTAAAACTAAGTATCAATTATAAATTTGAATCGTGAGACCTACATAGAATATGAATCTATGAAGAGTCTGGATATTGTTTTCAACACTCGTAACTGGAACGCGATATATTTTTGTAATTCATCAATTCATCAACTATCCCAATGAAGACGAGGCAGGCAGATAAACAACAATTTTCTCTGCAATGAAGAACACTGTATATACCTAACCCACCATGCGCCTACCTCCTTTGCAGAGAGGGTTTATGAACGCCGAGTTGATACTCTCCCCTCGTAAGGGTACCTGTCGTGTTTCCATAGAGACATAAAGGTGAATATCTGTCTATCTGTTTTCTTTGGAATCTGGAAAAGATTACAATATATCAATATATCGCCTTCCGTACGGATATAAAGATATCGGTTCGTCTCAACTGCGTGGTTTTCTCCGATTGGGTGTCAAGTATCAAACACTGCTTTTCGGATCTGCAACTAAACATCACATATGAATCGAAGTTTATTCAACTGAGACATACCTGAATGATATTTTCATCGTCCGTTACTGGATTGCTACATATCCGCTTTCTTTCCGAATAGTGGTTTTGCCAGTAGGTATCTTCCACATTTTCATTTACGTGGGTTATACTAAGGACCTTGAATGCCCAACAATAATGTACTTCTCTGATCTAAAACAAAGTATCAGTTATAAATTTGCATCGTGAGACCTACATAGAATATAAATCTATGAAGAGTCTGGATATTGTTTTCAACATTCGTAACTGGAACGCGACATATTTTTGTAATTCATCAATTCATCAACTATCCCAATGAAGACGAGGCAGGCAGATAAACAACAATTTTCTCTGCAATGAAGAACACTGTTTATACCTAACCCACCATGCGCCTACCTCCTTTGCAGAGAGGGTTTATGAACGCCGAGTTGATACTCTCCCCTCGTAAGGGTACCTGTCGTGTTTCCATAGAGACATAAAGGTGAATATCTGTCTATCTGTTTTCTTGAGAATCTGGAAAAGATGTCAATATATCGCCTTCCGTACGGATATAAGGATCTGAATTCTATAAAGTATACTCTGGTCAGTTCTCTTTGCAGATCTTCTGTTCGGTTCGTCTTGACTGGGTGGTTTTCTCCCATTGGGTGGCAAGTATCAAATTCTGATTTTCGGATCTGCAACTAAACATCACATATTAATCGATGTACATTTAACTGAGACATACCTGAATGATATATTCATCGTCCGTTACTGGATTGCTACATATCCGCTTTCTTTCCGAATAGTGGTTTTGCCATTAGGTATCTTCCACATTTTCAATTACGTGGGTTATATTAAGGACCTTGAACCTTGAAGGCTCAACAATACTGTACTGTTCTGATCTAAAACTGAGTATCAATTTCAAATTCAAATCGTGAGACCTATACATAGAATATAAATCTATGAAAAGTCGGGATATTGTTTTCAACATTCGTAACTGGAACGCGACATATTTTTGTAATTCATCAATTCATCAAATATCTCAATGAAGACGAGGCAGGCAGATAAACAACAATTTTCTCTGCAATGAAGAACACTGTATATACCTAACCCACCATGCGCCTACCTCCTTTGCAGAGAGGGTTTATAAACGCCGAGTTGATACTCTCCCCTCGTAAGGGTACCTGTCGTGTTTCCATAGAGACATAAAGGTGAATATCTGTCTATCTGTTTTCTTGAGAATCTGGAAAAGATTTCAATATATCAATATATCGCCTTCCGTACGGATATAAGGATATGAATTCTATAAAGTATACTCTGGTCAGTTTCCTTTGCGGATCTTCTGTTCGATTCGTCTTTTCTGCGTGGTTTTCTCCGATTGGGTGGCAAGTATCAAACAGTGCTTTTCGGATCTGCAACTAAACATAACATATTAATCGAAGTACATTTAACTGAGACATACCTGAATGATATTTTCATCGTCCGTTACTGGATTGCTACATATCCGCTTTCTTTCCGAATAGTGGTTTTGCCAGTAGGCATCTTCCACATTTTCAATTACGTGGGTTATATTAAGGACCTTGAAGGCTCAACAATAATGTACTGCACTGATCTAAAACAAAGTATCAGTTATAAATTTGAATCGTGAGACCTACATAGAATATAAATCTATGAAGAGTCGGGATATTGTTTTCAACATTCGTAACTGGAACGCGACATATTTTTGTAATTCATCAATTCATCAAATATCTCAATGAAGACGAGGCAGGCAGATAAACAACAATTTTCTCTGCAATGAAGAACACTGTATATACCTAACCCACCATGCGCCTACCTCCTTTGCAGAGAGGGTTTATAAACGCCGAGTTGATACTCTCCCCTCGTAAGGGTACCTGTCGTGTTTCCATAGAGACATAAAGGTGAATATCTGTCTATCTGTTTTCTTGAGAATCTGGAAAAGATGTCAATATATCGCCTTCCGTACGGATATAAGGATATGAATTCTATAAAGTATACTCTGGTCAGTTCCCTTTGCGGATCTTCTATTCGGTTCATCTTGACTGCGTGGTTTTCTCCGATTGGGTGGCAAGTATCAAACACTGCTTTTCGGATCTGCAACGAAGCATCACATATTAATCGAAGTACATTTAACTGAGACATACCTGAATGATATTTTCATCGTCCGTTACTGGATTGCTACATATCCGCTTTCTTTCCGAATAGTGGTTTTGCCAGTAGGTATCTTCCATTTTCATTTACGTGGGTCATACTAAGGACCTTGAATGCCCAACAATAATGTACTTCTCTGATCTAAAACAAAGTATCAGTTATACATTTGCATCGTGAGACCTACATAGAATATAAATCTATGAAGAGTCTGGATATTGTTTTCAACATTCGAAACTGAAAAGCGATATATTTTTGTAATTCATCAACTATCCCAATGAAGACGAGGCAGGCAGATAAACAACAATTTTCTCTGCAATGAAGAACACTGTATATACCTAACCCACCATGCGCCTACCTCCTTTGCAGAGAGGGTTTATGAACGCCGAGTTGATACTCTCCCCTCGTAAGGGTACCTGTCGTGTTTCCATAGAGACATAAAGGTGAATATCTGTCTATCTGTTTTCTTGAGAATCTGGAAAGGATATCAATATATCGCCTTCCGTACGAATATAAGGATCTGAATTCTATAAAGTATACTCTGGTCAGTTCTCTTTGCAGATCTTCTGTTCGGTTCGTCTTGACTGGGTGGTTTTCTCCGATTGGGTGGCAAGTATCAAATTCTGCTTTTCAGATCTGCAACTAAACATCACATATTAATCGAAGTACATTTAACTGAGACATACCTGAATGATATATTCATCGTCCGTTACTGGATTGCTACATATCCGCTTTCTTTCCGAATAGTGGTTTTGCCATTAGGTATCTTCCACATTTTCAATTACGTGGGTTATACTAAGGACCTTGAATGCCCAACAATAATGTGCTTCTCTGATCTAAAACAAAGTATCAGTTATACATTTGAATCGTGAGACCTACATAGAATATAAATCTATGAAGAGTCTGGATATTGTTTTCAACATTCGTAACTGGAACGCGATATATTTTTGTAATTCATCAATTCATCAACTATCCCAATGAAGACGAGGCAGGCAGATAAACAACAATTTTCTCTGCAATGAAGAACACTGTATATACCTAACCCACCATGCGCCTACCTCCTTTGCAGAGAGGGTTTATAAACGCCGAGTTGATACTCTCCCCTCGTAAGGGTACCTGTCGTGTTTCCATAGAGACATAAAGGTGAATATCTGCCTATCTGTTTTCTTTGGAATCTGGAAAAGATTTCAATATATCAATATATCGCCTTCCGTACGGATATATGGATATGAATTCTATAAAGTATACTCTGGTCAGTTTCCTTTGCGGATCTTCTATTCGGTTCGTCTCAACTGCGTGGTTTTCTCCGATTGGGTGTCAAGTATCAAACACTGCTTTTCGTATCTGCAACTAAACATCACATATGAATCGAAGTTCATTCAACTGAGACATACCTGAATGATATTTTCATCGTCCGTTACTGGATTGCTACATATCCGCTATCTTTCCGAATAGTGGTTTTGCCAGTAGGTATCTTCCACATTTTCATTTACGTGGGTTATACTAAGGACCTTGAATGCCTAACAATAATGTACTTCTCTGATCTAAAACAAAGTATCAGTTATACATTTGAATCGTGAGACCTACATAGAATATAAATCTATGAAGAGTCTGGATATTGTTTTCAACATTCGTAACTGGAACGCGACATATTTTTGTAATTCATCAATTCATCAAATATCTCAATGAAGACGAGGCAGGCAGATAAACAACAATTTTCTCTGCAATGAAGAACACTGTATATACCTAACCCACCATGCGCCTACCTCCTTTGCAGAGAGGGTTTATAAACGCCGAGTTGATACTCTCCCCTCGTAAGGGTACCTGTCGTGTTTCCATAGAGACATAAAGGTGAATATCTGTCTATCTGTTTCCTTGGGAATCTGAAAAAGATGTCAATATATCGCCTTCCGTACGGATATAAGGATGTGAATCCTATGAAGTATACTCTGGTCAGTTCCCTTTGCGGATCTTCTATTCGGTTCGTCTCAACTGCGTGGTTTTCTCCGATTGGGTGTCAAGTATCAAACACTGCTTTTCGGATCTGCAACTAAACATCACATATGAATCGAAGTTCATTCAACTGAGACATACCTGAATGATATTTTCATCGTCCGTTACTGGATTACTACATATCCGCTATCTTTACGAATAGTGGTTTTGCCAGTAGGTATTTTCCACATTTTCATTTACGTGGGTTATACTAAGGACCTTGAATGCCCAACAATAATGTACTTCTCTGATCTAAAACAAAGTATCAGTTATACATTTGAATCGTGAGACCTACATCGAATATAAATCTATGAAGAGTCTGGATATTGTTTTCAACATTCGTAACTGGAACGCGATTTATTTTTGTAATTCATCAATTCATCAACTATCCCAATGAAGACGAGGCAGGCAGATAAACAACAATTTTCTCTGCAATGAAGAACACTGTATATACCTAACCCACCATGCGCCTACCTCCTTTGCAGAGAGGGTTTATGAACGCCGAGTTGATACTCTCCCCTCGTAAGGGTACCTGTCGTGTTTCCATAGAGACATAAAGGTGAATATCTGTCTATCTGTTTTCTTTGGAATCTGGAAAAGATTTCAATATATCAATATATCGCCTTCCGTACGGATATAAGGATATGAATTCTATAAAGTATACTCTGGTCAGTTCCCTTTGCGGATCTTCTATTCGATTCGTCTCGACTGCGTGGTTTTCTCCGATTGGGTGGCAAGTATCAAACACTGCTTTTCGGATCTGCAACTAAACATCACATATTAATCGAAGTACATTTAACTGAGACATACCTGAATGATATTTTCATCGTCCGTTACTGGATTGCTACATCTCCGCTTTCTTTCCGAATAGTGGTTTTGCAAGTAGGCATCTTTCACGTTTCCAATTACGTTGGTTATATTAAGGACCTTGAATGCTCAACAATAATGTACTGCTTCGATCTGAAACTAAGTATCAATTTCAAATTTGAATCGTGAGACCTACATAGAATATGAATCATAAAGGTGAATATCTGTTTCCTTGAGAATCTGGAAAGTATATCAATATATCGCCTTCCGTACGAAAATAATGATCTGAATTCTGTAAAGTATACTCTGGTCAGTTCTCTTTGCGGATCTTCTGTTCGGTTCGTCTTGCTTGAATGGTTTTTTTCTATCTAGTGGCAAGTATCAAACACTTTGCTTCTCAGATCTGCAAATGAACATGACATCAAATAAATATCGAAGTCTATAGAAATTGATACTGATTTTCATGAGAGGCGGAACATGGATGTTGAATCTGAAACATACCTGGATAATATTTTCAACATTCGTAACTGGAACTCGATATATGTTTGTAATTCATTATCTAATTCTCAACTATCTCAATGAAGACGAGGCAGACAGATAAACAACACTTTTTTCTGCAATGATACTGCAATACTGCAAAAATAATCTTTCATTTCCACTCATGAAGCAACGTTGTCAAGTTACCAATTATAATCAATTTATCAAAACGATAAGAGTCCTGTCGTTGGGTAAAACCCTAGATAAAACATAATATGAGTAAGCCATTATATTATAGTTTATTCTTGAATTTTTCGAGCAACCAGCATGTCTGAATATATCTTGTACTACATAACATAATATCATGTTGATGTTGAAGATTCGGCAACAATGTATTAAATGCTGAGAACTGACAAGGCACCGCCCACGATTCCTGCGCCGTTTGGTCACGTTCACCCTCAAATGCCCTCTAGTGTGAATTTATATAATGATATTAATATTAACATATGTCTAATTAGGAATATAACCAATACAAAATTGAGAATTTATGAATTATTGAATAACCAATATTTCTGAAGTTCCATTAGTATTTCAACATATGGCAACATGTTTCCACTTACGAAATAGTGATGTCTGTTTTTACTCGTGGTAAATTTTTAGCCGATTGAAAATTACCGTGGCATTATAGTTGATCTTAACATCTTGAAATCGAACGAAAAATTCTAAAGATATATGAAATTGGAAGTTATTTGAGTGATGATTCTTTTTATGAAATAAAAAAAAATTGTCCACTCGCCTATTTCATTTTGTGAGTGCATTTTCAGTATACAGGGTGGTCCGTTTTTCAATACGGAAAATTTAACAGCGTATAGTACTCGTTGAAATAATGAAAAAACTTCCTATGAACATATACTTTCAAACGCTTCGTTTTTGAGATATTAGGTGTCAAAAATACGCTTCTGAATATATTTTTTTAATCAAAAGTTAGAAACGGTAGATAAATTAACGAAATTTTCAACAGATACTAAACTTTTCGAGCTTCATTAGATTAAATAAAAATTATTCATAAAAACTATTCAGTGGCGGCTGAATCTGGGGTGGCGAAGTTAATAATTACACAAAGTTTAGTATCTGTGAAAAATTTCGTTAATTTATCTTGAACCGTTTCTAACTTTTGATTTAAAAACTATATTTCTGAAGCGTATTTTCGACACCTTATATCTCAAAACTAACTAGTAAAAATGTACTTGCTCGGCAACATTGAAGACAAATAGCAGGATATCCACTGCGGTCTATGGCCTGTTGTGGCTCTTCTAATACGTAAATGATTGATTTGCAATGGTTACATGATTGGTTTGGTAAACAGCCAATGCTAACTAGATTTAATGCATTACAATGTTTATTTCATTGGGTTTAGAGACATAGTAGTATAGTATAGTATATAGTATAGTTTATTTACGAAGAAATATATCATTTACAAGACAATGTGCATAAGTAACGATAGCATATGTAAATAAACGAAATACTCACGAAACCATACCTCAAATACATGAGTATCAAGGATAGTTTGTGTGTGAGATAATAGAAAATATATATATATAATCAATAATACAAAATCGACACAATAATATATAAATTATAGGAATAAAATAAAATGCAAAGTTCAAATAAAGATTTCGATCAATTTTTAAATATGACATATGAGAGAAAAAAAAGTCAAAAAACAAAAAACAAAAGACAAGATATGAATTGTAAAGTACAGGTTACATATAGTACATAATAAAAAATATGATTAATGAAATATAAAATTCGTTAAAAAATACAAGAAAATCTTGAAGTGGAGTAAGATATATACAAAAATGGTAACAGTGATAGGCAAGGAAGTAAAGCATGGCTTTTTATGCGGATTTTTATAATACTCAGCTAAGATACGATGTGATTTTGAAGTCATAGTTCTAAAATTTTATGAATTTCAATTCTTGGTACACTTCTAACGTATTTTTTCACTTCCTTCTTAAATTTATTAAGGGAATTGAGTTTTGTCAAGTTATCGGGGATTGTATTGAATATCTTTGGGCCTATGTATTGATAACAGTTTTGACCTATTCTTTTGTTCATGTATGGTGGTATATATTTGTTTTTTCGTCTTGTTTGGTAATTATGTGTATATTCTTTGAGCTCATTTTGATGCAGAAACTGGGTTGTTAATACATCACAGAAGTATAGTTGTCTGGGATCTAATATATCCGCCTCCATGTAAAGTTCATCGCTGGGGTAACGTGTGTTTTTTCCCAGCCATATTCTTAGGAATCTCTTTTGGATCACTTCTACTTGTTTGAGGTATGTTCGATACACTCCACCCCACCCTATTATTCCATAATTGAGATGGGATTCGAATAGGCTATGATATATGGTCTTCTTCTGGTCGAAGTTGATAACATTCATTATCTGTTTGAATTTGTATAAAACACAACGCAGCTTACTCACTAAGAAGGTCATGTGCTTGTCCCAACGGAGGTGACTGTCCATCATTATGCCCAGATATTTTATTTGAGATTTAGATTTTATTTTCAAGTTGTTATCGAGATCAATATTTTGGAATGGAGGTTGAGAAGATGAGCTGCAAGATGGTAAGTAGAATGTTTTTTTATAGTTGATGGATAGGAGTCTGTTATCAAACCACGTTAACAATTCAGGAAGATAACTTTTTATTTTTTCATTTAATTCATTCCAGTTATCGCCTTCATAGAGTATTACCGTGTCATCGGCAAAGCTGACTAGATGAGCTGCCCTTTGATTGAGGAAAAGGTTATTCAGGTATATTACGAACAGCAAAGGCCCCAACACAGTGCCCTGAGGCACGCCGCATGATATAGGTTGCCTTCCACTCAAGTGATCTTTGATTTTAGTTTTCTGGTATCTGTTTGTTATGTATGATCTCATGAGTTCATGCGCCGTGCCCCTAATACCAATTTCATCAAGTCTTTCCAATAATATATTATGGTTCACTGTGTCAAATGCCTTTGTTAAATCTAAAAATATCCCTATAGATGACCTTTTATTATCAATTGCTCTATAAATTTTGTTTGTTATGTCTCTTATGGCGTCTTACATGCATAGGTTTGGTTCATATTTTTCCTTCCTAAACGAAGCTATTAGATAAGAAATCTAAGAGGGCAAAATCATTAATTTTGAAATGCACGCCACTAAAAATATGTAACTCATTCATGAACTGTAATAGTTCTAAAAGTTAGCTCATTGATATTTCCACAATAGATGTGCATTTCATCACAATCGGTTATAGCATTTCTGAGAAATCAATAAATAATTGATTTTTTAAAGAAACTTGAACACCCTATATCTCGAAAATGAAGCGTTTAAAAGTATATGTTCATAGGAAGTTTATTTATTATTTCAACAAGTACTATACGCTGTTGAATTTTCCGTATTAAAAAACGGACCACCCTGTATATCTACCGCTCCTTCAAATTTCTGAATCCTAACTCAACAAATACGAAAGATACAGAGATGCTTCCATTAAAAATGAGACACACTGTGCATTCATCTTGAGTCACTTCTGATCTTCACATCTCTTCGTCTGAAGTTTCATCTTCAAAATGAGTTTGAGATTTTAAAAATCGGTTGACAAGGAAAACAGTTATGACTGCAAAACCTGAAAGTTGATTTTTTGATATAACTCTGTAAGTAGAAGAGATAATGAGATAATTTGAGAAATGTCTCAAGGTGTGTGACCATTTCAGAGAAATTTTGACGACTTCGAAAATTTCTCTGTAAAAATTGGCAGTTGCGGTACCTAGCCTAGCACAGTCAGCGATACGGATTGACAATTTTTTATTGGGTTTGTTCTAATCGCATACATTTCAATCGAAAAATACGAAAATGAATCAAAGGAGTACCTACTCTAAGATTTCTAGATGTATCGAGTAGTATCGGCTCAAAATACCTATCAGATTATACTATCACTCATAATAAGAAAGTTGAAAAAAAAACTCACCAGCGTGCAAAAAGTGTAAAATGATTTCTGAAATTCCATTGTTTGAAATTTTCGATTTTCCACCAAAGACAGCACGAAACACTAGAACAACACACTTTCCCGATATTATTATTGTTGAATCGAATGAGGAATACCAAAACACTGTATACGAATCAATACGATCGATCACTCAGTTTGGAACGATGAAAAATTCCTTTCGCGTATTTTTTCAATGTCGATCACAAAATTCGACTGTACGTGATGACATCTAATATAAGACTGTCTTGATTTACCACCTGGTCCCGAATGAATGACTAATAAGTTGAATCATACTGATAACCGATTAATTTTCGAACAAATGATTTATCTATGACAAATGATGATAATGGAATTATACGGGGGAAATTCTAAGACCAATGATGATAATGAAATTATACAGGGGGACAAGATATATAGTATACAGAATATAAGATGAAGTATTGAACACGAATATACTGACAGTATAATTTCCGAAAGTCTAATGATATAAAAAAAATTAACATAGGCTGAAAATATAATCATTTCCATAATAACTAGTTATGTTTTGATAACTGGAAAGAAGAGGAAAATAATGAAACATGTGGTCTACTTTTTATAATCCAAATTGACATTTGTGTGTGTGAAAATGTAATGACCACTCGAACATATCTAAAATAATTGACAAATTGTTCTATGGAACGAAATCTGTCGATAGTTTACCTAATTCGACTCTAATTGAGTTTAAATTTGAGGACTGGTTACTTTTTTTTGAATAAAATTAGATTTTTGAATTACGAGTCCAATAAAAATTCTATTTTTCAAATTGGATGCGGACTGGTGAAAGAGAAGTTTTTCGTTTTGCCTGAAGACTGACCTGAATACTGAATTCGATTCCTATTTAGTTTTGATGAGAAATATGAGTTGAATATACCTACCAAGTATGAATCGATTACCTATACACAGTGGTTCAAAAGTTATGACCTGACCATAGATGCAGATTTTGCCAAAATCAAGATTATATGTTCTATATCACGCTTATTAAAGATGGTAGATTCTTAAAAAATACAGTTTCGAACAGAAATCAGAAAAATCAGAAGAAATTATTCCTTTTGATCGGAAAAAATACAATAAACTGTAGGAAACATACAGGGTATGTCATGATGAGCTTACACTATCTCTATATCGAGAATCAGTCGAGAGAGATCCATGAAATCATGCATACTTATATTTTTGAATATGCTCTATTCATTTACAATAATTTCAGCAATGCAGTGTTGCCGTTTCTATCAAAAAGTAGCAACAACTCTGTTATTCCAATAGCATACCCTGTTTGTCATTGCATTTCTAGATTCTCCCTGAAGAGCTGATTTCATCAATAGATCAAACTTGGGGTCTATCGGAAATAATTACAGAGATATATGGTGTTCAAACTCGAGATTTTTCAACTTCAGGATTTGTTCGTGACGAAACTATTCATTATCGGCCAAAACGGCTCACAACCGTATCCAATCTTTTCATTTTCTATTTACTGATATTTAATCGAAACAGTTACAGTGTGATCAGAATTCTGAATCTTGAACCACCCTGTATCTGTTCTGATTGTATATCAGTAAATGGTGAAACAAAAATTGAGATAGGGACATGTGAGCCGTTTTGACCGATAATGAATAGTTTCGACACAAAAAAAAATCCTAAAGTTGAAAAATATCGATTTTGAACATCCTATATCTCTGTAATAATTTTCGATTGACTGCAAGTATGAAACATCGATGAAATCAGCTCTTCAGGGAGAATCTCAAAATGCGATAAAATAGGGTGTTTTGTATGAAATGTAAATGTTGCTACTACTTTCTAGTAGAAGCTTCAACACTGCATTGTCGAACATATTTTAAATGAAGAGAGCGTATACCAAAATATATGCATCCATATTTTCATGGATTTCTATAGACTGATTCTTGATTTAAAGATAGTGTAAGCTCGTCATGACATACCCTGTATAGGGTAATGCAGTTAAATGTATACAGGAAAATATGAGGAAAAATTGATAGAATTTCTCTCCACTCACCAGTGTGAAAGAAGTGAGGCTTTGATGAAACAACACGAAACACTAGAACAACACTTTCCCGATATTATTATTGTTGAATCGAATGAGGAATACAAAAACACTATATACAAATCAATCCCATCACTCAGATTTCAGGAAACACTCAGTTTGGAACGATAAAAATTCCTTTCGCGTATTTTTTCAATGTCGATCACGAAATTCGTCCGTACGTGATGACATCTAATATAAGACTGACTTGATTTACCACCTGGTCCCGAATGAATGACTAATAAGTTGAATCATACTGATAACTGATTAATTTTCGAACAAATGATTTATCATTACAAATGATGATAATGGAATTATACGGGGGTAAATCTAAGACCAATGATGATAATGGAATTATACGGGGGGAAAAGATATATAGTATACAAAATATAAGATGAAGTATTGAATACGGATATACTGACAGTATTATTTTCGAAAGTCTAATGATCTAAAAAAAATTAACATAGGCTGAAAATATAATCTTTCCCAAAATACCTAGCTATGTTTTGATAACTGGAAAGAAGAGAAAAATAATGAACAATGTGGTCTACTTTTTATGATCCAAATTGACATTTGTGTGTGTGAAAATGTAATGAGCACTCGAAAATATCTAAAATAATTGACAAATTGTTCTATGGAACGAAATCCGTCGATAGTTTACCTAATTCGGCTCTAATCAAGTTGAAATTTGAGGGGTGTTTACTTTTTTTGGAATAAAATTGGATTTTTTGAATTAGGAGTTCAATTAAAATTCTATTTTTCAAATTGGATACGCACTGATAAAAAAGAAGAAGTTTTCCGTTTTGACTGAAGACTAATCTGGATTCTAAATTCGATTCTTATTTAGTCTTGATGAGAAATATGAGTTGAATATACCAACCAAGTATGAATCGATTATACACAGTGGTTTAAAAGTTATGACCTGACCATAGATGAAGATTTTGCCAAAATCAAGATTACGTTCTATATCACAGTTATTAAAGATGGTAGATTTTTAAAAGATACAGTTGCTAATAGAAAGCAGGAAACATCAGAGGGAAGTATTCCTTGATCGTAAAAAATACAAAAAACTGTAGGAAACATACAGGGTATGTCACGACGAGCTTACATTATCTCTATATCGAGAATCAGTCAAAAGAAATCCATGAAAATATGCATACTCATTTCTTAGAATACGCTCCCTTCATTTAAAATAATTTCAGCAATGCAGTGTTGCCGTTTCTATCAAAAAGTAGCAACAACTCTGTCATTTCAAAAAGAATACCCTGTATGTCATTGCATTTTTAGATTCTTCGTGAAGAGCTGATTTCATCAATACATCAAACTTGGGGTCTATCGGAATAATTATAGAGATATAGGGTGTTCAAAATCGAGATTTTTCATCTTCAGGTGTTGTTTGTGACGAAACTATTCATTATCGGCCAAAACGGCTCACAACTGTATCTAAACTTTCAATTTACTATTTACGGATATATTAATCGGAACAGATACAGGGTGATCAGAGTTCGAAATCTTGAACCACCCTGTATCTGTTCCGATTGTATATCATTAAATAGTGAAACAAAAATTGAGATAGGTACATGTGAGCCGTTTTGACCGATAATAAATAGTTTCGACACAAAAAAATCCTAAAGTTGAAAAATATCGATTTTGAACACCTTATATCTGGTTAATCACTTTCGATTGACTCCAAGTATAATACATCGATAAAATCAGCTCTTCAGGGAGAATCTCAAAATGCGATAAAATAGGGTGTTTTGTTTGAAATGTCAATGTTGCTACTACTTTCTAGTAGAAGCGGCAACACTGCATTGTCGAACATATTTGAAATGCGTATACCAAAATATAAGCATGCATATTTTCATGGATTTCTATCGACTGATTCTTGATTTAAAGATAGTGTAAGCTCGTCATGACATACCCTGTATAGGGTAATGCAGTTAAATGTATACAGGAAAATATGAGGAAAAATTGATAGAATTTCTCTCCACTCACCAGTGTGAAAGAAGTGAGGCTTTGATGAAACAACACGAAACACTAGAACAACACTTTCCCGATATTATTATTGTTGAATCGAATGAGGAATACAAAAACACTATATACAAATCAATCCCATCACTCAGATTTCAGGAAACACTCAGTTTGGAACGATAAAAAATTCCTTTCGCGTATTTTTTCAATGTCGATCACGAAATTCGTCCGTACGTGATGACATCTAATATAAGACTGACTTGATTTACCACCTGGTCCCGAATGAATGACTAATAAGTTGAATCATACTGATAACCGATTAATTTTCGAACAAATGATTTATCTATGACAAATGATGATAATGGAATTATACGGGGGTAAATCTAAGACCAATGATGATAATGGAATTATACGGGGGGAAAAGATATATAGTATACAAAATATAAGATGAAGTATTGAATACGGATATACTGACAGTATTATTTTCGAAAGTCTAATGATCTAAAAAAAATTAACATAGGCTGAAAATATAATCTTTCCCAAAATACCTAGCTATGTTTTGATGACTGGAAAGAAGAGAAAAATAATGAATTATGTGGTCTACTTTGTATAATCCAAATTGACATTTGTGTGTGTGAAAATGTAATGAGCGCTCGAAAATATCTAAAATAATTGACAAATTGTTCTATGGAACGGAATCCGACGATAGTTTACCTAATTCGGCTCTAATCAAGTTGAAATTTGAGGACTGGTTCCTTTTTTTCGGAATAAAAATGGATCTCTTGAATTACGAGTTCGATAAAAATTCTATATCACAGTTATTAAAGATGGTAGATTCTCAAAAAATACAGTTCCGAACAGAAATCACGAAAATCAGAAGAAAGTATTCCCTGATCGGAAAAAATACAAAAAACTGTAGGAAACATACAGGGTATGTCACGACGAGCTTTCACTATCTCTATATCGAGAATCAGTCGGGAGACATCCATGAAAATATTCAGCAATGCAGTGTTGCCGTTTGTATCAAAAAGTGGCAACAACTCTGTGATTTCAAATAGAATACCCTGTTTTTCATTGCATTTTCAGATTCTCCCTGAAGAGCTGATTCCATCAGTACTTTAAACTTGGGGTCTATCGAAAACAATTACAGAGATATAGGGTGTTCAAAATCGAGACTTGTCAACATCAGGATTTGTTTGTGACGAAACTATTCATTATCGGCTCACAACCGTTTCATTCATTATTTTCTGATATTCAATCGGAACAGATACAGGGTGATCAGAATTCTGAATCTTGAACCATTATGTATCTCTGTAAACATTTTCGATAGACCCATTCCAAGTGTGATATCGATGAAATCAGCTCTTCAGGGAGAATCAAAAAATTCGGTAGAATACAGAGTGTTCCATTTGAAATATCAATGTTGCTACTATACCTCTTCAACTTCAATTTCGGAATCGGTAAGTTTTATTTCGGAGAAGGTAAACTTGATTTCAGAATTGGTTAGTTCGATTTCAGAAATGGTAAACTCAATTTCAGAATCGGTGAGTTGAAATTCAGGAAAAGTCCATTAAATTTCAGAAATGGTGAGTTGTATTTCAGAAAATAAATCCTTATATTTGTTTGACATATCTTTAGTTGCATGTGAAAAGAACAAACCATGTTTGGTTTATTTAAATTTTTAGAAACCATTAAATAGCATATATACTACACGGAAAAAAATGAATTGTTGAATCAAGCAAAATTTAATTGAATGGAGCAAATAAAAGTGTCATATATGCACGACAAAATATAATCTTGAAATGAGTAAATCTATATCTTGTTTCAGAGCGAATTTGGAGTTTGAATCAAGTAAATATGTCTTGCATGAACTCTGGATCTTTTTCAATCAAGCACATCCATGAATGGTTTTGAAGAGATATTGAATTGGCTTAAACAATCATTCTGTTTGATTCAAAATAATAAGATATTGTTCAATCAAATATTTAGTTGATTCAACGAAATATTTGGTTGATTCAATGAAATATTTGTTTGATTCAATGAAATATTTGTTTGATTCAATGAAATATTTTGTTGATTCATGAAAAACTATATATCCATTCGACAAATTGTCTTGTTGAACCAAATTCAATATTCGGGAATTTTCTGAAATTTCACATCAATAGAATAAACAAAATTAGGAAACAAGTCGACTCCTAACATAGATCATCAGTCTTTACTTCTCTTCAGCTGATGGAAAACTATTTAGGATTGCTAATCCTCCAAAGTTCGATTTGTCTAGTTGATATTTCAAACACGAAGAATCAGGCTTCACGTATATAATGAATTCGAGGCAGGCATAGACGAGGCGAAATGATCGCCATCTAGAGGCGAAAATTCAAGTTGATGTAGAATGAACAAAATATTTCATTGATATTACATATTTCGTTGCTCTATTCAAGCAAATGATCCGTTCGAAACAAGTTCATTGCTACATCGGAATAAGAAAACTTGTATGTTGTTTCAAAGATATATTCTCATCAAAATGATCATTGTTTGGTCAAATCAACGAAATGTTTATAGTTGAATCAACATCGACATTATTTTGGATCGACATAATTTGTTTTTGAAGAAACCATATATTTTGTTGATGGAATTGATATTATACTGTTGATTCAATTAGACTACATTCTTGATTTGAACAAGCTGCTTCCATGGAATAATCATGTATCTGGTTGATTCAACAAAAAATTGCTTAGTTCAACAAAAATAATTTAAGCATAAATAATTTGTTGATGCAACAAATCCTTTTTTTCCGTGTATTCAATCAATCTATACGGACATGTCTTCCATTCGAATCCCAAAAGGATAGTGGGATTGCACATGATTTGAAAGAATTCAAACACTTATGAGGTATATGTTCTCATTGAATGACCTGATCACAGTCTGAATTGAACACTGGATGAAACCTTTGAGTATTCATATAATCAAGTATAAAACTTATGATTTCAGGAATTTTCCTTGTATTTTATCTTGAACTCGTTTGATCAATCTTATATTCAGCGAAGCGATCTTTCCAGATGCACTCAAAATTTCTAAAGTTAAAGACTTATTCAATTCACGACAGTGAATGTGTAATCAGGATTATTTATTTCAAGTTGAACTTCTCTTTCTGAAATTGAACTAACCAATTCTGAAATATAACTTTCCGAAATTGAATGGACATTTTCTGAAATTCAACTCACCGATTCTGGAATTTTGTTAACCATTTCTGAAACCGAGTTTACCTTTTCCGAAATATAACTTACCGATTCTGAAATTGAAGTTGAAAAGGTATACTTTCTAGTAGAAGCGGCAACACTGCGACGATCATTATTATCACATTACCGACATATCATTTCATTCAGGGATTTTTTAATCGCGCAGCTGTTTCTTCATACCGACAAAGACGCAGATTAGACATGCTAGATTGAAGGCTGGAATGAAATTTCATGTTTGATTAGGACGAATATGTGTAAGCAACACCCGAATTTCGAATTTATTAAAGCAAGGTGTGAAGGTGAATTTTCGATATATTATCCTGAATGGGATACGGATAATTTTCAATTTGAACGGATTATGCATGTATAGGTAGGTGTCTGTTGATGGTCCACTTGTATCTATATACAGGGTGTTTCAGTTTTTTGTAGCAGGACTTTAACAGCTTGAAGAAGACATTTTTTCAAGATGAAAATCTCAAACAAACATATATGCGTGGGAGCTTCGTTTCCGATTTACAGGGTGTCAAAAGTTTCAGATTTATTTTTTGTTTTTTGAATTTTCTCCTACAATTTTCGGAATAATTGATTGAAATTTGGTACACCTAATACACTTGAAAAACTCAATATTTGAGGCTATTGAGCGTTTTTGAATACCCACAGGGTGATAGACTGTCAGGTGTCGTACCCAATTTAACCCTGTAGAACTTTTTTGCGTGCTGTCTCTGCTTTCAATGGGACATAGATTCAGATTGTCCTTTCAATTTGGAAACTTTTTGCCCCCATGTATGTTTTTCGAAAACTATATGGATTTCGAGATAAATAAAAGTAGAGTCCGAACCTTTTCTAAAGGTACTGATAAAATTAGAATTATTGCCGTTTACGAGATTGAATTATTAAAACTCACAACACCTCAACCGTCAGAAGCGACAGTCTAGCCATGTATAGCGCCTAGATCGTGTGTCATACAGTCCCTGATATCGAAAGTTTATCCAGTTTCAGTTATACAGGGTGTCCTAGAATTTTCTACAATACAACTTCAGATTTTGCAATCCAGTTAGAGAAGTTTTTTTGAATAAAAACATTTTTTATTTGTTTTTCCTAGTTTTAATTATAATGGTGTTCAAAAAATTCAATCTAATTTTGCAACTGAATTTCATTTGGTATGGAAGCTTTCTGTCATTCTATTTTTCAATAAAATGTTTGAGAAATGTCAAATAAGTATATGTTTGAGAAATAACGGTTTCATTACAAGTAATTTATTTTTGGCATTTATCTCGAAATCCATATAGTTTTCGAAAAACATACATGAGGGCAAAAAGTTTCCAAATTGAAAGGACAATCTGAATCTATGTCCCATTGAAAGCAGAGACAGCACGCAAAAAAGTTCTACAGGGTTAAATTGGGTACGACCCCTGAAAGTCTATCACCCTGTAGGTATTCAAAAACGCTCAATAGCCTCAAATATTGAGTTTTTGTAGTGTATTAGGTGTACTGAATTTCAATCAATTATTCCGAAAATAATAGGAGAAAATTAAAAAAACATAAAAAAAATCTGAAACTTCGACACCCTGTAAATCGGAAACGAAGCTTCCACGCATATATGTTTGTATGAGATTTTCATCTCGAAAAAATGTCTTCTTCAAGCAGTTAAAGTCCTGCTACAAAAAACTGAAACACCCTGTATACAGGGTAACTCACGGTCGATGGTACGTTAGACGTTTATGGAGAACGCAACGCAGGATTTTTTTGAAAATTTCGCATCTCACATTTTATCACTTGTTCTATCGATCTAAAATATTTTCGAAATTGCGACGTTGCCGTTTCTATCAAAAAGTCCTAGTAACTTCATTATTTTGAATGGAACACCCCGTATATCAACAAATTTTTAGAACTGCCTTGTTATTACAATACTCTTTTGTTGATAAATCCATATACCTATCTCTATCGGTTTTCGAGATAAAAAATAATTTGTGTTAAATATGATCCAAAACATATCCCTAATTGAACTTATGTAAATCAGGGCTCTCGAATCATAAAGAGTTGATGATATTTCAGTGGTGGTTTGGACATGCTTGCTGTATTCAATTTACACCGAGAAGTCGCCTCCATATCATACAGGGCGTGCTGAAATTATTATTATATCCGTTGTTCATACAAGTGGTCAAAAGTTCATTTTTCCAGTTTGAACCCACTGTTTTTTACTCGATAAATTGAAAGACGAATACCTATATCATCAAGTTTTCTTAATAAAGCCGCTTTTAATCTTTGGAAGAAGTCCATGGTAACTCAAAGTGGAGTGGTGTAGTTCATAGATGAAAAACCCAAAGTCATCTCCACAACTTTTATTGAAATGATCAAAGATCATCAATGGTACATGTTTCGGGCTTATATAAGCCCATCATCAGCCGATAAAATAGTTCAAAGTTCTAGAAAAAACCGGTATTGACTTAGGATATAACGCAATGATTCATTACTTACATGGAAGTGAAAAAAGTTGAAATTCAAATAACGTGGACAATAACAGAGCAAACAAAGGCAACTGCTCCATGATCTGGAATACAAACAGTTAAATAGATATGTAAGGAAGTTAAGAATCGGATAACTTACTGTTAATGTAAAATTGTGTTTTTATAAAAAAGTATAAAAATTTTTAAATTCTTATGAAATGGTCATTCGAGGGTCGGGTTCATATTTTATAAGGGCTCCCGTACCCTTAAATCACCGAAAAGTGGCGATTACCCAAGAAAATATCATACTTTTCATTAGTTTGATATACTATCGACGAATATTTCAATCGATGAAATACATTTCATATACAGTGTGTCCACCTTAAGGACTCACCACCCCTGTAAAATTCTTATTATATGACCGATTCCAAAAAACTTTTCTTTGTTGGATAGGTATTTGAAATGTCCATCCAGCAAGAGAGTGATTTTACTCATGAACTGTAATCGTGGCCAACTGCGACCAACTTTATTGACCCATATTTGAGAAAGTATACTATTAGGGATTTTTTTTCACAGAAAACAATAATGGATTCTGAATCACGATCAGTTGATGAACACCTTTACTAATTTTTATCATCATAAAACACAGGGTGTCCGAAAAAACGAATTATGTTTTTTTTTTAATAGGTGATCAGAAAATGTAGTTTTGTGGTGTTTTTGAGAAGAATTGATGACACATTATTATTGAGGATCACTTTGAACATATCTATACCGACTTTCATCATTCAAAAATACGATGTGTATAAGAAAACAATTAAAAAGAAAAAGTAGGCAATATTTTTTCAAAAAAACTCAAAAAAAAATTAATTTGATTTTTCGAACACCTTGTGTTAAATGATGATGAAAATCGGTACAGGTATATTCCAAGTGATCCTGATTCATCTTTTTATTTTGAGTGAAGAATTATCAGGATGAAAAATATTGCTTACCTATCCTTTTTCATTTTTTTCTCAGACACATTGTATATTCAAATGACGAAAATTGGTACAGGTATATTTGAAATAATCCTCAATGATAATTTGTGATTATTTCTTTCTAGAAAAACCACAGAACTACATTTGCTGATCGCCTATTTGAAGAAAATGATGATTCGTTTTTTCCGACACCCTGTGTTTTATGATGATGAAAATCGGTACAGGTATATTTCAAGTGGTACTGATTCAGAATCCATCATCAAATCCCTAATAGTGCTTTCTGGAATATGGGTCATTGAAATTTGTCGCAGTTGGCCACGATAACAGTCCAAGAATTAGATCACTCTCTCGTTGGATGAGCATTTCAAATACCTATCCAACAAAGAAAGGTTTTTTGAAATTGGTCAAATAATAACGATTTTACAGGGGTGGTAAGTCCTTAAGGTGGACACACTGTATATCTTCATATACTTTGTCGTTCTAGGAAAGGTTACAGACTGAATATTCTGTGTACTATGTGGTTCTCTTATATTTTCATGTCTCTGTATATAAATTGTGTGTGAACTTCTTGTTGTCTGACGTATCCTATGTCATTTTTTGTGATCGTGAAGGATTCAATAAATTTTATTGGAGTGTTTAGTACCATGGAGGGAATGGTTCTTCATAATGTCCATATACACATCTGGCAAGAATAATTTCCTTATAGAGGAGCGATTCATGGACGTCGTTGCCCCACCTACTTGAGTATGGCACGTGTGTACTCGCTCAAAGAAGGTGTTAATGCGATACGTCGCACGTTTCCTCTATTGGATAATCAATTTTGCCAGACGTGTATGAAGGATTTTGACCACCTCGGAAAAATACTCTGAATCCGCTACTGCTCTCATGGCACACGCACAATCACAAAGATACCGAGGAGATAGCTTCCTCGACATTCGGATATGCACAATCTGTGGAAAAACGAAGGGGAATCTCTTTCTCCTCCTCCTCCTTCTCCTCCAAGCCGAGGTTTCAATCAGAGGAGGCTGTGACATCCAGCATCCGCTTCAGGAAATCGCGGGAGTTCGGGTTCGCGTTCTCTCGTCTAATTCAATTCTGTCGAGCGTCTTTACGGCCGTCGTAATGACATTAGCGAGGCGTCGTCGGATGATGGAGACGACGACGCCGATCCTCGGCCGCCGTAACGCAATCAAAAGGACGCCGATGATGGCTGCCGACGACGCCACCGCGTTCTCTTGTTTCCAAAGAGCGGAAGGTTGGGGTAGTGGCGCTGTTTTCCTATTTTTTGCTCACGTTACTTACCGGATCTTTGAGCTTGTTTGGATCAAATTCTGATCCGGTTATGGATTTTACGTATTGTTTCGTTATGAGACGTTGCCAAAATCTTGAATACAGTTTTCTTCTTTGAATTTTCAGATTCGAGTTGTATTCCACGTCATGTATAGGTCAATTTTCATACAGATATTATTTTTCTCTCCGTTTAACCTATTTTTCTAATTGATTGGGTTGAAAATTTGATTGTTTGAGGTATTTTCAATGGTTAAAGTATTGCGTATTGTTTCATTATGTGACGTTGCTGAAACTACTAATACATTCTTCGTGTTTCAATTTTCAGATTCTAGTAGTTTTATTCCACATATAGAGCTCCTTCCAAAGAGGAAAACATCCAATGTATGGTGCAAGTGTGTAAATCAGAATATTTACTATGATTCCAAAAAAACTATACCCACTATCTATTTTCTTGAAAGTTTCAAAATGAGAAAGTTAACCTCAAAATCAAAGCATTCTCGAATCTATATTCATGCTTTTTCTGTCATTTCGATGATTATTACTTGTTAAAAAGTACACTGATTTATCCCTATGAGAGAATTCATAATATATGGTATTGAGTTAATCTACAGGGTGTTTCATAACTTATTGGAAATATTTCAACCATAGAATCCCGAACTCAAAATATGAAGATTTAACCCAAATCACCTAGATAAAATATATCTCCTGTCTGAGTTACAGGGTGTTTTATTCAAAAATTTTGAAATGTTTTTTGCCCAGTTCTTCAAACATATTTGACGTATCACTTTCATATTCGAAGGGAAGTCTAGGTATTATACACCCAACTGAATTAAGTGAAATGAACTTTTCTAGCTATTACCAGAGGCGTACGACAGGGGCAATTAACTGGTTGATCCCTCCCAAATTTTACGCCACTGGCGGAATTGCAATTCTATCACACATTTTTGATTCTCTAACAACTTTGACGTAGATATTGTACTCTTCCTCCATGGCGATGAAGTCATTATTTTTCGAGATATTTCAAGTTGAACATAAATCTGCACAATCATTTTGATTTCAATATGCATTAATTTTGTCCATATTTTGGATCTATGGATTGTATTCATCAATAAATTGAAACTTCAATCCATATTAACAATAAAAACATAATTACATAACAGACAGGAGCTGTTACAGGGTGTTTTTATGTAAATATGGATTGAAGCTTCATTTGATTGATGAATGCAGTCCATTGATCCAAAATATCGACATTATTGATAAAAATTAAAATCGAAATAATTGTGCTGCTTCATGTTTAACTTGGAATATCTCGAAAAATAATGACTTTATCGCTATTAAGAAGGAGTACAATATTTATGAAGAAGGTATTGAAGAATCGAAAAATTCTGATAAAAATGCAATTCTGCCAGTGGCGTAGAATTTTGGAAGGATCAACCAGTTACTTGCCCCTTTCGTACGCCTCTGGTAATAGCTAGAAAAGTTCATTTCACATAATTCAGTTGGATGTATAATACCTACACTTCCCTCCAAACATGAGAGTGATACGTCAAATAGTTTTAAAGAACTGGGCAAAAAACATTTCGAAATTTTTGAATAAAACACCCTGTAACTCAGACAGCAGACATATTTTACCGAGGTGATTTGGGTTAAATCTTCATATTTTGAGTTCGTGATTCTATGGTTGAAATATTTTCAATTAGTAATGAAACACCCTGTATACTCAGTGGGATTTCTGAGTTAATGATAGAACTTGGTGTAAAATCATATTTGGTCTTCCGACAACGACAAGCTACATAAGTTATCATGATAGAATGGTTACATCTCGAAGAATGAATGAAAAGAACTCCCTGATGATGAAATCAATTTTTACTTATAACTTTCAGGAGTTCAAGAGCTTATTACAGTTATTCCATTGCACCACATCAATGTTTTTGTGATTGAAGATATAAAGAAAAGTTGTATCTCAAGTATGGTCTCATTTTGAAGAATCTGAAGTCAGGATCCTGAAACTGGTAATAAAAAAGATGACAAGTTCCACCTGATAGTCCTGGTACTAGTTTGACGTGATGTGAACAATCGCTAAAAGTCACTTGTAGGAGTTGGAGTTAGGTAATGACTTGTCAATACATGATCACTTGTCATCGGCCAGGCTTGTATTCATCACCTGATGCAATCCGGATTTATCCAAAAGGTGATAAAAATGCCGAGAACACGTTCGTATTCACACAGCACGCAAGATTAAACGTGATTTAATTAATTGTCATGATGTTAAACGCGCTGAATTTTTTCTCCCCGGTTCAGAGATCCATCAGGGACCAACAAAATGTTCAGGATATGTTTCAGTCGAATTCACCAGTTTATTTATCATTTGACATATTTTTTTCCTAAAGTTTTGATGACGGTTTGATAATTTGGCGACACGTATTATTACCAATTGGAAAATTTCATTTTACAATACAGAGTGTTTCATAATTGAATGCTGATCCTTAAGGGCGATACTCCTTGGATGATTGCAAAGAGGAAAGTTCATGTCAACATATGTCCTAAACCTCTTAGTTATTGAGCTACAGGGTGATGAAATTTCAAGAAAAAAATGAGTTTTTCATCATAATTTTTTATCACTCTTAGATATTGTTATGATATTTTGTATACACCTCTTCATTATTAAGGAGCATTTTTTTTCGTGGAAGATATTTGAAAATTCTCACCAGTGGCGTCCGTACGGCGTTTGAACTGACAATTTTTGAAGGAAAAAATAGTACGCCACTGATTTTTCTGAGAACCAGATTTTTATTTCAATTCTCATTCATTTTGGAGCAAATTTGGTTCTTAGATTTACTTTCATAAAACGTACCGTTTTCGCGTAAAAAAATAAAAACCACAGAATTTTGTTCCTTCAGTTCTTGGATATTGTTTTTGGTAATTCAGTAGACACCCACTATAAGTGGAAACACATTTTGTTTTGGGACGAAAATCAAACTTTTACTTTTACCAGTGATGTCCTCGTAGACCTGATACTGAATGTTTTGTTTGAATAAAAAACGCTGTACGCTTCTGATTTCAACACCCTGTAGCTCAAAAACTAGGAGGTTCTGGACGTATGTTGATATGAACTTCTCTTCTCAAAATCATCCAAAGATCATCGCCCTTTAGGATCAGCATTCAATTATGAAACACCCTGTATATTGAATTTCAGATTAGAAACAACGAAATGAATTTTGAGGCATCTGAATGAAATTTGTGGCATCATCTGTCAGAAAAAACAAGGCATGGTGTTTTTTTAAGCGATTTTTTTTCGTTCAACTCCAGCACTGAATTCAGGAGCCACCAATAAGGATGATCTGAAAATTTCATGAAAACAAATTCGTTTTTAAAAAATTGTATCTAACGACCTTTATTTCATAAACTTATTTTGTTTATGAGGATTTCAGACAAACTCGGTGATTTTTTTATCTCTTGGAGCGCACGAAAGGAAATTCCTATAATGTTCGTGGAACATCGTGCATGGGTACCTAGGGACTCTAGGGAGGATAGGGAATACTTCCATTGGCGAATAATTTCAAAGCTTCGCCTTACTATAGACGAACGAGTTTTGACTTAGCTGACTGGGCATTACGATTTCGTCTGACGTGATGACGAAATTATAGCAGATATTTCTGGAGAACATTTCCCGTGGAAGAATCTATAGAAAAGTGAAAGGTCGCCGACTTTTCTACGGTGTTCTAATGAGGTCAAAGATTTAGTGAGTGTGGCATCACCCACACTGAGGAAAATTTCTATTAACCATAGTCAGAAATCGAATTACTTCAGCAAGAAACTCTAATAGCATAAGGGACAAGCGAGTTACCACCTGTGATTATAAAGTCGACTTTGCTGATTATAACCCACCTGCGATTATTAGATATAGAACCTTGCTGTCACTAGCGAGTGCATCTGTATGATGCTATTAGACGATGTTTCTATAGTAGGTATCTGACTTTGCTACCGCTAGTGAGTGCATCTAATAATGGAAGTAGGGCAATGTTATAATCGTAGGTAGGGAACTTTGCTACTCTTGATGGGTGATCATATAGATAGTTGTATGACCTTCTTACTGTATAGTTATTCAGTTATTTTCCAGGATTGTTGTCATCAAGAAAGGTGAAATTTTGACTGATATCCACTTCCACTTCCCATAATTTCCACCCTGATGTTTGGTATAAATAGCAATTTATTGATTGCTAAAGAAAATTTCGGACCAATGATCTTTGAAATTCAATAGATCAATTGATTCATGCACCCTCAGGAAAAACCAAAGAGAATGAAGTTTGCAGCAAGAGCCATAGGCGAATGCTGCAATCATTCGAGTAGGAAATTAGCATTCCGTGCAAGTTATACACTATAATTTTTCTACGACTATAATAGATAACAGCGGCATTTTCGATTTTTTCGTCTTGTAGCCATCTGATTTCCTGTCATGTAATGCTCATCTATTAGACAGAGCTGTCATTGCTTGAAATTTGACATTCCATGGGCGATAAGTTTTTTTTAAAATGATAACACAATGGAGTCATTGTGATAACAGATTCGGTAATAAAATTGATGACATACAAAGTACCTCATTGATGTATTGAACACAGTGAAACAAGAGCAATCTTGTGTTATAGCTGTAGAAAAAGTAGATTTTCGCACGGGACAAAATTATTGTCATCAGGAGGTTTCTAGACCCTTACCTACAGCGCGTGATAGAAACCAATTCGTTCGGTTTCGGGACATCAGCTGTCACCATGCCGTCATAATGCAATTATCATTTAGCTGTAGAGGTATGTATATAAATAGTATATTACGTAATATGTGTTGTAAGAAGCATATTAGCGTAATTGCTTCACAACACGCATTACTTACTATACTTTACCTACTGCCATATAGTACATCAAAAAAGTTTGGACAAACAGTCTGAATTATAATAATTCTTGACAGTTATGTCATTCGCTGTTGACGGCGATTACGCGATCATGACCTACCTATACTGGCGGAATATACGGAAATAGTGCGAATTCGCTTACTGTGTGTAAAGAGCTACTTACTGAGGCTGTATCTCGTGTATAGTGGTCGTAGGTGAAGTAGATTTTGGTCCGGAAAACCATTATTGTCATCAAGAGGTTTCTAGAAACAATTCGAATTCATATCTCTCGGTTTTTTTGAGAATACGTATACAGGATGTCTCCTTATTTTTGGATCCCTACCTACAGCGCGGCGTGGGAGAAACCAATTCGTTCGGTTTCGGGACCGCTGCCAACTTGACGGCGTAATGGAATTATCATTTAGCCAACTTGTGAAACGCGGTGCGCTGATGTTTGTACCGCTCGTTATTTTTTTTGTGTGGGCTTGAAAAGCGAGTTCGGTACATGAAGGGAGGGAGGCACACCCTCCACCCTTGCTATTACAACACTCCATACGTCTGTGCGGTAATGGTCCGCATGATGCAAGGGCCTTTTTTCGTCGTTTACCACCGGAGTTGGTTTTGTTTCTTAATCGAATTCGAGAATTATGCGGATGCAGCTATAGGGTGATAACGAATGGTCGAGATAGAAGTAGTGTTGTTCTTGGGGAAATTTCACTTGTACTAATGTCAGTTGTCAAATTGTACAACTTTGGCGGGAATTGTGCAACTCATTCAAAATAATAAAACTACAAAAATTCCAAGAAAATTAAAATATAATCAATAAATCTTAGGAACATATTTTAAGGTATGCCTTTATATGCGTACATGCACATAATACGTATACATAGGTACATGGTTACAGGTACATAAATCTATCAATATTTAATAGTGAACAAAATAAAAGTTCAACATAAAACTGTATCAACTAGAACATTTTCTAATTATAACTATTTGTTGGTCTCCATTCCAGTGACCCATCTTTATAAGTTTTTAGTTTGTCCTTCACATGAAGAATACTAGCACATGTTTTTATAAACAGTCTGTTTCTTTGCATAGATTTGATCAAAAAGAAACCTTTCTATTGTATGGAAAAGGAAAAAATTATGTAAAATTATTGAAATAATAATTATTAGTAATATTTTGATCATGGGCATTAATTTTTAATTTAATAATGTCAAATTGTCAAATTTGCAATGTCACTAAAATAATTACAACGGCGTTCTCTTCTTTTTCGTTTCAAAGTTTTGAGCTGTCTGTCTCTTCTTCTTCTTCTTCCTTTGATTTGAATGGCTTAAGTTACCAGAACTAGAGAAGTCACTCTAACCAGAAGTATCCAACCTTCTTCTTCTTCTCATTAAAAAGTTCTCTTCCAACAATACGTCAGATGTTTGTTTCGTCCTTTCTTCTCTTTGTTTTCCATTCTCGGAAGATTTTTAGGAATTGTACAACATTTCATGCATTTGAACGAATGTTGTACTAATGTACACATCAATCTTCGATAGCACAGCATTTTGTACAATTGTACAGCATGGAACAACACATAGAACCGTAGAGCTCAATGAAATAATATTATCACAGTTTTTTTTCTTGGAAATGAGGTTCGGACGTTGAGGTAAATCTAACGTCATATCATTTCGATTGAAAATTCTAAGTAAAAAATCGATAAAAGATATCAATATAGATTTCTCAGTGCTCACTTTGATTATATATTAGTGTATACCTAACTTTTAGCATCCTCTATAGTGCATATTCTAAAGACATAATAATATGGGAAAAAATTGAAAAATACTTTCCCAGAAAAAGAAAAAATGGATTTGTTTTTGGATGTATGATGAATTGATGTTCATCTATATTTCCGAGGCGCATGAATTTTAAGTACCTAATTGAAATTAAATTTCGATAGTGGAAAAAAGTTTGATATTTCATATCTGTTGACAGGTTATAAAATGTCACTTTCCATAAATAACTCTTTTCCCACGAGAAGAAAGTGAGTACTCTTTTCCGGATATACATACATAGTTGATGGCTTTTGTTGTGTTAGTTCCAAAAAATAAGCCAATAACAGCGTGTCCGAGAAAGAACTGCAATAAGTCTTTTTATCTTCCATTCCACTTCACGGTTACGTAAAAAACAACCACTGAAATTGCAATTTTTTGAAAAAACTTCAAATTTCAAGTCAATAATATTTTGATTCTAATATTTCAATGCGATATCTTCTCAATATAATAACATAATTTTTCAAACGTGAAAACATTTTGTTCTGAAATAAGTAATAATATGCTTAGTATAATATAAAAAATATGTTTTGAACTGATGGCTATAATAATTATTGTAAAAATTCAGAAATAAATAAATGATTTCTTTGATTTTCGCTTGATTGAGGTCGAAATACAAAAATTTTACTTAGTTTACATGCGCAGTGCGCGAAATATGTATTTCGCACAATATTGTATTTCTCACACCATTGTATTATGCACACTATGTAGCTTACGGTGTCATGGTAACGTAGAAGAACGCAAAAAGGGTCACTTTTCATATTGTTATCAATGCGCGAAGCCTGAAATTTTTTGACGTTTGTAGAAAAAATCTACTCTCGCGTATTCGCTTGGTGAATGTGAACCAATGAAAACAAAGTGAACGTGCCGCTTTGACAGCTTTCATGAACTCCGATAGGTGGCGTACGCTTATTTTCTATCGCAAATACGTGAAAGGGTGCTGAGAGTACCTATATTTATATTCTGTGACGCCAATACAGCAATGGATTCTTCAATGATAATATGGTAATATTTAATATTATGAGGTTTCGTGTGAATAATTACATATGCGCTATGTAATAATATCATTAAAATATATTCCCTGATCCTGTTATCGCGTTAAAGCTATACTGTTAATAGCATATAATGTTAATACAACCATAAACATGCTTTTTTTTTGTTGTAACATCCTATCACGCTAATTAACTTGCATGACTTCTGAAAATAATTTAGTCACGATATATCCAAGGTAATGTTCGCCTTAAATAATATTTAACTCGAGAATATTGAAAAAATATACAGATTTCATGCATAATGTATACCAGGTGATACCAGTATAACTATATAACCCCTATGAGTATCTATGTATGAAAATAGTTTTCTCTTTACGTGGCCACACAGCTCCTCGAAATGCAGTTGATTATGACCCAGGTGATCATTCAAAGTTCAAAAGACCGAGATTGTGCCCTGTAGATTGAAATTTTGATTTGCAAATTTGTGCTGAAACAAAAAAAAAAGGAATTGGTTGAAAACTATAGATTTGATAAGGGTGCTCCGGTCTTAAGTGGGTCATACTGTAGAATATAGAGAATCATTTGATTCAGAAAATTACGAAGATTTCAAAATGCAATGACTTACAGGATCTCTCATTTGAAAATATGTTACAGTACTTGCCATCTTGTGAGTATATTGAATGTTCCAAATTTCAGGAAAAAAATAGCTAGAGCAACAAAGGAGACCATCATGAGTCTGTGCCTCAAACGATATAGGGTGATTCAAAAGTAAGCGGCATCCTTTCAGAGGCGTATTCCTTGCTTGAAAATAAGGCAAAAAGTTCCTATTGATAAGGATCCGAAAATGCTTCCTAAGGGAGCTACGGCCCTTTGAATAGGACACCTCAAAGACGGTTTTTTCTCTATAACTTTAAAATCCTTCACAACAAATTTTTAAAAATTGGTGTACGGCATAAACATTCGATGGTAAATAGGACTCCGTATTCGAAATTTCAGAATTTCATTCAGGGGCGTCACATGCGGGAGAGGGTAAGTGTAAAAATATCCCTTCTTCTCCGGATATTCAGGTTACTGTGATTTCGTTTGGAAATTATTTCGAATACGGAGTCCTATTTACCATCGAATGTTTATGCCGTACACCAATTTTTAAAAATTTGTTGTGAAGGATTTTAAAGTTATAGAGAAAAAACCGTCTTTGAGGTGTCCTATTCAAAGGGCCGTAGCTCCCTTAGGAAGCATTTTCGGATCCTTATCAATAGGAACTTTTTGCCTTATTTTCATGCAAGGAATACGCCTCTGAAAGGATGCCGCTTACTTTTGAATCACCCGATGATGGTCCAACAAAAATCACGTTTTTTTGAGAGAATAAGTCATGCGATCATAATTAATCAACTCCCCGGATTCAATTCGAATGGAGAGAAAAGGTGGATGATTACGTGTCTTCATTTATTTCGTTTATAATCCAGCCATCTGCCTTTATGTCAGACCTCAGTCACTTTCTTGCGCGGCCACCTCACATATACATTCCTTTATTGTGTCGACTTTTGTGTCACTTCCCGTCTTTAATCGCCTCTAAAATTAATTAAATAGTCATTTTTACACACATCAAGTCGTCGATTACCGCAGGTGGATAACAGAACAGTTGTAAAACGATAAAAGTTGAAAAATAACAGTAGAAAACTGAAGAACAGTATGGAAAATGACAAAAAAATTGCTTCATTAAATTATTGGAAAGTCGCTGTGGCATGATAACCTTCGGTTTGATGCCAGGGGGTTGGAAAAAACAAGAAAAAAATCGAAAGTCTCCAGAAAAAAGTTGAATTATGATAAAATACAGAGCGTTTCCGAAACTGGAACGGTAAATTGAAAGGGGTGTTGCATGGAACATATTGATTGATTGATAGCAGAATGATCAGTCAGGGTTCGAAGCCCAAAACACTGCAGCCTGTGGGCCTGTTGTATTATTGATCATGCTGTTGACTTAGGTGAACAGGTTCGCTACCTTGATAAGGTTTAGCAGCCTCTTCACCAAATCATTCTTTGGAAATACCTCTTGAGAGTTTACTGCTCCCAGAAGGTTGTATCTCCAACGCGCTAGTGCTACGCACCCTAATATTACATGGGTGGCAGTTTCCTCCTCCTCATTGCATAGTCTGCATATGGGTTCTCGTCTGTATAGATGCCCAGTCGATGCATATGTTTCCTCAAGGGGCAGTGACCGGTTATTACTCCCGTCACTTGTCTGATCTGACTTCTGTTTAGGCTCAGAATGTCGTTAGTCACTGTTTTGGACAGTGTTCCAACCATCAGTTTACTGTGTCTTTGTCCTGGGACATTGTTCCAGAATGCCTGATGTCTTCTTGCATCCACCTTGCCAGCCAGCCGCGTATTAAGGTTTTGGGGATATCGAACACAGGTTCCGTTCCCATAAACAACGCCGCAGACCCTTGCCTGGCAAGAGCATCAGCTGATTCATTGCCTTCAATTCCCTTATACCCTGGCACCCATTGTTGTGGTTAGCCAGGGTTAGCATCAGGCTTTGAAGGCAATCCTAGACCAGTTTTGATCTGATTTTATTGCATGTTAAAGATTGAAAGGCCGCCTGACTATCTGAGCATATATGAGGATTTGATGGAACATAATAATATAATAACACAATGAACATAATATGATGACCATAACTGGCACATAGTACGTTAGTCTATTTTTATGAATTTATAGGAAGAAATCACACATATACAAGGTTTTCTAAAATTGCTGGGACTTATTTATATAAAAAATGTACCGTTTGTCCGAGAGACGAATTCAAAGTTTACATAGAAAAAACAATTTTGTATACACTGTACAAAAATGAGTGGAACAAATTCGATGAACTTTGACAAAAGTGCATTTTAGAGGATGACTCTTCTTGCAGTGATCGAAGAAACCTGAAAGAAATTGTAGAAGGGTTGAAACCACCCTCACCTCCTGACATTTTTTTCAGAACATTCTTAGGGGTGGTAATAGGGTTCTCAATTTTTTTAAGCAAGATTTTGTTACTCGCGTGAAAATTTCGTATTCCTCATAGTTCCGAAGGAATAAAAGTTTTCTACACAGATATTTCTAGTTTATAAAATTGTGATACAAAATAAGTTTGCAGTGGAAACGAAGGAATTGACATTTGTTTTGATTGTGGTATTAAAATTCTTCTGGGAATATCTGTTTGCATTATTCAAGATAACATTTTTTGTTTCCTTCTGAACTATGTGGAATACAAAATTTTCACAAGAGTAACAAAATGGAGATAATTATTCATTAATCTTGCTTAAGAATTTTGAGAACCCTATTTCCACCCCTAGAAAAGTTCCGAACAAAATTTCAGGGGGTGAGGGTGGTTTCAACCCTTCCACAATTCCTTTTGGGTTTCTCTAGTTACCGAACGAAGGGCAATCCTCTAAAATGCCCTTTTGTCAAATTTCATTGAATTTGTTTCACTGATTTTTCAACAGCGTTCAAAAATGTGTTTTTCTATGTAAACTTTGAACTCGTCTCACGGACAAACGGTACATTTTGCTATGAATATAAATTGGGTTCAATCAACTTATTTTGACCTGTATTACACGTGGTAACTTTGTGTCCTAGCAATTTTGGGACACCCTGTATATATAATAGTTCATTTGAGAGGTCATACATACATAGGTATACTTGTATTACTTCTTGCTACTTGGGTATAGGGGTAGGTATAGGTATCTATATCATATGAATTGTATTCTGATTTGAAGGCTTTCAGTGCCTGATGCAAAAAATGAGAACTGTGTGAAAGATTCTATTGTTTTCGTATAATTCAGATCGTCAATTTTGTTGTCATTCAAGGACAAATAGTTGTCAAAGTGATGAAAAATGGTTGATCAATTACTATTTGTGACACTCTGTATATGACAATAATTTCTAGTCATCGAAAATCATGAGTCAATCACCTGAGCATCAGAAAACGTTGCCCGTTGTATAGACACTATGGATAATCAGCATGAATATAATATCTGAGAAATAACCCAGCTACCGGATACTGCTGGATTCTTTTCCATCAAATAATGCCTTCGAAAATAAGACATATAAATATCTCATCAGGATTAACGTGTTGCTATTGAAACTGTCTGCTCACCGTTCAGAAAATATTATTCTTGTGACTAGAAGATATTTAGTCAGGGGGCATACGTGAAAACTTTCGAGAATAGTGAATATACTATAGGAAGGTATACGATCGTTTTATCCAGTTTTATATCTCACCTCTTATACAATCAGTTGAAAATGTTGCTCTATGAGAAAGGAATTGATTTATTATAAAATAAAAACATGGACATTGAGGAAATATTTTGTTTCATTCAAGCATCGAAATGGATGTCTTCAAAGGTATGGTTACTCCTGACAACTTTATGTTGGGCACAGTGAGATCGGCTTTTCTAGAGAAAAGGCATGCTAGTGTTTTGTTTTTCCATTGGAATCTACCAAGTTATTGGATCCCCATTCGAGAATTGTTGCCAAGTCCATATTTATGTTGGCAACATTTCTCCGTCGTTCGTTTTTGATTTGCGTGGCTGGTATTGGAGTCCTGATGGAAGAGGCGGTATGGAGGGTACTATCATTCGCGCAGCTGTGTACTGGAAAACAAATCGTTGATATGGAGTTGAAATAGTGTTGGTGCTAAAATTGATCCTTGCGTAACACCAGCATTTATGATGAGAGAGTCAGATGAAACTCCATCCACCACTACGTGGAGAGACCTATTTGAGAAAAAACTAGCCAGCAGAGAACATAGCTGGGGAGGCAAGCCATAAGATGGAAGCTTGGCGAGGAGTCCGTGGTGCCAGACTCGATCGAATGCCTTGGAGATATCAAGTGCCACGGCTAAGGTTTCACCACCTAGCCGGATATTCACCGTACTTCAACTTGTCTTGGGTGATATCCTCTTCTCTCTTCCTTTTTCAATCTATCTATCGGCCTTTCTTGGCCAACATCTCTTTTCCTCCTCCCTTTCAAGCCCAACCACACCATCAAGTGGTGTGGGGAGGACAGACCGCGGCCGCTCGACGGATGAAGCATCTTGGGACCATCTTTGCAATCTCCGGGCCAGATGGGACAATTTGTGGACATCTGTGGCAGGGATGGGGCGATTTGCTGATGTCTGTCTAGGTGGCCGAGGACTGGTCAACGAGGCTCTGGCAACGTAATCCAAGCTGTGGGAACCCGTGGTGATGGATGAATGGCACCGAGGTTTGGTGTCGCTAACGGGGCCTCTGGGAAACAGGGCGACATCTCAGAGTAAGTAGCCTTAGCCCTGTGCAGGGGGCACCACAGGGCTGGACCAACCCCTTCCTCCGTCACTCGTAGGAGAAGGAAAACTTTTGACCTTCTTCATAGACGAGAACAGGGATCGGAAGAGTAATCTTCAGGAACCTGAACGAAAAGGGTCTTTCATATTGAAGTGGCCCTTAATAAGCACCCATGAGTCGTATTTGGTAAAATTGATAACGGCATGTTGGTAAAATACAATGGGCCACTAGGCCTAAGTGTCGTCGGAGACTTCGGTCAGACGAGTCTACAAATGGGGTGGAGTGTTTAGTGGGTATATACCTGGAGTCAGGGGACTCATGAAAGATTTCAACCACTTCGATGAAAAAAAAAAAAGAGAAAAAGGTTTCGCAATATTTTTCAATGGATTGCTGCCATATGGGACAAATGGGACAGCAAGTTGTGTTCTCATGAAAAATTAGATTGACAAAAAATTTGAGGATATTATTATCGTCAGTCTCCCGACTATTTCTCGATTGAATAATATTACGAATCGAACAAAGACGCGAGAATGTTTTTTGTCAGAAGGTGCTTATAATGGACCAACAATATGCTGCCTGCTACCGACTAAGTAGCAGGTTGAGGCCATTTGCTAACGTGACCAGCAACTTTCCTAATGACACCCCTGCGCTTGTATCATGTGTCGTATCCCACATTTTTTTGATACAACAAACGTCACTCTACGTAATTCCCGAGATACACAGTGAGGTCAAGAAACAAAATAACGTGAATTTTTCTACGATCGTGCAAAAAGAAGTTTAACACACTTTGGTGTGCATATATTCTGCAAATAATTTGACAAATGACAACTTTTTGATTATTCCTCAAAGCGTTACTGTTTTATACAAGGTCGTGTATCTAAATAACGCCGAAAAAATTCAAGGGGTGTTTTATTGTGATATATTCTAGCAAATAAAGTTCATATAAACATGTTGAAGTTGGAAGTATTAATTGTTTTTATTTATAACACCCTGTATAAGCTTTCATGGTGCCAAAATTCAGTATGGATGCAGACTGAGAAAGCCCCGGAATTTCAAAATGATTCTAATTGGGGTTATTGAGTAATCTCAATGGAAGTCTTGAAAACACCTATACAGTGTGTCCCACTTACCATGCTCACCATGGGTATCTTTTTAACGGTGAGAGATACGAGGTCGGTTGAATGACACCAAATGTGGAGTTTGTCGAGGCCAACTATAATGAGAAAAAATATTTTGATAAAATCTATTCGTTTTTGTTTTATACGCAAAAAACAGATTTTGATCATTTTCATGTCTCCTCAGTAAATTCTTTATTTATGAAAATATTTGAATAGGAATTCCACATTCTCATGGCAGTTTTTCAAAGTGATTTCGAAAAAAATTTGAAATTTATACCAACTCTTCTAGAATTTGAGATATCAGCACCAACTTTTGTTTTTCGAATGTAGATCATAGCTCACTATGACTTAGTTAGAATTAACTTTTTTTTCTCTTACAGATGATATGTCGCAGTAATAGTTTTGTGTTGATATCAACGGAGTTATCGTCATTTATACCTAAACAAAATATTTTTTGGAAGCCGCCATCTTGAATTCATAAGTTTGAACAAAACAATCATGATCTCCGACCTTAAAAACCCCCACTTACCAATTTTGAATGGAATCGGACCAAATCTTGTCCGCCATCTTGAAGCAGCCATTTTTTTTTATTTCAACAAAAAGAGAGATGCAATCATACCTTTTGATGGCAATATATTGTAGCAGCTGAGCGCCATCATGAAATCTTCTCATAATTCGTAACATCAGTTCCATTCAATATACACTCTAGTCCTAAATTCAATAGTCTTCGAAATAATAACGTTTGAAATGTGGCATTTTGATCATTCTAAACCCAAAAAAATCTCGAATTTTGCTTTCAATCGAGTCTGCTTTGGGAGAATGGGCGTGTACACCTTAGTAGAACTTTTAACTCAAACCATGTTTATAATGATCCTTTTATACATAAATAATGATTGACGACATAATTCGATCGAAAAATCAACTGGAATATTTTATTTTTGGGCATAAATAATATTACCTTCTTAAAACGGACCCCCTTATGACGTAGAAACCTCATCTCGCCATAGTTAAAAGAAAATACCAAACGCCCGACGGAGACTGAGGCAACTGATATATTAATTCTTTCAACTGTGATCTCGCGCTAATTCACTTTGTCAGAAATCATGTATCATTCATCTCTGTCTGGAATAGTCTTGTTTCAGTATTTGTAGATAAATGAATATCCCCAATATTTTGTTTTCCTCGAACTTCTAGCGAATGTGTTTCATTCAAAGCCTCCCTGTATAAATAATCTAATATTTGATTGATGAACAATTATTATTTAGCTCAACTGTCCTAAATCAAGATTTTAATGCATATTAATATCATAATCTATTACAATGGAAATTTTCTTATATCATTTTATAGCATCTTGTTGTTGGTTCACTGGAAGTCATAAACATCTCAGAATCAATTCCAGGAACTCCTCGTACTTCACATTGATATTCCCCGAAAAACTAGTGTCCCTATTCTTGAACTCGTCGGTGAACTTCTGGATCTGGATGCAGGTGATGATGTACTGGTCCAAAGACATCTTCTTCGCGTTCGGGTTACTCCTCCTTATCAAAAACCTGACGAAATCAGGCGTAAAGTGAATGTCCATCTCTCTGAGAGCCTGGTCCAGCTCGTTCTCGTCCAGATACCCCGACCTAGAGTGAATAGATTTAGTATAGAGTGACGACAATAGACCTCCAAATGGTTGCCGATTCCGGGATGTCATTCGTGGTCCAGTCACTAAAAATCTGAAGGGTATATCCCATGCAGTAATGAAGTTGCGCCTTCGAAGTGCCGACCTGATGTTAGATTTATATATTAGATATTTTAATTTCATCATCAAAATAATCTGAGACTTAAAAGTCTCAGAAGTCGGAAGAGAGTTTCATGTCTCATTGTTGGATGTTTTGTGACCGAAGAGCAAAAAACAGAGACAAAGCAATCCTGAAAAAAATAAATGAAAGAGGAACTTGGCTCCTCCACCATTCCTATGGCGTCCTTTCTGAAAATCCACATTCATACATTCAGTAAAAATACGATTCCCTGTGCCACTACGACGTTGCCGACATCATCAATATGTCTAGATTTCCGGAAATTGTTCTTTGAATGCATATATAACTATATCATAACAGCAATGGGATATAATAGGTTCTTCAATCCTACTTTGTCAAGTATTATGAATAATTCCCAAAAATCTCTCATTGGCTGAATGAAATTGATTACTAATAAAGATAAATGGTATTTCGCGATAGTATCTATGATTTTTCACTATCGTTATATTACAATATGTTATTCATAACTTGTCAGTCATTTTTCTGCTAATGAATTCGTTATTTAATGAAACGGATCTATTTTCTAGGAAAGTTGCAGATCATATCTTGCAACATCTCCTAATACTTGGAGCCATGGGTGTCGGCCTCATTCTCTTCTGACCGATGACAGTAAATTAGGAAGGATAGTGTCATTGAATATAGCCGATAGTGATTCATTGATTCAATGATATTTTCCTTAAGGATCGAGCTATTTCAATGCATAAATAACAAAACCATAACCTGTCGGAATGAAGCCAACTACCCTCTGCATTCCTGCTCCGAGTGCATTTGTGGTCATGTATGTTTTTGTTTTATGAAAATTCATCTGAAGGAAACTTCCCCATTACACAACTAAAGGTCTGACCAATCAAAAAGTGCACCACTTTTGTCGTCACTCTATTTATAAAGTCACTCTACCCTGACCTGTCTCTGTCGTAGATGTTGAAGGCGTTGATCCATAGCTTAATGTGGTAGTACAAGGACTCGAACTCTTTGATGTCGAGACCCCCATTCCGGTCCAGATCGAACAGTCTGACGACGAATTTGCAGGTGGAGTCGGAGAAGTGTCTGCCCTGGAAGAGCTCGAAAGCTTGCTGAAGCTCCTTGGAGGTGATGCGGCCTGCGTTTTGGGTGTCCATCGATCGAAACCATTTCTCCACCGCCGGGTGGATTTTGTCGCCGTGGCGGTATATTTGGGTGAAGATGAAGGATGGATCTATCACTGAGCAGCCGTATCGCTTCTCATTCAACTCTGGAAAATAAATATAGGAGTATAAGTTCCACCAACAAAGCTTGTGGCTCCAACGGAATCCCACCGATTGTTCTCAAGAAATGTGCTCCCGAACTAACACCTGTTCTCTGCAAGTTGTTCAACTACTCTTACAAATTGGGGATATTCCTGTCCAATGGAAAAGTGCAAGAGTACAACCAGTTCCTTCAATAGGCAAAAAGACCCTACCTAGCAACTACAGACCGATCGCACTGCTATCTATTATTTCAAAGATCATGGAGAAAGCTATCAACATCGAGCTCGTGAAATCGGCAATATGGCTTCCGTCATCAGAGATCAACTGGTAACCTGCTCGCTTACGTCTCACATATATGGCAGCAATCTATTGAAAAATATGGTGAAACCTTAGCCGTGGCACTTGATATCTCCAAGGCATTCGATCGAGTCTGGCACCACGGACTCCTCGCCAAGCTTCCATCTTATGGCTTGCCTCCCCAGCTATGTTCTGAGCTAGCAAATACATAATACAATACCTACCTTCTATTTCTACTCATCCCTAGTACTCACTATGTTAAAAGAGCATAGCTTCTTCCCGAAACCTCAAAAGAAAAAAAGAAAAATCAGCTATGTCTAGGTCACTATTAAACCAAGTGAATCAGCTCAGAAAGGGAGATAGATCTGTTTTACTTTGGGAATCTCCAACATCCTGAATCCATCTGAGGTTCTGTTCACCAATTAACAGTGATTATCATCAAATTACTATATAATATCTTTGAAATTTTACCATAATAACATGAGAATCTATCGAAAGTGCAATGTTCGGTTATTATTTGTCTATGATTTAGACTTACTTTTCTCTTCTTCAGTTTGGAAAGGTTCATTCATTTCTGCATAGAGTGGATGGTAATGGTCGTTTTGAGGTATGAATTTGCTAGAATTTTGATGATATGATGGAACTGTCATGAACTGGTGACATTCATGGACAATCAAAGTGTGACGACCAATGAGATGAATTTTTCTCCACATCCATACCGGGTAACATTTTATTATAGACAACAATAGTATCCAGAGTAGCAGAAGTATATAAGAGAATCAAAATCTCCTTGACATAGATTTTTTTCCAATATTTTGAACTATTCTCACCATATACTTCTGTTTTCAACCGGAAACATACCCAACATTGGGATTTCAAATGAAACAGCCTTTGTATATTCACATTTTTGGATTATGAAGATCACATTATAGTTTTGAAACAACTCAGGTCACATGATTGTTTAAAATATTTTTTTTTCATCATCACGACTGCGTTTAACGTAGAAGCTTTTAGGTTGTTTCAAGGGTCAAATAAATCAGTTAAGTGGTTTTGAAGGGACGAACGTACAAACCCACTTTATCCTAAGATGGCTATAGTGTTAGTTTACTTCATCTTGATTTTTCTTGACTGTCCCCATAGGTGGTACCTCACATAATTATATCGTCATCACTTATTTCAACCGGTAGTGGATTGGGTCTAATCAGACCCCATAGGAATTCCAGTATATGCGCTACAATAATAACTTTTGTTGTGACAGTCTCGTAATAATGGTATTTGAAAATAATGCAAGTCAACACCGAGTTTGAGTTATACTGAGGAAGAGTGTTGTTTATCTTTGTACATTGTTTGACGATGGTGGGAACCAAATGAAGGAGTGAGAAGGTCATTATATATTATAGCATGTTCACCAAAGGAATATTAAAACGGTAATTTTTGTTTTGGTGTATAATGAAGTTGAAACTAACGCGAGAACGCCGGAATTTCATGTCGCAGTTAGTGATGAAAACAAAGGAGCAAATTCTCCAAACAAGTGATTATCAGCCCTTCCGCGGATGACTAGATTGTGAAACGGAAACAGAACAGCAGCGCTGGGAAGTGCAGCAGGTGTTAGGAGGCAGAGTTAATGCAAAACCACAACATCATACGCGAAGTTTACTTTTATAATCTGATTTGCGGGGGATTATTTGAATATTTATATACATAAAATACGAACGGGGCGCCGCTTGGTGCATTAGCAAGTTTCCAAACTGACTTTCCGATGGAAATATGCGGGGAAGTCGTCGCGTATATACCGCGGATCCATCTAATCTCATTCCTTATACCCCTTGCTCCATAACGAATCATAGATGAGGAAGATATTACATTATTCAGTTTGGTTTTTCGACAGAAAATGTTCCTGACTGTACAAAGTTAGTGCAGATTTTTCAATCGGCTGACTTATGCTGTTGGACTACTCCTAATTCCCACATATATCATTTTTATTGTAGAATCCACACAAGCCCATTTTCTGCAAACGGAGTATGGCAGCTTCTCAATTATCCAGATATTTAATCAACTTCATAAGATTTGTATGTCAAAGCATTATCTATCAAACAGTTATCCTCACTTGATTATATTGAGAAACAAAATTAGTGATAATATGTAGTGTTAGGTTAACTTGTTCTTCATGACAACGTGGCATGGGATCCCATAAGGTACAAGAAAATACAACTCTTTTTTTATTATTCCAGTTTTTTTGGGGTTTTCTCTCCTAGTTTCTATAACAAACATATATGAATATCATTTCAATGTACGTGTAGGAAGGACAAATCAGATGATTTGAACCAAAATGTCACTGCGTTTGAAGAATTTTCCTATCGGAGAGCCTAAAAAAAAGATTCACTAGCTTGTCAGTGACAATTTGTATTGAAAATGGTTTGGAGAAGAGAAATAAAGGTATATTGCGAAAATATCAAATTTTCACTTTGCTTTGGTCGTTTTGGGAACGAATCTGCTCCAGATTTCAACATAAAAAATGGATATTTAAATAGCAAATAATTGTTTGTTTTGACACTTTTCAGTTCTCCTCGATTAACCTAAAGACAGTATTTGTCTCTTTCTTTGTTTTTTCGAATTTGCTATTGCCTTTTCTTCATTCTTCTCGCGTACATAAGTAGTTGATTGATCTTTTTATTACTGTTTAGCTGACTGCCGCACCTCATTTCGAAGCAAATCTTGTCAGAATATATAGATGGGCGTGAGAAAGTAAAAAGTAATACAAACAATGGGCTATAATTTTTTTTCGTTGAGTAAATGACGAACAGAACGAATCAGAGAGGCTGTTACAATACAAACAACACGTTAGTATGAACCAACTTTATTTGAGCTCAACGAATGTAAACACTCCACAAATAATTTATATGGGAATATACTCAATCTCTTTGTGGATACAGTAGTGCCCAAAGTGACATATCATGTGCAGTCGTCGTCAGAGATCATGTCGCAATGGACGGTGTCACCGCTCTTATATTGCAGAAGTTATATCATCATCCATGTGCGACATGTTTTCTGAAGACGACTGTACTTGATCGTTGTTAAAAGATATTCGATTGTTTAGTACAGGTAGTAGAATTTGCTAATCCTGCATCTATGCGGATGATGATGTATACATTACGGTATCATATACAGGGCGAGAGTATAATATTGCTATTTCCCAAACGGTGTGAGATGGAAAGTTGATTTTATTAGACAAAAGTTGAGTATTTTGAACCTCTCCAATATGACCTTTTGCAATTTGGAAAAATGTCAACCGGTCCTGAAATATTTGGAAAAAACTGAAAATCACTGATTTCGTTTTTATTTATTTTCATCAGAGGAAAAATATTGATATTTTCTGTAAGCAGGTGATTATTCATTACAGAGAAGTTGGGATCAGAAATATTGAATCTTCATTATTTTCAGATGCCATATTTGTTTTTTAAATACCATCATTGAATATGGAGCTGAAAATTTCATTATTCACAGCAATCATGTATAACTTCTAGACATTTTCAACATTTTCACATGACGCAGCGCCAAAAAACAGTAAACACATTTTCAAATGTGGTATAGGCCATGATAATATAAGAAAACTAGATATCAGTTGTCATGACTACAAGTATCAATATCTACTTCTTCATAGCCATGTATATAACACGCTACAACGCTAAATTATTATGCAAAAAGAAAAAGGCATATAGGTAGAAAAACCAAGGAAAAAAATTTTCCGTTATTCATCAAGTTACGTTTCTAAATGTATAAAATTAACTTGCCTTAAGAATCATATATCTTATGATTTCCACATTTCTGGAATTAATTCTGATATCAAATTCAATGTTTGAGGATAAGTAAATTCATTCACGATTAACCCATAAAATACTGAGAAGGAATCAAGAGATATTGATGAATAGCAAATTTTATCACAAAAAATTACTGAAATAAATCTCTGAATGAAAACCTTTATTTGATATGGGTGATAGTATCTTGATTATTTGTGTAAAAATTCGTATTCTTGGTTTTTCAGTCCCATATTTTGTAATAATGTCAATAAAGTAGTGTCTTATTCATGGGAGTATTGATATTGTATATATAGTCATGACGACTGATATTTTTTATTTTCATGACCTATATACCATACATTTGAAAATGTTTTTACTGTTTTTTAGCACTATCTCATGTGACAATATCAACATGTTATTATACATAGCTGTGAAGGGAATTTTAAGCTCTATTCAATGGTATAAAAACAAATAGGGCAGCCATTACAAAACCAAAAGTTGTAATATTTTTGACAATCCCAATTTACTTGTCATTATGATTGATTACCTGCTTACACAAAATTTCATTATTTTTCCTCTTATGCTAACCAAGAAAATAAATGAAAGGCAAATCAGTGATTTTCAATCTTCTCAAGATATTTCAGGAACTGCTGACATTTTTCGAAATTGTAAAATGTCATATTGAAGACGTTCATATTACGCAACTTTTATCCCACTCTCCCCTGTTAACGATTGCATACACACGGCCATCTGAGTTTTATGAAAGCCAACATGGATTTTTGTATTATGCGAAATGTTTGCCCCATTGTTTTCTATTATTCGGGAATCTGAAACAGCAAACAAACAATCATAACTATATCATGTCTGTATTATTGAAAATGTACAATGGGATGGGCTCCGGACCGGATAAAACAATGTAAAAATTCCTGATGCCAGAGTCGACTGACGATTATGACAGCCATCAAAACATCGGAAAGACAATTTCCGGCTGCAGCTATGATTGAGGCAAATGAGCATCGTGATTGAACAAAACACGAGCGCGGCCCGGCGACTGCCTTTTGTTTGTTTTCACAACGTGCGGGCAAATTATCATATCCAATGAAATTTGAGAGTTCGAATCATAACAAAACGTTCAGGAGTTGATTGATATAAGGGTACCCGAACAATGTTGGATGCATTTATCATTTACCTACCAACGTTTTGTGAACTAATTCGATTACATCCTATACAGGGTGTCTCTAGTGTCTCACGTTTAACTTGTTTAACTTTCAAGTACAAAATGCAGAGTGATTTATGTAGACCACACATTAGAAGTTTTCCAACTTGCAGTTATTTCATCTTTTGGAGCTGTTATAATTGATCACTTCCAATCTACCTGAAATATTATTGGTGGCTGGCTCTTACAGTGGCGTAATCAAGACTCATCCCTGAGGGGGCCTAGGTCCAATATCAATCATCAATCAATCAATACTGTGCTCTATTGTCCAAGTATATAATAACAAATAAGGTAAAAACAAACGAAAAAATACAAATAGGTACATAATGTAAATTTGAACACACACCATTAAAAAAAAGTAGTAACATCATAATAATCTTGCTGAAATACCTATATAGATTGATTGATTGATTGCTTCAAAATGATGAGGAGATGATTATATATAATTTTTTTTTGCTTTCAGAATTTTTGCTAAGCGTTGTCTTTGGTATTGGTAGTTTAATATCATTTTTATTCCTAGTATATACATTTAGATCCAGAGAGATTCCACTCATTATAGGCTGATTTTTGTGAATCAAACAAACAGTTTTCAATATAAATAGGCACGTAAGTGTCAAAATTTTACAATGAATGAAAAGAGGTCTACAATGGTCACTAGATCTAGCTTTACAAAGGTATCTCACTGCTCTTTTCTGTAGAACAAATTCCGTGGACGCATCAGTAAATGTTGACTACAAAAGCCCCAGAAAGCCATACCATTATGTAATATGAGATTCTACGAGGGAAAAATATGTATTTCTAGCAATATCAGAACCAAGCTCATTTAACACAATTCTAACAGCATAGCAACCTGACGCTAGCTTTTTCCTCAGTGACAAAATATGTTCATCAAATTTCAATTTGTTATCAATGTGCAAACCCAAGAATTTAGTATTCGATTTGTTTTCAAAAATATCCAATATTTAGGAAAAGAAAGCAATACGTAACAAAATAAAGGGAAAAGTATTATGAAATAATCAAATAATGTCACATATATCAACAGGTATAAACATTGAAATATAGGAACAAAAAAACAATATAACGAAAATTGAAAATTCGACTAATTCACAGTTACTGAGAAATAGAAAGGAACAAAAAAAAACAATATAACGAAAATTGAAAATTCGACTAATTCACAGTTACTGAGAAATAGAAAAAGTTAAACGGTTCAATTTTTCTTTGTTATTGGAATCAAGCGACTTGTTTTGGGGAGATGTAGAAAAAAAAGTATACAGTGTGTCCCACTTACCATGCTCACCATGGGTATCTTCTTAACGGTGAGAGATACGAGGTCGGTTGAATGACACCAAGTGTGGAGTTTGTCAAGGCCAACTATTATGTGAAAAAATATGTTGATAAAATCTATTCGTTTTTGTTTTATACGCAAAAAACAGATTTTGATCATTTTCATGTCTCCTCCGTAACTTCTTTATTTATGAAAATATTCAAATAGGAATTTCACATTCTCATGGCAGTTTTACAAAGTGATTTCGAAAAAAATATGAAATTTATACCAACTCTTCTAGAATTTGAGATATCAGCACCAACTTTAGGTTTTCGAATGTCATAGCTCACTATGACTTAGTTACAAATAACTTTTTTTTCTCTTACCGATGATATGTCGCAGTAATAGTTTTTTGTTGATCACAACGGAGTTATCGTCATTTATACTAAAACAAAAAATTATTCGGAAGCCGCCATCTTGAATTTATAAATTTTAACAAAAAAATCATGATCTCCGACCTCAAAAACCCCCACTTACCAATTTTGAATGGAATCGGACCAAATCTTGTCCGCCATCTTGGAGCAGCCATTTTTTTTAATTTCAACAAAAATTCCATAACTCCGATTAACTTGAAATTCGGCAGGTGTTCATAATTTCGGTGATGTTATTACTGCTATGTCCCATTTTATCCTACTATTGTTCTATTCTAGTATTAAGTTTTATATATTTTCTGACCTTGACAATGCCTATACTGATGTATTTCAGTCGATGGAAATAAAGATTTCGTATTTGTATTTGTATCACAAGACCTCCCTTTCCATTAAATTTTTTTCCCAGGCGGCGCCCAATCGTCATCTTAAAATTCTCATCTGTCAAATATATCTTTAAACTATAGTATTCCTGAATCAATTCCATCACCTTTCAATTTCTTTCGTTTACCCGTTCAAAAAATAAAGGGGGGGGGGCATTAAAGAAAAACACTGTATGTAGGTACTTCAAACAGATCAATATATAGATATTACCCCAAGCTGAAATATGTTTCGCACCTCCACCGGATACAAGGAATAAAATTTCCAATCTGGTGAATCCGGGAAATCTGGAAAGGCAGTTTACACGTATTTTCCTCCAGTATTCAAAGAAAACGTCGCTGGTGAGCCACGATGGATCGATCGGTAATGTGATTATCTGTAACACCGGCATTTTTCGGGTGGGGTTGCTGCTTCAAGCTAAGTTTCGTCTTCTGGATGAATTATAGATAATACTCCTCAAAAATACAGGATCGTATCTAAGGTTCAATCAGGGGCGTCAGTCAGCCTCAGAAACTTTCTAAACAAGATATACATTTGCATTATTCAATTCCTATTCTGATTAGCGCTTATTATAGTAACTTTCTGAGACTTTGTTCACTTAGTATTCATCGACATCTTATAATTTTTTTTCATGTTCTGGTTCTCACGAAAAGGAATATCCTGTAATGTTCAGAGAACTCCGTGAGAACCAAGGGAAATAAGGTAGGAATTGGTGTACTTCTTAAAATTCTGGAGGTTATATGCCTCGGGGAACACCTCCCTTGGCAATGTGTTCCAGAGCCTAGCTGTTCGTTGGATGAACGAGTCTTTGGAAAGAGATGTTCTGCAGGTCTCCAAAGTGACCACGCAGGAGTGCGAAGCCTCAACTCGACGGGTTAATCTCGCGGGGACTGCCAAGGGAGTAAAAATTTCTGATATTTCAGAAGAGCATCGTCCATAAAAATATCTATAAAATAGAGCCAGATCGCCACCTTTTCTACGGTGTTCCAGAAAAGTGAGTGAGTTTGTGAGCGAGGCATCACCCACGAGACGAATTGCCTTTTTTGGACAGAATCCAACAGTTTCAGGGTTTCATGATTGCGTGCTGCACTCCAAATATGGGAACAGTATTCCAGGACATGTCGGATCTGTGCCTTGTAGATCATAAGCAGCTGACTGGAAGTGAAATAGCTCCTGGCCCGAAACAGAAAACCAAGTTTTTGGGATGCACTTTTAGCAATTGATCTCATGTGATTTTCCCAAGAAAGGTTGTTGCTGATAGTAATACCAAGCATCGAAATGGATGTCTTCAAAGGTATGGTCACTCCTGACAAGCTTATGTTGGGCACAGTGAGATCGGCTTTTCTAGAGAGAAGGCATGCTTGTGTTTTGTTTGCATTGAAATCTACCAAGTTATTGGATCCCTATTCGAGAATTGTTGCCAAGTCCATACTTATGTTGTCAACATTTCTTCCTCGTTCGTTTCTGATTTGCCTGGCTGGTATTGGAGCCCTGGAAGAGAAGGCGGTATGGAGGGTACTATCATCGGCGAAGCTCTGTTCTGGACATGAAGTTGCTTTCAATAAATCGTTGATATGGAGTAGAAATAGTGTTGGTGCTAGAATTGATCCTCGCGGAACACCAGCATTTATGATAAGAGAGTCAGATGAAACTTCGTCGACCACTACATGGAGAGATAGAGAAAAAAATAGACATAGAGTCAATTTTACCAACGAAGTAATTGATAAATTTGCTCAAGATTTTATAAGAATGCCATTTTTGTTCGAACAAGATTATGGTTATTATCACGGGCAATTTTTTATTGTAATTATGGCTGCAAACAGAATACCTAAGTGATGTCAATACAATTAATTTTCTTTTTTTCATTCCATGTTTTATGTAGAATACTAGTAGATTATATATCGAGGGAGTAAAGTGCATGATTTTTCCCGAGGTGGTTCTGTAGCCAGAGGGTGCTACAATGCACTGAGGGAAGAAATAACTCACTTTCGAGGATTATATACTGTTTTTTGCACGACTCGACGATTTTAATCGAGAGAATCTTATGTTAAAATCAATTATTGTCAATATGAAAATGAAAATCTGGACACAAAAATCACGAAATCCAGTTTGATTATCATGACTACCGATAAAAAAGAATACCCATATTGCTTTTTGTGAACATCGCAAAAGTGTGCTAGCATATTTTCTAAATTGCTTTCCTAAGTTTTCCCAATAAATATTGCAGAAATGTGTGAAAAAACTATCGAAGAAGCTGCTGCAAACATATAGCTGTAGATTTATTGCCAGAAAATTTTTTAGCCCGTCTCCAGCCAGCAGTCTTAAGACCGCCGACTAAGCGTAGCCTAGCCAAACACAAATCAAGTCGGCATTATATTCCTTCAGAGGCCTTCTCCATAGACAATATGAAATCAACGCCATCTGAGTAGAAAAAAAGGAAAGAAACACTCTAAAACTGAAATTCCCATACGGGAGTTGTTGAATTTATGCTTATATTAGGAACTCATGTCCCACATTTGATACATCTTACGCAACAGGTTATTTCGATGTGAAACATCTGCGATGCAATCCATCGTGAAGTAATGACGTTTTTATGACGTCATTAACAGCTAAACGGCAGACAGTTTAATTAAAACGCACTAGCTGCGGCAGCTACGGATGACATGAAACGAATGCTGATGAACACGGGCTCGTAAAAAGTCAGAAATCGACTTACGACCGAATCGAGCACTATTTCTTTTTTTCCTCCACTTTTTTGTGAATTGTTAATACTTTTTTTTCTACTTCAGTATTTAAATACGCGAATAAAATATCTGCAAATGTGAAAACTTTCCAAAAAATTGTTAATCACACGACATGTTCCGCTAACACTGTAGTACTGTAGCTTCATCAGGTGAAATACTTAGTACAATGAAATAAACTAACTTTGGCTTGCCCAATTTATATATATCCTACTTCCCCAACCTGAAGGATTAGAATTAAAGGTTCGATAAACCTTCATTTATGTTATTACCTAATACCTACTAAGAAAACAAATTCAACGGTGGTGAACTATCGAGGTCTAAATTTTAGATTTTTTAAGTTTCTTGATTTCTAATCATTCAAAATGATTGTGTTTTATTCCTTTATTTTCTACACACAAAAAAAGAATCTCTTGTATTGAGCATGACTGCATTGGTCCAAGAAAATGATTTGTTTGTATATAACGAAAGAAATGATATTCTTGTTCCGAAACAATGATTTATTCAACAACTCTCTTGTAGGAAAATCAAGATATGCATGGTTGGAGACGTTTGTTATGTCGAAGTGAGAATTGAAATAATTCATTTTGACAAAATCATTTACTTATTTCAGGAAAACCATAAATTTGAGATATGAAATTCATCCACCAAATGAAAACAATCATTTTTTCAATTTGCAACTATGGATTACTATTATTGAGAATTGTTCTATTTCATTTCAAAATGAACGATTTATTCAAGTCAAAATTCCGTAAATTTTCAATGAACACATTGATATTTTCGATCCGAATTTATAAGTTTTTTATAATGAATATTGAGCTCATTTTCTCCAATGGAACTATTTTCTTGTATCAAAATATTGACTGCTTGGATAAAAATATAATAATGTTTTTGATTCAAAACTGTGAATGATTCCCAATGAGATAACTAAACTCCAGAGAATATTCGTGAAGAAATATATATTTGTTCCTTTAGTTGACAATAATCCCATGTATAGGTATGTACATCTTGGATCAGTATTGTCCATCAAGGCCCAAATGGTTATAGAATAATCACATGCCTTGATTTCGTCTTCTTGAAGTTTCGCTGGAAATGATAACGGATACAAACAATGACATAAGTATTATGATTGATCAAAAACTCACCTCTATAATATGTAATATCGTGACTCCAGTAATATCATGCCTTCTGGAAGATATCGGGTATATAGATTCGAGAAACTTTCTCTCACCTAATGTCAAGATCTTCTCAAGTCTTTGCTATAGTCATTTGTAGATAATACTTCTTCATTCATCAACCAGTCGTCATTTTGCTACAAAAAAAATTTCGAATGAATTAATAAGCATATTTCCATAGCAGGATACTACTAAATCCCTGTTATTTTGATTGAAAAATTGTTGATTCACTCACAATGACTATCGATATTTGGAAAGGTATACCTACTTACCAAGGGAATTCAATGTTATACCTTCACCAGCTCTCTACAAGTTCTGCATTTGATACATATTTATACTCTAAGACATTTCCTACTATACACACTCAATAAAACATTCAGAATTTTCAAACTTCGCAGCTTAATGCCGTTTCGCCGTTGTGGGCCTGTCATAATGATGTGAGCATGGTCAATAATGATTGAAGACTGAGGCCTGAGTTTTGGCAACAGGATTGCTTACCCTTGATTTCCGAGGGCATATTATTTTCTTCCAAAGAAATACCTATTCATAGCCTTGAACCAAGTAAATAAAGTATTGAATCAAAATGTGGCTTCTTCAATTAGAGAAATTATTAATATCATCAAGTTCATCAAGTTGAAGATATTATATTCCTTTCATTTGAGAAAATTGATATTCATATCTTTGAATCAAGTAAATATGGCAAAGAATAAAACTATCAGGAGTCTTCGATTTGAAGAAATTATAATACCAATATGATGAAATTAGAATGCTTCATTTGAAGAAATAATTATTTATATTTTTGTTTCAAGAAAATGGCGTATTGCCTCAACATATTAGGTTTTTGCAATTCAAGAAAACTGAATATGTCATTGGATGAAATGGACATTCTTTGATTTGAAGAAATGTATACTTATATTCTTGGATCAAGCAATAAATTTATTGAAACAAAATAGTACGCTTCTGCGAATTGAAAAATCGTTTTTATTGAGTTGAAGTAATTAATTTAGTAATTCAATAATTACATTCTTGGTTTGAGAATATATTTCAATAATATGACACTATTTTCTTGAACATACCAGATTTCTCGACTCAAAAGAATATGCTCAATTCAAAGAAGATATACAATTGAATTTTCAAGAGAATGGGTTTTCTCATTCGAAGAAATTTTTTTTCTGTGTGTACGTCTAGAGTTTTGAACTTATCATCAAAACTATGGTTTTCTTCTAACATATGGTTGGCGTATGTTGAATTTGTTTTCTTTTCCATATAATTCATCTCATGTTCATGAATGCGCTGATTAAACGTACGACCTGTCTGACCGATATATGTATACCTTAGAACAAGATCCACAGTTGAGTTTGTATACCCCTGATTTTTCGAATTTAGGAGTTTTGTCTTTATTATTTTTGATGAACCTGAAAATGATGAAAATGATTCAAATAAGTTTGTTGCTCTACGGCTAGTTTTTTTGATCTACAACCCAAACGGGTCAACCGCGGACATATTATACCTTAACAAAAATGCTTGTTCTGATATCTCCTATCGCCAAGCACATAAAGTTTGTCGGTATCTTTTCGGGGCACCCTGTATATTGGAATCAGCCATCCCAAACGTGTTATTGTTGACTTCATTTTTCCTTCAACGGAATTTCATCAGAAATACAAAAATGGACGATTAGGAAAACAGTTGAAGTTTGAAAGGATTCAAGGTGTTCGAATCTTCCTATTTTTGAAAGAGTGTTAGAGAAAAATGGAGGATGGCATGGTGTATTCTAGACGTATATAGATAGTAGCGAAGAAAAATAACAATAATCAATTATGTAGGTATATATATATCTCTTTATTTAGTTGAAAAACTAATTCATTTACAATAGTAAATATATACATTCACATTATGAATAAACTTAGATTAACATGAAAAAATACAATCAGTCTGACTAAAAAATACATACGTGTAAATAAAAACTAGGTACATGAAACAGTATTAATTATATACTAATTTTTCATCAAATAATCATTCAATCGTCTTTTGAATGTATTTATCGAACCACTCACTCTCTTTGATTTCTTGTGGGAGATCATTAAAACAATCTACTCCTTTATAAAATAAGGAATTATGTGTACTAGTTTCTTTATATTTTTCAAATTTTATATCGTTTCTGTTTCTTGTATTATACTCATATATTATTATTTCAGCCACATATGTTAATTTATTCTGTAGATATACAGGTGAATATGCAATTTTGATTTCAAAAATGAAAATTAGTGTTTGATACTCGAAGAGTTTTTTCACTGGTAGCCATTGTAGGGTTCGCAACATATTTGCTATTGTAAGATTATTCGCATAGCACGATTCTGCATCGTTTGTAGTCTGTTTATTTCATTCTGGTTGAGAAAAAACAGAATGGTGGCCATCACTGGAAGTTATAATGATCTCCAGCCACTGTTATAATAATAATTATAATGCACTAAGCACTTAATACCATTCCCCGCCTTTATTAAATTAGTCAAATGAGTATAAGTCATGTTCTGGACTGGAAAGCGGTCAAACATTCTTCAGCTGTTAACTTTTTTCCTTCCACAAGTATTGTAGTTTGTGATTCGACTTCCACATCACCAGTGTTGCCAATATCCACTTAAACAATTTCCACCTCAATAATACATGGTGATTAAAAATTCGTAGTAAATATTTCAAGGACATATCGTTGGAATTGTGACAAAAATAACGGATCGAATTTTCTGAAAATTCGCATGCCCCTGTCTTCCTTGACACTTCATTCCTTTCCTTCTTCCTTTCTCCAAAAACGATGTGAACCCAGTTTTGGGGTGGTTGGAGGGGGGTCCACACTTTTATTGGCTCAAATTTCATGTTTAGAAAGAGAAACTCTGACTTTGAATAGCATAATCTTGTGGCCCATGGACAAATGTAAGAATTCGGTCTCTTGCATTTTTTCCATACAACTAACCGTTTGCCAGATAGTGAATCGGAAGTTAAGATAGGGTCATGTGAGCCTAAAATTGAAAAATCTTGATTTCGAACACCCTATATCTCTGAATTTATTCCTGCTGGCCCCAAGTGAGATTCATTGATGAAATCAGCTCTTCAGGAAAAATCTAAAAATGCAATCAAATACAGAGTGTTCCATTTGAAAAATCAAAGTTGCCAGTTGTTTCTGATAGAAGTGGCAACATTGTATGGATGAAAATATTTTAGACGGATAGAGAATGTTCAATTATCAAAGCATCCCAATTTTCAGAATGTTCTGTCTCTTCGTTATCAAAATATTTCCAATAGGCCAACCACCGTGGATCACCCTGTATATATATATACATATATATTGATATAGTTGTGTATAACGACTGTTTTAAAATTGATGTGGAGAAATAATTACGTTCTCTCTCGTTTGAACTAAAACTACTAGCAAAGTTTGGGGAATTAAAAATATTCATTCTGTAAACTTTGCTACTAGTTGAAATCCCTGTATAAATATCGAAATTGGATTAGAACATTTCTCTCATTCGGTATTTCGTGTTATAAATGATGCAGTTCATTAATTTAAGTCGAAATATCGGAATGATTTTCTTAGATCCCAAGAATGACTTGAAACTTCAAACCCCAAAAATCAAATGTAAATGAAGATGAGGATCATAATGATTTTGAGCTTTGTGAACTTGCATACATGTATTCATCGTCGAATCAAGTCACAGGTTTACACATCAAAGAACATTTTTTGCAAGTTGTGAATAGCAGATTGTTTTATTAGGATCAAAAGTGACACTTTGTTTGACAAGCGAATTTTGCATTTGCGAGGCGGAGCGTTTAGCGAAGCCGAGCGAAAGCAAAATTTGCGAGTCGAACAAAGTCACTTTTGATCCGAATGAAACATGCTATTTTTTCTGCAACCGAAATAATTAACTCAAATAAACTTATGAAGTAACCACCAATGCCGTGCCATATGTATGCTATGCAACAAATATTGACAAATAATCCATGTGGTGAGAATATTCTACCTGCATTAACAGCAGGTTAGGTTTTCTAGGATGTTCGAATTGTAGTTTCAATATAAATATACAACCACAGAGTGACATATTTGTGTATGGACCAGGTGCTCTAATGGCAAATACCACGCCAGTGCCAGCTATAGGAACAAGACGTGGAAAATGTTAGGTTAGTGAGCATATCAACAAGGATAATAGTGATTATTTATTCCTCTTCATACTACACTGTGTTTGACCTGATAATCAAATGGAGCTAAACAATATCGTTGTTTGAGACAAAAAAACTATTGCTTGCCGTGATTATTCAAAAACAAGTTAATCATCCCAAAAATAACGAATGAAATACAGATCAAGCAAGTATTTGAATCTCGAAGGCTTATTCCCTGATAAAAACAAAAATACTTAACTGAGATGTTTATAATTCCAATACTAAACTATAATGAGGTGTATTTATATCTCCAGCATGGGTATGAAATGCCAAATCTGCTGAAATCGGAAACAAATCTGGTATGCGTCTCGACCCAAATAACCAAACGTCACAATGTTGTTTATTCTTGATGACGTCCAGTACATCCTTTTTAGTTCCTAGGAGCTAAAGTTCAACTTTAGCTCCTAGGAACTAAAATTCAACTTCAGCTCCTAGGAACTAAATATGTTGCCTAGCAACATACCTATTTTTGTGTCAGTAATAGAAACGTCAATTTAAGAGCTAATTTTGGTATCAAAATGGACGACTTTTGTGTCGGTTGCAGAAAAATGATATTTGTATATGTTTCGGAACATGTTCTATGAACTTGTCAATGTGAAAAAATTAAAACAAACACGAACCGAAGTGATAATTAAACGAGCGATCAATCATGACATAATAACCACTTGTGCAATTTGAAATCACCCATGTACGACCTTATTAATTTCCATAGTCAGTGAACATCCGTTTCCATGACAAAATTGTAGCGGAAACTGTCTTATACGCTGTTCCGATACTTGATCAAGAAGTGTTCCAACAGTTATAGGAAGTGACTAACGGCAATCTATCATTGGAGCTTATTAACACCATTCCTACGTTGCCCAACTGTCATGCCCTTTCTACAATTCAATCAGTTATGTATTTACTGAAGAAAAAATGGGGTTTTCATTACTTCCGTCAGAACATACATTCATTTTAATTTTCATCACATTTTAATAGTATTCAAATGGTTGTAGAGAAAATGACATGGTAGTCTATAATAAGTACCTACTTTATTTCAAATGTCTTTGAATTATTGCAGTCTCAGAAAAATTTTGTAAATATATCTAGGTATTCAAAATCAAACTGTCTATATTCGCATATATGTACAGTGACAATGGGAGTGTACACCTTAGTATAGAACTTTTAACTCAAACCATGTTTATAATGATCCTTTTATACATAAATAATGATTGACGACATAATTCGATCGAAAAATTAACTGGAATGTTTTATTTTTGGACATAAATAATATAGTACCTTCTGAAAACGGACCCTCTTATGACGTAGAGACCTCATCTCGCCATAGTTAAAAGAAAATACCAAACGTCCGACGGAGACTGGGGCAACTTATATATTAATTCTTTCAACTGTGATCTCGCGCTAATTCCCTCTGTCAGAAATCATGTATCATTCATCTCTGTCTGGAACAGTCTTGTTTCAGTATTAGGGTTTTGACGTCACATCATCGCCTCGTTTTCAGAGGTCTGAAAAATCGGGGATATCAATAATTTTTTATAAAACGAGGGAGCTCACAGCAAGAAACGGTTTGCGGTGGTGAGCTAGTTTGGGTGAGTTCTATCGAATTATGAAATTATTTTTTTTGTGATATAAGCCCATTATTATAATTCGCATTGTACACATATTCATGTAAACATATCCAAGTGCGATCATCAGAATCAACCGAATATCCTTGCTATAGGACTGTAATGACTTTGAAAGCAATAAAGAATCTATCTATCATAATATACCTGCTCAAAATCAAAAACAATGTTTTCCATTATTTATTTCAAGATGACTCCCTCTTGACATTTTCAGGAATAGGAAATTTCTGTAGATGCCAATAAAGAGATGAATATATCCTGGTACGAGATTTCAAAAATCGTCATTGGCCATATTAATTCAATTTAATCACCCTGTATACATACGAAAATATCATTGGCACACCTTTTTTTCTTTGAAGTTCACGAAGGAACCATTATTACGTTCGAGGATTATCGTGCATACCTAGAGAGAATTGATTGATTGATTGTTATTATTACCCCAAGAAACATATCTGTTTATAATTGCGATACGACATGAACACATATAACAAAATAATAATAATATTAAAAGGTTAACTATAATGAATTCCACTCAGTGGAAACAAATTCATCAAAGTTATAGCATTTCAATTCTGAGTAATCAAATCATGTCAAATATTTTTCAATCAAATTGTCCTGACCACGTATTGTTCAAGATTGACTTCAAATCTTTGTACATCATGTGTATTTTTCAATTCATTTGGTAATGACTTGTATAAAATTATTCCATTATGAAATATAGATTGTTTGTATTGACTTTATTAAAAGCTAAGTTTGATATTTTGAATTTATTCCTGACAAAATGAATGGAACAACATATTTTGAGTTCAGATAACGAAATTAGGTTTAGAAATTTTCTAGGTATGTAAAAATTTACTGTTGGTTCTAGAAAATTTAGATGAAAATTGTTTGATGACGAAAGGATGTGCTGACTAGGCTTGTCGGGTACGTCTGACTGGTATTGATGCTAGTTATGGAATGATAGCAGAGATTTCTGAACAATATTTTCCTTGGAAGTAATGGAAGTATCTATAGGAAAGTGAAAGGTCACCGACTTTCATTGAGGGTTTTTTGAAAAATAATTATTGAACGGTGCATGATATGTGGGCAACTATTAGAATTGATCTGAAGTAGGTATGGAGAGAGTATTTTATTTTATCCTTGGTATATTGAATATTTCAGACGCTCTCTTTCATCGAAATGCCTTTTTTTTATTGCATCAACAGTCTTTTCGAATGTTTTACGAGTGTAATTCACAATTCACAGAGTAACGACTCCTTAGTACCTTTTGTATTTTATATTTTGTTACCCCGGTATTGAAGAAATCATTTCGTGGAACTTCCCAAACCCTAAAAATTCATCCAGTTATAGTTATATATTGTTTTGAAAGATCATTGATAATACGCATGTTGAGGTCACTAATATGAAGATACTGAGATGAAACATTCCAGAAAATACTTACGGAACCAAAACTGTCGCACATATACAAACACTACCTCCAAATAGGAAATCTATATTGATATACCAGAGTATGCCTCGCTCACAAACTCACTCATTTCTCTGGAACACCGTAGAGAAGTTGGCGATCTGGCTGGATTTAATAGATATTTTCATGGACGATGCTCTTCTGAAATATCAACAATTGTTCCTCCCTTGGCAGTCCCCGCGAGATGAACCCGTCGAGTTGAGGCTTCGCACCCCTTCGTGGTCACTTTGGAGACCTGCAGAACATCTCTTTCCAAAGACTCGTTCATCCAACGAACAGCGAGGCTCTGGAACACATTGCCAAGGGATGTGTTCCCCGAGGCATATAACCTCCAGAAATTCAAGAAGAACACCAATTCCTACCTTTCTCCCTTGGTTCGCACGATGTTCTCTGAACACTTTTCGTGGAAACCAGAACATAAAAAAAATAGCATCTAACAGCTGAGAAATGAAAAAGTTTTTCAGATTTTTCTGGAATTCGAATTCTAGTGTTGCCATCTAGACAAGACAAGACAAGAGTTTACCTACTCTTGTCTTGTCTTGAAATTTCAAGACAAGAGTTGTATACGCGTAAGTCTTGATTAAATAAGCTAAGTGCGGTCTTGTCTAGATAACGAAAGTCTAGATTATTATTCAAGACTCTAGATAAGACGTTTAGCTTAAATTGCGTAGAAACAGTCAAGTTCATGCAAACTCCCGCTCTCTGGGAACCAATCAAAACAAATCATAGCCGCGTCAGCGAAACGACGTGCACGTGCGCCGTTCTAATTTTAGACCCAAGACATAAAATCGAAACCTTTGAACTGCTGAAGCTGATGTAGTAATCCAAAATCAACGTTTAACAGCTGATAATGAGAATTTAACTGACTCTGAACTGAAGATAACAGTCCACTTGACTTCAATTTTTTATTTGAAAGTGCTACCTCTTCTACAGACAATTTTATTGACAACCCAAATTTCTGGAGAAAAAGAAACTGATGAGTACCTTTCAAGTAAACGTGCTCCAAGAGAAGAAGATATTCTTGTTTGGTGGCGCAAGCATCAGTTTGCTTATCCTACATTAGCCAAAATGGCACGCGATTTGCTGAGTATTCCTGCCACATCTGTTCCAGCAGAACGCTTATTTTCTAGAGCTTCGCTTACCATTCGTAAACATAGGAATAGGCTTAATTCCGATTCAGCCAGGTCACTCCTATGTATCAATTCATGGGCTACCTGTCAGCTTCATGAAAGTATTAAAAAATATGTTTCTGTTTAAAATTTAATTTGTTTCTTTAACGTACTTAAATTTAAAACATATTAAACGTTTGTAAGTTTTTTTTTTGTATTATTTGTAATATAGATTTGAAAATAATCAAGAGTTTTGAATAAAAGTCTTGTATGGAAAATGAAAAGTCTTGTCTTGTCTAGATAATCTAGACAAGACATATTGATGATCTTGTATTGATATTCTAGACAAGACAAGACAAGAGTCTAGAATGTATAAGTCCAGACGGCAACACTAGGAATTCAAGGCAAAATTACCTGGAGATGCAAAATAACCCCGTTTTACGGTATATCAGCGTGATTTTGGCATCCCGAACAATTCGAAAAAAATATGAATTAAAGGGTATTTGAGTGATGATTCTATTTGAGGAATAAAAAAAAAAATAGTCTACTCGCCTATGAGAATATTCAGAACATAGAGATATTACTTATGAAAATTCCTCATGTGCATAAGTATAGTTGATGAAATGGTGCAGTAACAGACGAAATGACTTTTCTTGATTGGAATTTCGCGTTTCGAGTAGTGAATGTGGAACGATGGATGTTTCGGTTTTGTGTTCTGCTTTGTGATTCGTCACAGGACGATAACATTTGTTCTTTGCATTGCATCTGCCGCGATTCGTTCCGCACATTAGTCCTATTGAGGCGAAGTGGACGAAGAATCGGGCTGTCAAAAGAGATGCGAGCGCGTAAAAATACGGAAAGTAAGACATTAAGATGGTGATGTACGACTCTGGATGTCCCGAATTAGCGTATACAGTGTGTCTAATAATATATGGCTTATTCCTTATGGAAGCAATCTATGCTTGTTCCACATTCAAACTCGAAGCTATCGATCGCATATATCGTTCATCCGGAAGAAGAGAGTTACAACTCAAAATTTCATATTCCTGAATTTTTCTTCAAAATGAGCTATGAATCTTTCATACTTTCATGGGAAATAATGTTACATGTGAGCTTCATTCAGCGGCCGAGAGATGGAGACATGTATATCTCTCTGGAAGAACAAAATTTTAGGATATATCAAATGGGAAGACCGTGTCATCTTAGTTTGCATGATTATATTTGCGAAAGGTATGATCACGGAAAAAAAAGGAATTGTTGAATCAAGCAAAATTTAATTGAATGAAGCAAATAAAAGTGTCGATATATGCACGACAAAATATAATCTTGAAATGAGTAAATCTATATCTTGTTCCAGAGCAAATTTGAAGTTTGAATTGAGTAAATATGTCTTGAATGAACTCTGGATCTTATTCAATCAAGCATGTTTCGGATCTATTGAGTATCCATCATCAGCCAATTTAGAAATTATCTCTGACAGACAACTGTAACTTCAGCTGTCAAAGGTGATGTAAGACAAGAGACAATTGGTGCTATAAAAATCATGACAAACTTGTGGATGGTAACATCAGAATATAAAGATAGTAGGGGGGAGAACCTAAGGTTAACAATGCTATGAGAATTGTGAAAAGGAAAACTTACACTGGAGACCAGAGCAAGAAGCAGCAATAACACAAACATTAGATTCCTTGATTGCCTTGATTGAAGAGTTTTTGTCAATCGAAATGGATTTGTTCATTGAGTGAAAGAATATTTTGGTCCTTTAAAGATGAGTTGATCTTAAAAGTTTCCAACAGATTCAGCATCAAGCTTCCCCTGGCAAATTTGTAAAGTTTCTAAATCAGTATTAAATGAGTGTTTATAGTTAAGCACATGGTTAGCAAATGTACTTTGGGTGTTGAAATCTTCGTCAATCATAGTATTTCTGAATTTTTCTATACATTTTACATGTTTGTTTACTCTCGTATGAATCCTTCTACAAGTTTGACCAACATATTGTGCATGGCAATTATTAAATAACAATCATTCAAGAGGACCCATCGAAGGGCGTCCTCGAATATTCGTCAATGGAATAAAAACAGCGACGGAGAATATATGACATTTCAATTTTGATTTGATATAATTCAAATTCATCAGAACCTTATATTGATGTATGTCAAAAACGCAGCAAGTGAGAACACATTTTTATATGAACTTTTTTCCTAAAACATGACAATATAATGTTTTTCGCATTTATTCGACCCTAACGAAATTAGTGCACCCAAATTGAAAAGTAAATGAATATACTTCGATACTGGTTCACGTGTCTGTGTATATATATGTGATATTTTCTAGGAAAGTATAACTTATTCGCTAAAAGTGCGTTTTAATGACTGCAATTACCGTTAATCTTCTTCTTTCTTCTCTGCTCGACGAAGGATGTAGAAAAGAAAATTAAAATGCTGTAAAATGAACACAAATCAAAATTTATCGCTGTATATTGAGTACGAGACAACGAACGGTCATTTTGTACAATGTAGCGTACCGTAGTAATGAATAGTTTCAAAATTGCTACATTAAAGTTCAAGAATTTCTAAGAGCCACATTAAAATAACGCGAAGAATAAATAGTGGGCACAACTATTCATTAACAGGGGCGTAGTTCTGCTGAATTTCCATCATAATTCTGTTATCCATTTCGATGACTGGTATTACTATCAGCAATAATAACCTTTCTTCCCAAGAACTTGGTTTTCTGTTTCGGGCCAGGAGCTATTTCACTTCCAGTCAGCTGCTTATGATCTATAAGGCACATATCCGACCTGTCCTGGAATACTGTTTAAATATTTGGAGTACAGCACCCAAACATACCCTGAAACTGTTGGATTATGTCCAAAAGAGGGCAATTCGTCTCGTGGGTGATGCCTCGCTCACAAACTCACTCACTTCTCTGATGGAACACCGTAGAAAAGTTGCCGATCTGGCTCTATTTTATAGATATTTTCATGGACGATGCTCTTCTGAAATATCAACAATTGTTCCTCCCTTGGCAGTCCCTGCGAGATTAAACTTTGGAGACCTGCAGAACATCTCTTTCCAAATACTCGTTCATCCAACGAACAGCGAGGCTCTGGAACACATTGCCAAGGAAGGTGTTCCCCGAGGCATATAACCTCCAGAAATTTAAGGAGAACACCAATTCCTACCTTATTTCCCTTGGTTCTTACGATGTTCTCTGAACATTACAGGATATCCCTTTTCGTGGGAACCAGAACATAAAAAGAATATTCACTTCACAAAACAAAAATGAGACTACATATTTCATCTTTTTTCACAAATATAATTCTAAAAAAGATTGAATGAGAAAAATTCTTAAGCTGGTTTGAAGAAAATCACCTTATTTTCTTTGCTTTGCATGATGGAGATTGAAAGATGCTATATCAATCTACGTGAGCAGCTTCACATGTATAAAACTGATATACATGATGTCTGGGCTGCAATCTCCACGAAATATCCCTCCTCTGACACAGGGTTGTACTAGAACCACCAGAGTGGATTTAGAAAATTCATATTCCACCAATTACAAAAAAGTTTTTTTTTCGAGAACTGACTGGAATTTGAAAATTGGTACAGAAATATTCTAGATGATGTGTGAAGTGGAAAAAGGAGGAATGTTAGAACTTTTCCAATTTCACTATATTTATGTTAGGTACCCTATCGCTTCATTGTTCACAAAATTGTGGTGCCGAGCAATACGAAGCATGCAAGGAGCATTTCTTATAAATGTACAAACCATATAACCAAAGCGATTTATTCTGACAGATACAGCTATAATTATTTTATGTCAAACTGACAGATTTTTGCTCCGCCATCGATGGTAACATTGTTGAAAACACCAACGCTGGTAGACCAATCAGAATTGAAAGAGAGCTGGTTTTTTCGCGATAATACGAGCTGTCTTCGGCTCGTGATTGGTCAAATCATGTGAGCATTTTAAGATGAGTGAAATCTCGAGTGAAATAGTCACAATTGTTTGACACTGATAATTCAATGGATTTGAGGAAGATTCAGAAAACGAAGAGGTGAGCCTGTATGAAGGAGAACAGAAAAAAAATCATTCAATTTCATATTATCGTAGGTAGTAGGAAGTATGGCTGATCGGCTTCTTACTGACGATATGGCCATACTCCTCGAGCTCTTCTGAACAAGAAACAGGTCACAGACTATATCGGATGGTTAAAAAAAACAGGAAGTTTTTATTTTCCTCGTGGTTTCCAACCGAATTTGAATTTCTTGATGTCATTTTGTAGCTAAAGGGCTATAGTATACAGTGAAGTATTTGAAAATTCTATAATTGAAAGAAACAAAATGGTGGAGTCTCTCAAACATTTGTGATTTACAAAATCCGCTAACGAATAAGAAAATTAGAATTTTTCCAACCTGTACTGATCTTATTATAGACCATTCATTTCTGAAGAGGATGAGTACACGGACAACAAGAAATCCAGGAAATACCCCCAGTGTTTACAGTTTGTTATGGAGTGAATGTGCTAATCTCGTAATAACGATTATTATTATTCTGCTTCCCGGATTTATCATGCCTCAATCGATTTCGGATTTCTCAGAGCCTTTTCAAAGATAAAAAGCTGTATTACACAGTGGAACATTTGAAAATTCCATAATTGGAGAAACCAACATGGTGGATCAGATGAAAATATATTTTTCAAAATTTTTCAGCACATTTACCTCATAACATTGCTAAAAAGTGCGTACATCTCCTGGACTATTTGTTCTATTCAGATGTTCGGGTGCTCATCCTCTATAGAAATCAATGATCTAAAATAGGCATTTTCGTATTCGCCAGCGTTTTTTGTAAATAAAAGTATGGGTTACTCCACATTTCTGAAATTTCTCAAATACCTTGAAAATGATTAGCACACCAAGTGATAACGAATTCCAAGATATTCGAAATAGAGAAAAATTCAGAAAATAAACATATACGTGTGCAAGTTTTTCTTGATACTGTCCTGGACCTTTCACCCTACTCGACCCACTTTACGTCGACCCTCTGATGCTGAAAGGGAAGTGTGAACAGAATCTGGCACTTTCACGAAATTAAGTTGGGTTAGAATGGAGAGAATCACTTGAGTATACCGTTCGGACAGTCTGAATCGTGATTCTCGGACAACGTAAGTCAGGTACTGAATATATACCTACTCATTTCCAAATACTAAAGGAAAATCGATTAGCAATTTTTCTCCCTTATTCTCACGCAGATACATTTTTATACTTGATACACCGACGAAACATTGTCATCAATCATGTAATCATCTTGAAATCAATGTGGAATCAACATGAGATCACAATATAATCAGTGTGTAATCGTAATTCGTTTTATTTCGTGGTTTATCGTTTCATATCGGTATCGTTTTGGTTCCGCTTGAAACTTGAATTCTTGAGGCAGTAAATATAGACTTGGAAACAATTCTCGAATGGGGATCCAATAACTTGGTAGATTTCAATGCAAACAAAACACAAGCATGCCTTTTCTCTAGAAAAGCCGATCTCACTGTGCCCAACATAATCTTGTCAGGAGTATACCTTTGAAGACATCCATTTCGTTGCTTGGTATTAATAACCTTTCTTGGGAAAATCACGTGAGATCAATTGCTGAAAGTTCATAAATGGTTTTCTGTTTCAGGCCAGGAGCTATTTCACTTCTAGTCAGCTGCTTATGATCTATAAGGCACAGATCCGACCTGTCCTGGAATACTGTTCCCATATTTGGAGTGCAGCACCCAAACATACCCAGAAACTGTTGGATTCTGTCCAAAAAAGTGCAATTCGTCTCGTGGGTGATGCCTCGCTCACAAACTCACTCACTTCTCTGGAACACCGTAAAAAAGTTGGCGATCTGGCTCTATTTTATAGATATTTTCATGGACGATGGTCTTCTGAAATATCAACAATTGTTTTCCCATGGCAGTACCCGAGTTGAGGCTTCGCACCCCTTCGTGGTCACTTTGGAGACCTGTAGTACATCTCGTTCCAAGGACTCGGTCATCCAACGAACAGCGCAAGGCTCTGGAATACATTGTCAAGGGAGGTGTTCCCCGAGGCATATAACCTCCAGAAATTCAAGAAGAACTCCAATTCCTACCTTATTTCCCTTGGTTCGTGGGAGGATAGGGACAGGAGGTAGGTATTGAAATTTTTTTTGAACTTTTGGAGATTATATTTTGTTGGGAATACTTCCACAGGCAATGAATTCCAGAGCCTAGCCGTTCTATGGATGAAGGAGTCTTGATAAAGTGCTGTTCGACATCTTTCGAGGTTGACAACGAAAGGAGGTGCTGACTGGGCTTGTCTAGTTCGTCTGATTGGTATTGCTAGTGAAGGGATGATAGCAGAGATTTCCGAAGAACATTCCTCGTGGAAGTATCGGTAGAAAAGTGAAAGGTCGCCGACCTTTTTACGGTGTTCCAATGATGTCAAAGAGTGAGTGAGTGTGGCGTCACCCACCAGGCGAATGGCTCTTCTCTGGATGGAATCTAAGAGCATCAGCGTATGTTTTGGTGCTGAACCCCATATGTGGGAACATTATTCTAGAACAGGCCGTATCTGCGCTTTGTAGATCATGAGAAGATGTTGAGGTGTAAAGTAGCTTTTCGCACGGAACAAGAATCCGAGTTTTTGTGAAGCAGCTTTTGCGATGGATCTGACATGATGATTATCCCATGAAAGAGTGTTGCTGATGGAAATACCGAACATAGATATGGTGGGCTTGGTGGGGATAGTGGAGCCAGACATTACAATATCGGGCATACTGAGTTCCGCCTTTCTAGAGAAAATACAGGCTTGAGTTTTGGTGGCGTTGAATTCGACTAGGTTGTTTGTTCCCCAGGCTGTGATTTCAGCAAGAACTTCATTGACAGCATTGACCTACCTGCGCCGTGAGTTCTTAGTTTCCTGGGAAGAAATGGGAATTCTGGAAGAGAACGCAGTATGGAGGGTACTATCATCTGCAAAGCTGTGGATGGGGCAAGTTGTTACTCCCAACAGATCATTGATATATGAAGCAGGAATAATGTTGGTGCCAAAATTGATCCTTGTGGAACGCCGGAATTGATGCCAATGGTAGTATCAGACGATACACCGTCCACCACCACGTGAAGCGATCTGCCTGAAAGAAAACTCGATAAGAGATGGCATAGCTGAGGTGGTAAGCCGTATGATGGTAGTTTTCTCAAGCAATATAATATATGTAAAAACGTATACTACATAAATTGGCTGACCGTTGATGTTATTATTATGATTTTTTCTTTCCCCTCTGAGGTTTGTGACAGGGCACATTTGTATTTGTATATACAGAGAAGTGCACAAAAAAACGGTCAGGATTGTATCTCTTGAATTATATTGTAGATATGGTTTTGAAAATTTGGAGATTACACTCTCTATGTTCTTTGAAACTCTTTGCTATAGGATTTTTGTATTTCTTGTTGAGCAAATAAATGAAGAAAAAAAAAAGAAATGACATAGTGAGGAATAACGGTGGTCGAATCAAGGGAAATACAGGGGTGTAGAACGCGCGATTGCAGTCACCACCACCACCAGTCAGTTCATTTGCGATGCTAAACGCAAAAGGGCTGCAAACTCCATTGATTGCACGGCCAATTACCCCCCCGATATCATGTTTACATAAGTAATCAGGGAGAGAGGCGCAGTTGACACATCGCGCTCGTTCGTGGCGGAATTAAGCGGTCCCCAGCTCGCAGTGGCGGAGGCATAACGCGAGGGGTCTCGAAAAAAAAATTCACGAATTCGCGATAGACCTTCATTCAGAGAATAATTTAGCAAAGGGTCCACATTATTTTCAAAAAAATCGTAACAACACCTCAATGCCTTATATCATAGGTATACTCTAATCATTGAGTATACAGTGTCATTCATAAAGTCGGCATCATATGGGAAAAACTTTTATTAATGTCTTATTTTATAATTCGAGTTGGACGTTGAGTTTTGCTTCAAAAAAGATGGGGTCACGTGACTATCGCAACATGTCAAAAGTGAAATTTTTTCAAATTGATCGCTGAAAGTAGGCTTATTTGTTCGAATTTCGAAAAAGTTCACTTGAAAAAGTTGTTTCTATTTCAATTTTACACATGCTTCTCGAATTTGATCCTTCTATTGCAACTTTTAGATTTTTATTTTTTTTTTATTTTTCAAAATTTCTGTAATATATTTGAAGAATTGTTAATTTCACGAAACTACTTCATACCAGTAGCTTTTTCATGCTTCTTACTTCCAATTACTTAGTATCACTGATTATGGACAAAAATATGATTTTCTTCAGAAAATGATAATACCCGCTTCCAAATTCTGTTCTGTTTGATGCAAAGTTGATATATCGTCAAGCATTTAGAAACGAAATTCATTTAAACTGATCTTTTCAGTACTGAAAAAATAAATCCAAATGAATTTCGTTTCTAAATGCTTGACTCAAACATAACAGCATTTTGATGTTATGTTTGCATCAAACATAACAGAATTTTGAAGCGGAGATCATCATTTTTCTAATATTACAGAAATTTGGAAAATTTTTAAGAAATATCGAAATCTAAAAAATGGATTAGAAAGATGAAATCCTAGTCACATATGTAAAATTGAAATAGAAACAACTTTTTCAAGTAAACTTTTTCGATATTCGAACAAATAAGCCTACTTTCAGCGATTAATTTGAAAAAATGTAACTTTTCACATGTAGCGAAAGTCACGTGACCCCGATTGAGTAGGCCATTTTTCATCTTTTTTGAAGCAAAACTTGACGTCCAACTCGAATTTAAAAATAAGTCATTAATAAAAGTGTTTCCCATATGATGCTGACTTTATAAATGACACTTTATATCATATCTCTGGAAACTTCACGTTGTTTGCAGACAATACAACAGTTTCTTGGCACAATGAGGATCGTACTGCCTTAGTCCAATCCATCCCCGTAGATATAAAGAAAATAAAAAACTGGTGTGATGCAAATTTGCTGACTCTGAATATTTCGAAAACCAACCTAATAACATTCAAATGGGACTTAGAACAAGTAACATTAGAATCACAAACAATTACCTGTGAACCTGTTACAAATTTCTTTGGCTTGTACATAACATCTCTCAGAAAAAAGTTATCTTCAGGTTGTTATATTATAAATGTTATCTCCCGCGAACTTGGACTTTCAGCCTCACTCACTGCCTACCACTCATTTTTTGAGTCCCTCTTACGGTATGGAATTTCATTCTGGGGTAATTGTAGCCAGGTTCTCTTGCAAAGTATATAGGTTTGTGAATGCCCATGTAGAAAGGCAGACTCGTCAGGAGAAGAAACTTGTTCTTCCGCTTCCCACTTCCACCCTGATGGATCAATCCCTGATTTATAGACGCAAACAAATTTATAATCATTTACCCAAGGTGATAACATATATAAATAACATAACGCAATTCAGAAAACATGTTAAAAAACTCCTCATGGGAAAATGTTTTTACTCTCTAGAGGAATACTTTGCATATGAGTTTTAGTCTTTCTGTGAACTGTGAGATGCGGAGAGCCATTGATTCATACTTTCAATGTGTTTTGTTTGTCAATAGTTTTTTATATTTTTTTTACCTTGTGACTATTTATATGAATTTTCTATTGTTTTTAGTATCGAACGATGATGATTTTAATATACATATACTACGTACGAATGTAATTGTTATATACTTTTACTTGTGACCTTTCTTCAGACCATATCCAGTTCGGAAACTTTTGAGATCAGGATAGTTATGGAACACTGAACAAGCTCACTAAAAAATAATTCCACCTGACGAAATATTGAAATACTTTTCGTACAAAATATTCACAGCTAATTTGCGACCTGTCCGTTACAGGTCAGAGTGACATTAGAGGAGTGTTCATTCGTGTTGCTGAACTTGCTAAAGTTGATTTTGTTCCCTGAGTTTCCTTTGTTCATGGCAAAATGTAAACAGAGAAAGTCATAGAAAAAAATCAAGTTTAGAAGGTAGATCAAACACAAACGAATTGAAGCCTCACAGCATATCGGGGAAGAAGTGACTTACTCTACCGTCATTTAGACATATTTTTCCTAATTATGATCATATGAAATATATTTCTCAAGTGAACATTATAACTTTTGTATTTTTTGTCAGATCAACCTACTTCAACATTCAATGAATTTGAAACCAATATTGACTAAAAAATAGTGATTACTGAACTTCTGTAAAAATGTCTGAGAGCCTGAGTATAGCTTTCTGGTTCTGTTTTGAGATAAGTTGATGGACTTCTTGGCTCATCGTTGCCCTGGAGTTGCGCTACAGTAGCAGAACCCTTCAAACTCGATTCATCTCCTTTGCTCTGGCATTAGGTGATCATTTTGCCTTTCCCATGACTCAGGACCAAAAAAATGCAGACTTTGCACCTAAGATAAGCTACCTAGGTTGTCAAAGTCTCGTTCATCGATTCGCAGCCACATAAAAAATTGACGCATCTTTGCACTCATATGTTCTGTCCCATCTGAGAGTGTTTCGAACAAATGCATGAACCAAGCAGTGACCTTGATCTCATAACTAAGAGATCTAGTTCAGTGAATAGGACTGGTGGGTTACTATTCAAGTATTTAGGTAGTGCCATCTGTCAGCAGAGTGTTTTACTTGTAGAAGCATTCTGTAATGTGAAGACGTAAGGGTCTCCACATTTTGACTATAGATGGCAGCGTTTTTCTGTGTATGACGTGGCTGCAAGGCCCTACCTCAGAACTTACGTCACTAGATGGCGATAGCATGACTAGATCATCATGCAGTATCCAGCCGAGCATCAGGATTCTAGGATTCTCATTGATGAAAGTATGCAAACATGTGGTTTCTTCAATTTGCATGCTTTGTGGTATGCGTTTGGATTGTGTGAGTATTGGGACAAAGAATGTTGAGTTCCTTCATCGACAATTGTTTCCAGATGATCTGGATCTTGGATCATAAAAACGAAGCTATCAGAATGAGTGAACACACTTCCTGGAGATGAATGCTGACTGAGACGAAAGTTCAGAGAGCATTTACTGGAAAAAACACGAAACAAGATTCAGTTGAGAGATTTGAATACAGATTCCGATCTCGTATCAGCATCGAACATCCAGCCACGAAATGAAACATTCCATTGAATGCAAACAAGCCGAACGAGAATTCGTTTTGCGTTGTTTGGTTTACGACGTTCCAGAGTGCAATCTTGACTCGAGAGTAGGAAGCGATTCAGCAGACGTTTTGCATAGAGGGCGCCTCATGAATAGCAATGAATGACAGGGGGGCCCTATTTGCTGTACGCGACGCGTCATTGTCTTTGTTCTTTTGTTTCGTCGGCAACAGACGTGATTTAGGCGGAAACGGAGCAGCAAAACGGATTCCTTCTTTTCGCTAACAACCAGAAGTGACCTCATAGGCGAAAAATATGAAAAAATGCGAAATTCGATGAGTATGAGTTTCTCAGATTTTTCAACAGGAGATTTAGAGGAGAATGCAGTCTGCAGGGCATGTATGTATCACGCCCCGCATATCTATTACTAACGTTAGTGAAATGAAAAGATGCACATGACTGATTTTTTCTTCAATCTCAATGAATCAAAAAACATCCATAAATTAGTTCGAATATAAATAAAAACACGAATGAATAAAATACTACATGGAAATTGAAAATGGAAAGTAATGCTTTCAAACATATTGTTATGTATAATGTTTTTAGGTCTTTTCAAACATAGAAAAGGGTCATCAAAAATCATATAGGTATCTAACCTATCAGTATTATCAGCCAATGAATAATGAATGTTTATCTTAAACCTCCCATCATGGAGGTTTTCTATGCCTCTCATCAATTTTCCACTGTTAGTAGTCAGTACTGTCCACATTTATCTGCATTCTGCTTCCGTTTCGGTAATTAATCCTGACATGTTGCCAAATTCAATTTAATGTCGCATTTCACCAAAAAAGTAGCCGTTAATGCGATAAATCGCCACACCTGGCAACACTGGACACATATGACCTAACTACACTGCCACAACCGTTCGTTCTGCGCATGTCAGCGTCACACTCACAGGTCACAAAGATGTCTTATTGGGATATCAATGTGAAGTATTCAGTTAACGTCGATTAGATGTAGTTTGATGAATGTCCCTGCCACATTATATATTTTTCTGGTTGTGATGCAACCTTGTGACTATGATATCGAATCTACGTCGATTAGATGTGTCAACGAGATATTGCATTTATGTGGTTGCTACATCACACTGATAGTGGCTGGGTATGTATAGGTACTATGAAAAGAGTACCTTCGGTCATTCTTATTGTAAGGCAACTGTGACTTGAAATAACTCAACCATTACTATTTATGTTACCTAATTGAGTTTGAAAAAAAAAATTGCTGAATAATCCAGTCTATCATCCATAATTCATCCGCCGGCAGTTCTGATCATCAGTTTCAGAATTCAATAACTTTTTTTCTAGAGGTCTTAGATTCACGTTGCCCTTTATAGACTAAGACTAAATAAACAAGCATCATGAGTATATACTAAAATTTTTTTTTTGTTCTATCCGTCATTCGGTTGCCCCCTTACGAGCAACCCTCAAAAGTCTTCGAAAGACTTGTGCGAGCAAGGAATGACGGGGGTCTTACCTTTCAACGTGTGATCCCAAACACTTTCTTGGGCCATCAGAAAAATTTCTGCAGTCGACGGGGATCGAACCCACGACCGGCAAGCGAATGCGAATTAGAATATAGACACTCTGTCCGCACGGCTACCTGGCCACCCAAATACTCGATACAGGGATCATACTAAGGTGTCTATGAACTATCTGGTGCATTCACTATATCTTCTCGTAACTTGTACAGGATTGAGAAGAACAGTACCTACAGCTTATAGAGGAATGCGAACCAACTTTCTGAGCACTGAGATACTCACAGGATAGAATTGTGGACCACGTCATATCATTGTCAATAAATTTGGGTGGTCAAGAATTCTGCTGGATTTTGAATGGTTCTATAACATTCGTATAAATATAAACTGTGTTACAATTTGGTCAACTCCACCCCTGTACTTTCTACTTTGTTGACCAAAAACAAAAAGCAATCACAATTTCTTGGCCTACTGCGATCACAAAAGCTCCAGCAAAATTGAAGAAAATGGATTAGTCATTTTTTTTCAAAAATTCTTATAATGACAATTTGGACTAGCCACGAATACTCCTATATCAATTTTCAAAATAATATCTAATAAGGTGTTTTATATCGACGTAACAACTTTTCAAATAATCGCATTTTTCAAGTCACCGTGTATAATAATCCTTATGACTACAATCATACCTGGTATCATTCAAATTCTCTTAAGAATTATCATACACTTGACTCGAAAAATGTAATTATTCAAAAATTGTAACGATGATAAATGATATATGATATACATTTGTGACTACTCCGAATAGATTGCTATATCAGCAAAATCTTTGAAAAAAATGCCTAATCCGTTTTCTTTAATTTTGCTGGGGTATTTGTGATCGCCTGTAGGTAGGTTAAGAAATTGTAATTGATATACGAAAGTACCAGTTGTGGGGTGGATCAAATTGTAACTGTTCATACGAAGTTTGAAAGAAAACCAAAATATCAATATATTTCATCATATTATTATGGACGGTCAGTGAATTACTTAGGTACCATTCACTTTGCACAACTAACTGTCATAGAACTAGATTTAGTACAAATGAAAGAATTGATGAAACACTTTTAGAGCTGAGAAACTGTCATTATATCACAGCGCCATATAGGCTATAGCCTTTATCAACCTATTGATAATATGGCACTGCAACCCCCGTTGAAGAAATTTCGTTTATCTTGAATTCTCTGTCGTCAACTATGAATATTCCCAGATATGCCTAAAGTCCTATATGTAGTACACCTGTGCTAGCTCTATTTTTTCCAACACTACTTGACAGACTTACTTGATTTGTACCAAAAACAGTTTGAATCAAGGGGTTATTTCAGCAAATGAATGATTACAATGTATGTACGCTTTGCTTTGTTGAGTTATTTTTCTATTCTTGTAGTCATGTTCGAATCCAATTAGTGTCTTAATGATCAGGTAAATAACATATGTTTCATATGCCGCATCAATGTTTTGAGCATTCATGATATTTGTTCTTCATTTATTGATTTATTGTTGCCGTACTATATATAGGACATTAGGCAGCTATATGACCGAGTATATGACCGTTTTTCATATGGTAGAGGTTTTTCTTTCTATGAAGCAATCCCTATTATTGAAGGTTCTAACAATTTTTCTTCCAATCACCGCAACTACTGAGTTGACAGATGACGATTCGGGCGAGAACACTTTTCAATAAAAAAGATGCCAGGATCTGAACTTCGCGTTCTTGAGTTGAATTTTCGTCACAATGGAGGTCAGGTTGGTATTGATAGTTCAACTTCAGAGGGTGATGTGGCATTATCTGCGATGAAAATAATTATAGAGGAAGAGAAGAAGGAATCCACTATATGGACTGAGGATGAAAAACAAAATAAAAATGTATTGGCCCTCTGGAATTAATCTCAAAATTTTATGACGAAACTATTTCAGAATTGATAATTCGAGAAACTAACAAGTATGATCAGCAAAAAAATAAAAAAGGCAATATCTAAATTTCTGAGATGAAAAGCCTCATCATAGACTTGATTCTCAGTTGATATATTCGAGTTCCATGAAGGAGAATATATTGGAAAAAGAAAATGATGGAATGAAATGGGTTAGTAACTATGAGACAATCTCCAAAGAAGAAAAGATGAGAGAATGATAGAAGATATCACCGACTTGATCATTTAGTGATTCCACACATCAACCAAACTTGATGTGCCTTGTTCTATTAAAAAACTGATACGAGATGCTAAAATTCTGACGTTGGACTTCACACGAAGTGTTTCATCATGTATTATCACACAACATAACCAGTTTCAATTGTCATCCCTATGTGCCAAATGTCCTGAATGTAGGACGGCCAGAATTTTGTATATCTCAATGAACAAAAATTAGAAAATCCATACACTTATTTTATTTTAACCCCATTCAAATGAAATCTGGAGTATTCAAAGTCCTATATTCCCCAAAAAAGATTTAGGCATATCTGGCTTAAATAGAATCATCACTCAAATACCTTTCAATTTAATATTTCTTTAGAATTTTCCGGTTGATTTTTACGTGGTAAAATCATCAGTGAAGTCACGGTAGTAGGGGCAGACACAGTGGAGTAATTGAATGCCAATAATCCATTATTAGTCCATTTGCACATTCTATACCAAGTGAACTCACCGTGATCTTCCATCCATCTCCATCGAATAGGTATATCTAGATCGCATCCGTTGATGGCCTGTTCGAAGTGAGTCTTCAACTGTATAGTCCTCGGCGAGGCCAAACAACATCAAAAACAATGATTTATGGTGAGCTCAGGAGATATTCGACAAGTCATGGAGCCCATAATGAAAACATCTCACGGACAGATCGCTAGTCATTTTACCGCCTTCTTCGTGACTTTTGACGCTGACTCAAGTCGATGATGGATTGATGTTGGGGTCTTCGTATCTGTACCCATAGGCGGATGTTCACCTATCTGGGTAATTTTGCACTTAGTCAAAGTGACGGTTCAGATACTGGATCACAAAGTTTCGGATCGCTTGGTACCACAGAACTAAAACACAGAGGAGAAGGGAATAACAAATCGCAGTCGTGTTCCTAATAGGAGATCAAATATGGCGGAGATAGCCCCTTGACACGCCTGCGCACTGACTCGGGCTCAGAGACGGCGTCATTTTAATTGTTAGTTGTAAAAATCTGAATTTGCTTCAACCCAAGTTATCGGAATGGAAATACAAACATAGTTTTTTTCTGGATGAAGAAAATCAAATCAAAATTATAACACAACATTATTACATTCTTTTCCAACTTTTTTCATTCGAAGAAGAGTAGGTACCAACTCAAATAGTCGAATATCAACTTGATATGAATTTTATTTGGATAATTAACATCGATACATTACATTGTGTTATACAGACCCAAATACACAAAGTTTCATGATCCATCAAGATTGATCTATTTCAATACTGATTAAATAGATTACATAATATAATTAATAGGTCCCTCAACTATGGAAAATATCCACCATGAAAATATTCACCTATTCATATAAGTCTTCAATAAATCATCAATATACAAAACAAAAACTTCATCAACTACTAAATAATATTACTACTGTACTTCACTTTGAGAAACCACGGACTTCTACCAAAGATTAAAAACTTCATTGATGACTGAATTGTTTCAACTTCTTCCTGATCGAATCTCCTTTTACTTCATATCTATGGACTTCTTTTTTAGTTCTATATCTTTCTTCTGCTGAAAAATTGTTTTTTTTTCATGTATCCAACACCAAGTAGGTATTCTAAAAGTAATGCACAATAACCTGTATATTTGAATTCATTTGATCAGCTTCATATTTTTCTCAGGGGTATGTTTCCAATCCAGCACTATCTGAGCTATGATAATCACTTCTTCATTATTTGGTAGGAAACAATGGTTTGAAGACAAATCCACTCTTTATTGTTAGAAGATGATTACTACCAGGATATATATACTTGAAGCCTGATTCTTCGTGTTTGGAATATCAGCTGGATAAATCAAACTTAGGATGATTAGCAATCAGATGAGGAGAAGTAAATACTGGAGATCTATGCTAGAAGTCGACTAGTTTCCTAGTTTAGTTTATTCTATTGTTGTGAGATTTCAGAAAACTCCCGAATTAATACTGAATTTGATTCAACAAAACAATTTGTCGAATGGAAATACAGTTTCTCTTGAATCAATCAAATAATTCATTGAATCAACCAAATATTTCATTGAATCAACCAAATATTCCATTGAATCAACTGAATATTTCATTGAATCAATATCTTGATATTTCAAAAGAAAAAACAAAAGACTCAAAGTCAGTCGACCACACATTTATAAATGTGTGGTCGACTGACTTTGAGTCTTTTGTTTTTTCTTTTGAAATTTTATTGGACCACTTTGAGATATGGATGATTTTCACGATCTTGATATTTTGAATCAAACAAAATGATTGTTCGAGCCAATGCAATATCTCTTTATAAACAATTCATGGATATGCTTGATTGAATAAGATCCAGAGTTCATGCAAGACATATTTGCTTAATTCAAACTTCAAATTCGCTCGGAAACAAGATATAGATTTACTCATTTCAAGATTATACTTCGTCGTGCAAATATGACACTTTTATTCGCTTCATTCAATTAAATTTGACTTGATTCAACAACCCCTTTTTTTTTCGTGTATATATGACAATCTCATAGGGATTCGAAATTTTTAAACACTGCTCAATAGTCCAAAAGCAATATCATAACATATTATAGTTACAATATACACATTATGCACTCATCAACTTAGCCGAGGTCAAATTCCTCGGGAAAATTCTCTCATGTACGCCTATGAAAAGTTATTATGCATATTGTCTTTAATTAGCATTTTGTTCCATCATGCTTCTCGATGGGCTTTAATCGAGTTCGAACACTGACTTTTTGATGACGCACGGTATTTGGTTACAGGATTCAATTATCATTTTTGCTTGTGAAACTCACCTGCGTTTGGAGTTTGACGGATGTATCATTAACTCGTTGGTTTTTTTTCTGGCATATTGAATTTTTTGGTATGGAGAAGATTGTTTCTTGGCGCCATCAACGTTTTATATTGTTTGATTTTTGAGTATAATCGGTAATGTTTTCTCAGGATGATTTACTAGTTTTTGTTTTTGGTCACATGATTGAGTTTTCTATCGTGATTTGCTTTTTATTTAGGAAAGTTCAATGACCACGTTATCTCTACCTGAAACGTATTTTTCCAAATTATCTACAACAACAATATAACTTGTCATTTTCATCACTCAGTCTTTTTTGTTTGGGGCAAAACCATTCAAACAAACTGAATTTCCGATAGGTTTCTTTTCATATTTTCCCAAATAAACTATAGTAAGAAACAGAAAAAAATATTGATAAAACTTGAATGACTTGTAGTATATTATCTTCTATGAAATACAATATTATGAAAGAGAATAGTAGATTGTTTTATTAGGATCAAAAGAAACACTTCACTAGACTCTGCTAGCTAGTTTTCTCTCAAACAGGTCTCTCCATGTAGTGGTCGACGGAGTTTCATCTGACTCTCTTATCATAAATGCTGGTGTTCCGCAAGGATCAATTCTAGCACCAACACTATTTCTACTCCATATCAACGATTTGTTGGAAGCAACTTCATGTCCAGTACACAGCTTTTCGGATGATGATACCCTCCATACCGCCTTCTCTTCCAGGGCTCCAATACCAGCCAGGTAAATCAGAAACGAACGAGGGAGAAATGTTGACAACATAAATAAGGACTTGGCAACAATCGAATGGAGATCCAATAACCTTCGATGGAAACAAAACAAAGCATGCCTTTTCTCTAGAAAAGCCGATCTCACTGACCCACTGTGCCCAACATGAACTTGCCAGGAGTAACCATACCTTTGAAGACATCCATTTCGATGCTTGATGCATGGGATTACTATCAGCAATAACATTTCCTGGGAAAATTACGTGAGATCAATTGCTAAATGTGCATCCCAAAAACTTGAATTTCTTTTTCGGGCCAGGAGCTATTTCACTTCCAGTCAGCTGCTTATGATCTATGAGGCACAGATCCGCCTGTCCTGGAATATTGTTCCCATATTTGGAGTGCAGCACCCAAACATACCCTGAAACTGTTGGATTCTGTCCAAAAAAAGGGCAATTCATCTCGTGGGTGATGCCTCGCTCACACACTCACTCACTTCTCTGGAACACCGTAGGAAAGTTGGCGATCTGGCTCTATTTTATAGATATTTTCATGGACGATGCTCTTCTGGAATATCAACAATTGTTCCTCCCTTGGCAGTCTCCGCGAGATTAACCCGTCGAATCGAGTCTCCTCACCCCTCCGCGTGGTAACTTTGGAGACCTGCAGAACATCTCTTTCGAGAGACTTGTTACATTCGAGGATCAGCAAGGCTCTGGAACACATTGCCAATGGAGGTGTGAATATTCATGAGCTTGAAAAAAATCTCCGTAAATAATTTGACCTTTAGTGGTATTACAAGTGAAAATCGCTTCATAAGAGTGGGCCTGCTTGCAAAAGGGTCACTCTGTATATAGCAGAATCTCCCCGTCGATCAAAAACCATAATGGTGGCCAGCTGTTACCACTTTCGTGTAATATTATATATCATTAACGTATATATTTACCTGTTATCAATATTAAGCAACCAGTATCTACCTATTTCGCTCGTGCAACCCTATCACCTGAAAAAATAAACGCAAGCTGTCGAAAAGAGTGAGGCAGACGGGGTCCATGCAGCATCATTTTCGTGATACAAGAAGTAAGTGAAACGGGTTTGCTCGGACCTCGTTCATATCGAGTCTCAAGTGTTGTTTTTGGAGAGATATTAGGTGATGAACAAGAGATTGTACCCATTTAACAGATGCTATTACTTAGGTTCCCCTTATAACTTGGTAAATTTTGAATAAAACTAGTCCGATCTAGATCTGGAAAATTCATCAGATATGATTTTTTTTCTTCCTAAGGTCAAGACCTTTGACGTTTTCAAATAATAGAATAAATTAGAATATAAGTATTATTCATCAATCATCTGCAAAATTATAGTACAAACCATCAATTTGAAACAAATATATACTGTTACAAACACTCAGTAAAAAACAAAACGTAATTCTGATACAAACACTTCAGTCTACGATATGCACGATATACACTGGAGCGAAAATCTACAACCTTTTTTCCTTGTATAACAAAATAACTATTATAGTAGTGAGGAAGACTCTGATTAGAAACTTAGGTAGCACAGATCTTTTAGGTAAATCTTTACCAAGAAAGAAGCTGAAGCCAATTTATTTTATCTCCCACGGGAGGCTATATCTCAGCTATCAGTCGTGCGATCTTTACCAAATTTGTATCGGTATGAATAATCATTAATATGACCAGTTCTTCAGAGACAAACATCATTTTAGACAGTGCCGTGCATTTTAATTGAAATGAATAGGGGTCAGTTTTTTATTAAATCATACTAGGCATTTTTCCACAGGAAAACTGACCTCATAATATTATTCTTCATGGTTTCAAACCCACGTATGTGGATTTTCATAAGATGCCTATGAAGGGTTTCAGAAAAACAGGCACATCTAAACAGCATCTTTGCGAACGTAATAATTATTCACTCGGAAACAGTGAGTTCAACATAAAAAAGTATAACCCCTTTTTCCTTCCAAATCATGATTTTCCACCTACCGGAGCCATTAAACGGTCCAAAACTCGTAGTTGATTTGAAGTCACTATTTATATGCGAGACTGAAAATGAAAAAAATGAAGCCAATCCTGTTAATTCGGAATTAGGTGATTTTTTGCATATGGGGGTTTGAAAGCATGAGGAACAATAATATGGGGTTAGATTTCCTGTAAAAAAATGCCCAATATGATTTTATGAAGAATCGAACCCTTTTTATTTCAATAAAAACGCACGGCACTGCCCAAAACAATGTGCATCTCTGTAAGACTGATCATATTGATGGTTATTCATACCACACCAAATTTGGTTGAAATCGCATGACTATAATAACTGAGATATAGAGGGGGACCGTTTAAAGTGAGACACGCTGTATACACCTTCACCCTCGAGCTACAAATCGCACCTTGGAAAAAATCTTGCATTTATGTCCCTTGATGTATAATGTACTATTATTTTATAGAAACGAGGAGAGAAAATCCCAAAAAATCTGGAATAATAAAAATTCTCTTGTTTCTCACCTATTGATTTTGGCGAACAAACCAATATCAGTGGAATGAGGTCAAATCTGTGATCTGTGTATGTGTTTATAGTTTATACTATACTAGTTAACAACACCCGAAGCCAATATCACAGTTCCAATATCAGCAATTTCGAATCATGTTCATGTTAATCAGCGACACAGGAAGCCATAGACTGCATATCGCGACATTCCTATATACGGAGAGACAGTCCTCAGACCGCGTTCTATTAAATTCGTATAATTAACAACTAGTCCGATATAATTGATAGTATGTTCATTGATTTCAATCACACGCCTCGATACAGGCAGATAATAAGGGATCTGTAAGATAATATACCTACAGGGTGTCAGGTCTCAGGATGTCCCCATATGATAAGTAAGGTAGGTGAATACAATATGCCCACCTTAAGCGATTATTTCTGTTAAAAATGTGATTGTGAATAACAAGTTACGGCAATCACTTCATGATAAAGTTCAACATGTTCAGAACCAAAAAAAAATAGTTACAATGAATAATTGGTTTGTAACATTTTCTATGCAATATGAGAAAAAAAGTGTAAATGGCCATTTTGCCAACACGGTGTCGGCAATATGGCCATGCATACAAAAGTCGGAAATTATTAAGAAATAAAGATGTAATACTTGTGGAATAGTTATTTAAGTTCAACTCAATACAAAACCTAGAAAATAAATAGAATAAATATGATTATTTTTGAGTATTATTAGCAAATTGAACAAATGAAAATGAATTTATTGTTCTTAGTTATTAAACGCACATAATCCTCAAGATCATCTTTTTGGCAGATAATGCACAGGCGCATATCAGATATTCGATTATTCGCATGCGCATATTGATGCAAACATATTGTATTCACATAGCTTATGTGTATGTTAAAAATGCACGATGAGATAATTTTTGGTTTGTTTGAGGTTATGTCACTCATAACAATGCGAAGTTTCGTCTTACTATAGGTGAAATGGCAGCTTAGAGCATTTGATGGAGTAGTCTGAGTGAGGTCATGAAAAAATCAGTCAGGCATTCAATGTTTTTACCTTCAAATTTTGATGAAGACACGTATTCGGTGTTCAATCAGTTATATCGATTGTTGATATAAGGTTTATGGATATCATACGGCCTAAATTATATTCCTAGTAGACAATTGTATATCAACTAAAAGGATATATATTATGTATTCATTTCTCTCGATCACCTTGTGCAATATTTCGATATAGATTTAAAATCAAGCGATTGTTTTTTTGAGATTTTGTTTCAACAGAATAACCATCAAATCAATATGAGTCGAAAGTTTATCATGGCACATTCAATTACCGTTCTTTCAATTCAGAAAATTGTATAGGGTTTTCATCAAGAACTCTATTTCAAATATCAGATTTGGTTGCGAGGTGACAATTATTTTTCTCCGTGTAGGTACTATCGTCTATTGAGGTTTGGGAGATACAAACTAAATCTCGACACGAAATTTATCTCAGGTGTTTCATCCTTTCATAAATGAATAAACCGTTTCCAAAGTTCCATAATGGATTCTGTGAAATCCTGGTCTTTCATATTGCGACGCTGAAATATTACTCTGTAGGTAGTATGTCTGATATTCTCGAATAATCACAAGAGAAATATGTACTTATAAAAATGCAGACATCACTATATGTAGGTATAGGTACCTGTTATATCAGAGACATTAAATATAAATTAGGCTGCGTAAAATTACAACTGATGTGGATTAGTTATGACTAATTGATGAGAAGTTTTGTTGTAGTAATGGGCATTTGAGTTGAGAATAACTATGATATAGATTTTTATAAGGAAACATTCTACATCATTACTTCTGGAGCACCCTTGTGGTAAAATCTTTCTCATTCATTCACAGATCAAATCAATCAATACCAATCCAGAAACAAACAAATATTATTTTAATCAATTCCTATTAGCAACTACATTTCCAATCGGGTTTTCTTTGACAACACATCTGACAAATATTCAACCTACCACAAAAGCACATTTGGAATCGCTTTGTCGCTGAGTGACCAGTTCACTTCGATAATTCCCTATTTTGACCCCTTCACCCCCCTCCGAATGCGACTGTTATTATTTACCCTTTATTGAATGTTTTCACAAGGGACATTTGTAACCGTCAGCCCTGGGTATAATGAGTTATTTCTATTAGACCACTAGAACTGGACTGACAACCGATATTTGGACGTGTGAAAACGGCAATTTGTACAAATATGTATGGAAATATACGGCCAATTAAACTGGCTGTATAATGGGAAAAATCACACGAGTTTTACATATTATACGGTGTGTTTCAGTTTGGTTAATCATCCCATGCACCCTACCCCTGTCACTGAAAAAGCAGCTCTACTTGGTCAAGGTATTCTGTGAACTTGATATAATGTTTTTCATACAAAGAGTAACTATCTTGCATGAAGAAACATTTCTTTATTCTGAGAAATCCATGGTTTTTGATATTTTCTGAAATTTCTCTCGAATTAAATGTCTTTCGATTGGGATAATTTTCTCATTGTCTCATCCTACCATTATTTAGCTCTTGCTTCTTGAAATAAGAATCATAAATCTTGGTGGAATTTCCAAGAATCTTATGAAAAACTCGGTGACACAGCGCCCTCGATAGGACACTTCGAGAAGCGAACGAAGCATCAGTTAAGCTTCAGTACTCTGTAGTGTCAAAATGTCCGTGTCATTGCCACTTCTGTATCATTACTGCATATTCGTGTGTATTCGAGGATCGTCAATAATCAATTTGAAAGATGGTTCCACCTATGGGGGAGACCACTAATTTTTTAAAACGACATTATCGTGAACTCTATAATGAAAAACTACCAGCGAATTAATTTTGAATTTTGTCATTCATGCTAAGACGGCGAAAAAAATTAATTTGAATATGTCCATTTCAAAACACACAATTTCTGCGCCATTTGAATTTTTGTCAATTCATTGGTGTGACTGTTGCGACGTCTTAGTCCCAACACGCCTATTGTCCTTGAACTGACCAATCACACTGCAACACTGCAGAATGACGAGGTATCAGAGAGAGATAGCTACAGCTCGGGACTAATACGTCACGGCTCCACCAACATATTTGGCTGTTTGAAATATCGAATGAAATATGCTGATTTCAAAACGATATAGATTCGATTCCCTTCAACTTCAACTCATAATATTGATTGTACATCAAACTTGAATCATGATTCGTCGATTGAAAGAGGTTTTCACGGATTTCTTCTCTCAGTGGTCTTCCCCATTAGAACCATTGCTGAAGTTCAAGTCTCAAGCTGCCCCACTTGTTGGAAGTTGAAAACATTTGAGCAGGTATATGTAAATTATAATGAGTGAGTATGTTATCAAATTGTTTGAATTTTAATAATAAATTGATTACCAATACTCATAATGAAGTTGAAAGAATAACCTACTCTTATTGAATAAGAAGGTTTATCAAGTTCAAATATGTTGAAGAAAAAATTGAGCATGATGAAATTGTAACTTGTTTCTTTCCATCCATGTTGATTGAAATTCTTTAATCAGTAGAATAAGTTACTTGATCCAAGAGCAGGTAGCTTGTTTCAAAATCAAATTTATTTCGTCAGCTTTTTATTCACTTCAGTCACAGTCTTCAGTGAATAGCAATGCTCTTGCTATCATATAATAGAAAACTTAGGATGAGGTGGTAATGAAGTTTTAATTTTTACAAATATAAATCAGTCATTGCATGCTGCGTATGAACTATATACATAGTAAAACTTCATTGTATCAAACTCCCTATTGAAATTATTCATTATTGTTTTTAGATCAAATCATAGAAAAAATACCCTGCCATTTCTAACAGAAGATTAGATTAATGGCCTGATTGAAGGTAACATATAGGTGACATCATCAGACTGAAATAAAGGAATCAAAGTGAAAATGTGAGCATTACAGGGCCTCTATCATTTGACCTATATTGACTATTTTTCACGTATAAAGTTTGAAGTTTTTATTATCGAGTACCTAGGTATGTGTATTGTTATATTGTGAATATTTTCATTTTTCACGTCCATAATAATGACAATAAATGTTTCTGAAAAAAGCTAAACTATAGTTTCTTTTTGGGATAGTACCTACCTTGAATCAAATAAAGGAGCCATTAATTCTAGAAACCATGACTCTCAGATCAAGAGTGGTATACTTAAGACAAAGTGAAATGATTCTCAAAAGAAGAATCTTGAAACTTAAATGAACTCTGAATCTTGTCAAGCTTCTTATTCTCAGGTGAAGAAACCCCTTATGGGACCTATGGAATAGAATATGTTTTTTCAGCCAATAAATTTTCGGAAATCAAGTACTTGAGACCAGTGAATTCTATTAGGAACCTGAAGATTCTATTCCTGAGACAAATATACTTATTTCTTTGCCATAGTAATATATATGTCATATTCTGACAATCTCTATAAGTAAGAGAATTTTGATGGTTTTTGAAGTGAACATTCACTTGGCCATATCCAAATTACAATTTCTCTGAATGAAATGCGTATATTTCTTTGAATGAAAGAATTCTTTTTTTCAGTGTATGCATTTCTATTCTGGAAATTCTACTTTGCTAAACATCAAACTTTCTCGACCGACTATACGATTACAGAAAAAGTGTCAAAACAAACGAATCCAAAACCCAAGAAACCCCCAAAAAAAAAAAATAGATATGTTGGATTTAGGCTATGAATATAATTCGTATGTGATATTCCAATTATTGCATATTTTATTACAATAACAACACGCAAAGAAAAAACATAGGTATTCATAGGAAATGTTATACAAGGTGTCTCCAATTTTCCTGAACATCATAAACCTAAATATTATGAAAATTGAATTTCTAAATTAGAAAAAAAACAATGTTGCCATATTTCATTGAAAAACTCAATTTTGGTAATCGAATCATATTTTATTTCGAGGAATTTTGTTAAAATCATCGTTTGTGAAGTTGTCCCAATCATCACTTATTAAATGCAAATCCGATAATGTATAACGGCTCAAGCAATTCGAAATCCCTGTATATCGTTCGTAGCGTTATCGAATAACAACGTGTAGCTGTCAGATGACAGGGCAAAATTCGAACTGAAATCGATTATTCAACGTGTACTTCGGATCGATAGACACGGCCCGTCATATAGGGATATATATAGGGATGTCCGATCTCTGCTGGACTCCTAAAAATCAATTACTAGAGGGTTACTTGGCAAAATGCTTCCACCTGTATTCCAACTCCGGTGTTGATCTTGAATTAACATATATATATAGCTTTTTCTGTGGTGAAAATTCTTCCTGAGATTGTACGCATCATGCAGTATAAAGTAAACGACATGTTTCCTGAGTTTGACCAGCCTACATTTCTGCAGATATACCTTGTGGCATGTTTGGATCTGAAAAAATCTGTTATGATCTGAAAGATCCAGAATCTTGAATGAATCCATAAGTACTTTGACGAATATCTATGCCTAGGATGCATATTCAATTCAGAACGCACTTATCACATCAAAATCGAATTCGTATCAGAATATTTTCGATCCAAATGGTATTTCAACTGAACCGTAATTCTACGGAGCAGTAATTCATCAGGATCTGAAATGTAATCATAATGTAATCCATCATCTAGTAACCGTACCTCATAGGAATGGTACAATTCATAATAAACATATTTCATCAGAATGATATTTTGTCAGAATCATATTTTGTCAGAACTGCGTATTGTGTCGAGACAATGAAAAATGCTATATCAACCTGTGAGAATCTCATTCTAATGATGATTATGTTTCACTGCAGATATGAATCACGGCCCTGATGAAAAACGATGAAAAACGTTCCCGTATAATGAGGTTTTCACGAAATACGATTCTGATATTTTACTGTTGCTATGAAATTAGGTTCTGTTGGATCACCATAACTATTCAATACGAATCTGATAGAATACTCTTTCAACAGAATAAGATTATGATGAATTATCGGTTCTTATTCAATACCATTCTGATGACTTTCGTTTTGCTATTATACATTTCTACAAATTACGGTTCTATGTTTCAGAATGCGATGAAAACCGTGCCTACAGAATATACTGTTCCTATCAATAACCTATGTTTTCTACGAATTTCCATTCTGATGAAATACATTCCAATGGTTTATATTTTGATACTTTATATTCTGACGTTTCAGGTGTTCCCTCATACCTGATGAAAGGTCAGCTCATAGTTTATGACTGCATACCGTTATGAAAATTGAATGTTAAAATATTTTTAGTTGGATAACAATTATATCACAAATTGTGTTGAATTTGAGCCTAATTATCGAGAGAATTTTGCAATTAAACTTATATTGCTCGATTTTTCAGACATTCATCAAGGTTATTTCCACATTTTTCAGCCAATCAAGGTTATGTAGCAAGTTCAATTCTAATTTAATTGGCCATTATTTGCGTTGTAAGATTTTTCTCAGAAATACATATTATAGTTGTAAAGATACAAGAAAACAATAAGAATACCATTTGTTTATCGAAAGTGATTCAAATCGTAATATGAAACATTTTATAGGCGATAAAACTCGAAAAAATACAAAATAGTTTCCATGAACTTGTATTTAGAAAAGTCTGTTCAGCTGAATTTTGTTGATATCAGGGGCGGCGAGTGCATGGGGGCATCGGGGCCAATGCACCCATGTAGACCATAGGTATGGGTGCAATGCACCCATTGGCCGAAACGAAGATGTACCTTTGTTTATGTTGATATTAACAACAGACCCGAAACCCGATTAGTCAAAAAACATTATATTCTAGTAGGGGTGTTTCACACGTAATGCAGAATCAATATTGCATCAAGCTATCTTCAAATTTGAAGGCATTTGACCTTGAGCCATAAAAAATTTTCGCCTGCGGCGCATTTTTTGGTGATTTGCCCTAACCCCTCCATTTTGGCACCCATTGGGCAAAACAAAACTCGCCGCCCCTGGTTGATATCATCAGGTTTATTTGTGATATGACAATATATACTTTGGTGTAACTATATTTACCGTGTATAAGTATTATTCCAGTGGCACCCTAGAGATTTAACCTGATAGATATTTATGGTAAAAATCATTGTGCTAATAAATGTGCTCCTATGTTTTTTCTATGAGTTTCGTTGTTTCATTCGATTCAAAGATAGAAAACACAAATTTTTTGTTCCGTAAGTTTTTTCTAATTTTGTTCAGTTTTGAAGAAGGAATATGAATATATGTACACCTCTGATATTAATTTCAATGTTTTAGGTTCCTCCAAGATAGATTTTGAGAATTTTTCACTGAGCTTTCTCATTATGAAAGCATATCGAGGGGTCGCCTATCAAATTTCCCAGAATAAAATCTGAAGCGCCCTGTATATAAAATTGCACTTTCGTGAAATTTCTAGAAGAAACAGAAACAGTATCTTCTTCTTTTTTTTCCGATTTGAGAGGTAATGTCAATTCTCAATTTCAGAGGATTTTCATTTTTCATGATTTCTTTTTGGATGTTCAACAAATATAATTCAATGTTCGACGTGGCAAATAGCCAATAAAGTAGTTGTTTTCTGTTGAATATTCAGAATACTATTATGTGCATATACATTTATCATCTTTATATGAAGGATAATGCAAATTCTCTACTTCAGAAGATTTTGTTTTCAAATTCTTATCGTGTGTGTTGAATCGAATATAAATCAATATTCGACGTGGCATATAGCCAGGAAAGTAGTTGTTTTCTGTTGAATATTCAGAATAATATTATGTGCATATACATATTATCTTTATTGGAAGGATTATGCAAATTCTCTATTCCAGAAGATTTTGTTTTCAAATTCTTATCGTGTGTGTTCAATCGAATATAATTCAATGTTCGTCGTGGCATATAGCCAGGAAAGTAGTTGTTTTCTGTTGAACAAACCGAGGAAGAATTGATATTCTCATCACATGGAGAATGCGAATTCTCAATGTATTTTTTTATGTTCATAACTATATCTGAAAATATTCCTTTTCAGTATCTCCTTTTCTGGAGATAAAAAATGAATTATGAAGACGTCATCCAAGATTAACGATTGTTTGTTAATGGCTTACAGGTGGCATTTCACTTTGCCGTGCCAAATTTTGCGGAGTGTAGGTATATAGTTGGGAGAATAGGCATTTTTTCGAGATCAATCATACTTGTCACCTAGCAGGCGGGTTAGGGGATTCCCATTATTACGGTTCGCACGCGACCAATTTTTTTTCTTGCCACGTCTGCAGTAGAACGATATTTCTGTTTTGACTATGTCCAAATGATGATATAAACTGGTCAACAGCGATTCTGCAGGTCATACTCTGCAATAATTGGTGAATGAATGAATAAGCCATTATAGATTTATAGATATTTATCTCAAGGAGATTCAACTTCTAATACATGAAATTAACCCATATCGCAATCGTCTTAGAACACCCATTAAAGGTCACCGAAAGGCTCATATTCTCTTCATTCTAATAACGTTATCAGGCTGCAAATCTTCACTTATAATGTTCTGGATTAGTAGACCTGAAGACCGCCTGGGTACATTTCTATATACAGACCTAGAGACATCCTCAAAATATCAGCAGGAGCTTAATTGCTCGCTTAATCGTTAAAACAATCGCACTGTCTATAGTCTCTGGTACGATCCGGCTCGAAGGACCAAAAAACACACTACACAAGAGATCTTTGATTTTGGTATCAATCAAGTTCTTTCCACTAGATCCTTGATAAGAATAAGAAAATCGATTTCCTCAGAAGGTATGTGAAACGTCTTGTAGTCGACCCTGGTGGAATGTGAGAGGATACGTTTCAAACGTCATTTGCATGTGAAAAATGGAAACAGGTGGACGTCCTATATAGAGGGGTCTTGCGGATGCCTCTCGATCTCATCAGTGCATTATTACAGGACCATCTCAAAAGGTAATCAAAACGTCTTAGTGTCATCTGGGATCACGCTTATTCTGATGGCGTACCTCAGTTAAATCTCAATATTGACAATAATAAATGATTGGTTATCTATAGATTCCAACATCGACTAAGTATATTTCATATTTTCATGTTTCCTTCAAAGGATGTACTTTTGAATACTTATCAGTTCTTTGTTTGGTAACATAATAGATTTACCTGACTATCCCTTAGCATATATTGACAACGTGAAACCTGGATGTGTTTTTCAACTTCCTTTCCTATTCTTTCACGAATGTGAATTCGGGATTTTTCATTTCATGAATTCTTGAGGAATGATGAAGTCAATTTGGCATGATACTAACAGATCAAATATTTGATGGTTCATCAAAGAGCGTTCTTGATTATCTCTATTGTCGACCAGTTTATTCCCGAAAATATATATACTCGCCACGCAGACGTTATATTTATTAATTAGTCGATTTATTTAAAAAAAGCAACTCACTGATGGGAAGAAACAGCCGCTCTGAGAGTATTATTAATGAATTTCACTAATGTCGACCGCAAAAAACATCATATTAGTGTCCGCCACGCTTGATATGGCCGCCTGGCACGGTGAAAATAATTTTCCTCTAGTGATTATGATCTCTCTATTAATGGAGGCCGGTTTCCATAGTATGAATTTAATTTAATACTGATGATGCGACACAGTGGTGTGTAATAAAGGATGTTTCAGATTCAATTTTTGTAAAAAAAAAAAATTTTTTTGAAGATTTTTGGGATACTTTTGTGATTCATCGATGAATTTTGTTCTTTTCAAGGATATTTAATAAACATATTGGCCTTGTCAAGTTTTTCTGATTGGTATCGGTTTGAAAAATGTATATATAAAAGAGTGTACCTGAATCCGTGATCACTCTGTAGATATCCGATAAATATTAGAAAAGATTCGTCAGTGCATTTTTCTTCTTTCATTCAATATTCTCCTACATTCAACAATTCAACATTGGATTGTAGGCAAATGATGATTCTTACTTCTTTGTATCCACTTTTTTGGCCACTATGAACAATAACTTTCATCAATTCCCTCAACTAACAGGTTTAGTATCAATTTGGTCTTAATTACTGTTATTATGATTAGTACTGAATTGTAATAACACCCGATTCCTATTTCAAAATGAAATTAAGAAAAAATAATTTTCCTCACTTGATAAATCAATTTTAAATTCCAACTTCTTGTCATTCCAAATTACTTGCATTGATTATTTCAAATCCCAATAACTCGAAAACAGTTGCTTGCAGCGACCTTTACCAGGAATATATATTTTTCACACGAAAGTGTTCTAGGAATCTTTTTTTTACTATAAAACGTGATACAGGTACGCACAAAAGAGTTATGACTTTTCAAAAGACTCAAAAGACATGTAGGCAGTGGCGGCTCCTCAGAGGAGGCAACGGAGGCTGAGCCTCCTCAGAGATTCTCCTCAAACTAATATCATCAATACTTTCTCATTAAAAGGACACCAAAATACATGGATTTTGATTTTATTTCCTGTTTTTAGTTAAATATTTTTGAATTGGCAACAGTGCTTGCCCACGCATCACACGTTGAAGTCTGCAAATCACGCGTAAAATATTCAACTTGGCAACATCTATAGGAGGCTAGACTCCTTCACATGGCGCAACCTACGCGCGCAATGCAAATGCCCGAATACGCCCGAATAGCACGTGTTTGTCGTGTCGCTTCGCGAATTGCGGACAAACGCGAGTGCATTGTTTATGTTTATGTTAGGTTAATGGTTAGGGGCTCTATGAATTTCTGAAAAATTAGTGTTTTAAACGATTGCGATTTAGTGGAATACTTTTTGGTGAACCCATTCAGTGCTAAGTCCTATGAAGATAAATTGATTGTGAAAAACAAACGTCCGACACCGGAATTAAAAAATCTGATTGTAACAGGTAACAAACAAAATCGTTCGTTCAATTCTGATAATTATAAAAAATATATCTGGTTGACGGGATCTGAGGTAAGGAATAAGCTATTTTGTTGGTACTGCGTATTATTTTCACCGATAAGTCATCTTGTTGGGTGCGATTAGGATATAACGATTTGAAAAATTTGCCTCGCGGATTGGATATAGACACTGCAAATCACAGGAACACATCTCTTCAAGTATTAAGTTCAGGTTAACTGGTGAACAGAATGCCATTAAAGCTATTGATTTGGGTGAGTAGAGAGTTGTTTTTCACAATAAATCTCATATCATTCAGCTTCCTCTGTCATGATAGTCACGAGCCGCCACTGCATGTAGGTGGCGCCACCCCCACGAAAGAGACAAACTAACAAAAAATTTGATATTGTCATCGGAAAATACCTCGAGATACCAAACTTCATTCGAATATCACAATTATTTTGATATTTATTGACAAAAAACAAAAATGAGAATTCAACTTTAACAATCTGTATATCTCAGAAACGAATAACTTTCGGACATACATTTATACGAACTTTTTTTTTTATTTTGACGTCAGCAACATGCTCCTGAATTCACGTACTTAAGAAACACCCTGTATAATTAGATTTTTGTATCAAGGAAATTACGTATTGCCCCAACATATTAGGTTTTTCCAATTTGAGAAAACTGTATGCATCAATAAGTAGGTGAATCTGATGAAATGCATGCATAAATTTATTGAAACAAAATAGTACGCTTCTGCGAAATTGGAAAATCGTTTTGATTGAGTTGAAGTAATTAATTAAGTAACTGAATAATTGCATTCTTCATTTGAGGATATATTTCCATAATATTTTCTTGATTTTTCGTCCCAAAAGAATATTCTCAATTCAGAGAAGATTTACAATTGAATTTTCAAAAGAATGGGTTTTCTCATTCGAAAAGCTTTTTTTCTGTGTGTATAGTTGAATATTCCATCAACTGATGATATCTATCGCATATCAAACCACCATCATATCAATCCAGATTAACATATCCCATACAAAGCCGTATTTGTCTACGACTGCGATCGATCTCAACAAAGATCATCGGAAATGAAGACGCATCTATCGGACTCGGAGTTTCTTTTACTCTGAACTGGAAGGGTACCCCACGGTGCCTGACAAAGCCGTGTAATAGAGTTGTCCTAATGAGCGATGAGGACTCGACGGGGGGTGCCTCAGGGATCTGTCACTGGGCCGCACTCTCGCACGATCTGTGACAGCACCGGTCGAGACGCGAGACTGTATCTATATTATGTGCGTCGTATATAGGATTGATTCGAGGTGATTCGGATTCGGACATAATATCGCTAGGTATAATATACACATCTTGTTTACATCAGGTCAAAAAATTGGTTTGTTGAAAAAGATAAAAAATAGTTTATTGAGTTGTGATAACTTGAGATGAGATTCTTTTGAAATAATAACACAATGGAGTCAATGTGATATCAGATACGGAAGTAAAATTGATGACATACAAAGTGTCTCATTGATGTATCGAACACAGTAAAACATGAGCAATTTTGTGTTATATATAGCCGTAGAAAAAAAACATTATTTGTTATATTGCTATACAGGGTGATTCAGGTTTTGAGGCACAAAATGAAATGGGAGATAGATCTCATCATTTCAATCAAAAAAGTTTATATAAACATTAGTCCGATCTCGTTTAGTAGCGGAGCTACAGGGGGTCAAAGTTAAATTATTTTTTTCTATTAATTGAAATATCTCGCTTACCTTTCAAGATATCGCTTTGAAATTTGGTGTGGTCAATACTTTCTAGAAGATCATCATTTCAAGCCATTTAAAGATTTTAAAAATCTGAAGGGTGATACATTTTTGGGGGTAGAGACTTCTTTATCCCCCCGAACAAGAAAGCAGCGAGGCTCTGGAACACATTGCCAAGGGAGGTGTTTCTTGAGGCATATAACCTCCTGAAATTCAAAAAGAACACCAATTCCTACCTTATTTCCCTTGGTTCTCACGATGTTCTCTGATGAACATTACAGGATATCCCTTTTCGTGGGAACCAGAACATAAAAAAATATATATTTTTTAACTCGTATCATATTATAGGACCTTTGGTTTGTAAGTATTAAGGCTGATGATGGACACATGAGTGTCCGAGACATATTCCCCTAAATATTATTTCGATTATTAAACGTTGTGCTGGAGATGATTTTGTGTTTTCTAACCCTCTCAACTGCAGGTGTGTTCAAAAAACTGTGATGATGTGTTTAAGAAATTGTGTTGCCATGGTAACGAGTTTAATATTTTGAATAAATCACAGATCGTCAATCCGTTATTGATGGATCATTCAGCGTGGTACGTATCCGTACGCTAGGCAAGATATTTAGTTCCTAGGAGCTAAAGTTGAATTTTAGTTCCTAGGAGCTAAAGTTGAACTTTAGCTCCTAGGAACTAAAAAGGATCTACTGGACGTTACGAAGAATAAACAACATTGTGATAGTTGGTTATTTGGGTTGAGACGCATAACTGATTTGTTTCCGTTTTCAGCAGATTTGGCATTTCATACGCATGCTGGAGATATAAATACACCTTATTATATTCAGTATTGGAATTATAAACATCTCAGCTAAGTATTTTTGTTTTGATCAGGGAAGCCTTCAAGATTCAAATACTTGCTTGATCTGTATTTCATTCGTTATTCTCGAAATGGATAACTTGTTTTTGAATAATCACGGCAAGCAATAGATTTTTTGTCTCAAACAACGATATTGTTTAGCTTCATTTTATTATCAAGTCAGACACAGTGTAGTATGGAGAGGAATAAATAATCACTATTATCCTTGTTGATATGCTCACTAACCTAAAATTTTCCACGTCTTGTTCCTATAGCTGGCACTGGCGCGGTATTTGCCATTAGAGCACCTGGGACCTGGTCCATACACAAATATGTCATTCTTGAATTTATATTGAAAGTACAATTCGAACATCCAAAAAAACCTTAACCTGCTGTTAATGCAGGTAGAATATTCTCACCACATGGATTATTTGTCAATATTTTTGCATTGCATTGGTTACTTCACATGTTTATTCGAGTTAATTGTTTCGGTTGCAGAAAAAATAGCATGTTTCAATCGGATCAAAAGTGACTTTGTGCGACTCGCAAATTTTGCTTTCGCTCGGCCTCGCTAAACGCTCCGCCTCGCAAATGCAAAATTCGCTTGTCAAACAAAGTGTCACTTTTGATCCTAATAAAACAATCTACTATTAGTTATGTGAGTATAGAAAAACCGATTTGTGAATAATGTCCAATAAGATAATCAACAGGATGCTCACATCCAGCTAGCGTGGGGGCGAAACAAAGAAACAGATTAACTGTCAGTAAAATAAGGTCCGCGAATGACGTGTTCCTATTTCGGATCAATTGATGAATTTAAATGAACCCACACAACGTTTAGACAATGGAATACATTAATTTATGTCATGATGCATATGATGGGGACTTCGTTGCATCGTCCCCAGCGGTACTCATATAATAATTATTATTGTAATCGAATTATCTATTATAATTGTTTGATATTTATGGATATGTCTGATGATGAAAGGAAGGAATTCTTGCGACCGGCTCGTCGCCATTTAGAGTGATGTCAGTGAACTTTGGTATGCATCATGACTATATAAAATCGTCTATATCCCGAAGGGGATTGAAAAATTGAAATTCTGATCGTGAATATTTTTTTGTATCTTGGTGCGCACGAGAGGGTATCCCTATAATGTTTGAGGAACATCGTATCGGATTTTTTTGGAGGTTATAATATAAGTTCTTGGAAAAACTTCCTTTGGCAAATAATACCAAAGCTCTGCCGTTTTATAGACAAACGAGTCTTGGGTTAGAGTGTTTCGACATAATTCGAGTTTGACGCGACATGAAGATTTGCTGACTATGAACCTGTCGAGTTCGTCTGACTGGTACTGCTATAGATGGAATGATAGCAGAGATTTCTGAAGAAAATTTCCTGGAGAAAGATCGCCGACTTTCCTATAGGGTGTTCAAATGATGTTGAAGAAGTAGTCAGTATATTATGACATCAACCACCTGGCGAATAACTCATTCTTAAAGCATCAGAGTAGGTTTATGTTTGGGATGCTCAACTCCATAATATGTTGAATAGTATTCTAAAGCAGGTCGTATCTGAGCTTCGTAGATCATGAGGAGTTATTGAGCAGAAGCTTATTCTCGCACGAATTAAGAATCCGAGTTTTTGTGAAGTAGTTCGGCGATGGGTCTGATATAGTGGACTATAGGGAAATGATGGTACCAGACATTGATATGATTATTATATCAGGCAATACTGAGTTCCGCCTTTCCATCAGAGAAAATAGAGGCTTGAGTTTTGGTGGCGTTAATTTCTACTCTATAGTTTGTTGGTTCTCCAAGCTATAATGTTCATTGACGCAGCGGTCAGCTACCTACGTCGTAAGTTCTTAGTTTCCTGAGAAGAAATGGGAATTCTGGAAGAGAAAGCATAGTATGGAATGTATACTATCATCTTCAAACCTGTGGATAGAGCAAGTATGTTTACTTCCAATTAACGGATCATTGATATATGGAGTAGAAACAATGGTCCCAAAATTGATCCTTGTGGAACGCCGGAATACATGGCCAATGGTATCCGTCCATCACTACGTGAAGCAATGATAGAAGAAGGCATAGCTGAGGTGTATATGATATAATGGTATAGTTTGATGCCAAACACGGTCGAATGTTTTCGATGAATCAAGCCACAACTATATATAGTGGTTTCCCATGTCTTCCTATAATGAGGCTTGCATTAAATAAAGATAATGAATATCCTATACAGGGTGTTTCCGAAATTGAGGCAATAAGTGAAAAACGAAATGAAAAAATACATAATTTGACGAAACAAAAGTTTTGGATTAGGATATACTTATAGCTATTGAAACTTTAGGTTTCGCATTTGTATACTAGATGATAGTTTTGCAAGAATTTCACCCAAATCGAGCTCCAAATATATACACTCCCAAAATCAGGTATAGTGAATCTCCATGTTTCCGAACATTGTAAACCCGAAATACCAAGACCAAGCAGTTCGATGTTGATACTCTGTGAAGACAGACGTAATAAAGTTTTATTATTCACTCTGAGTTACTGTACGATAGGTATAGGTTATACACAATATAACTCCAGGAAACAAGTTATACCACAACTTGTCAAAATATCAACGGGTAGAGGAAATTGGTCCCAGAATACACAGTTTTTGTTCCAGTCCTTTCCCCAAGTGCTTTATGTTGTCAAAAACATTTTAGTTTCATTTGTGCATTGAAAGTTTCAATTCCTCCCCAAGTTACAACTTGCAGTAGGACGATGAAAATTTAGCAACATATATAGGTATATAACTCACAGTCATATGCGATTTTGCAAGCTTCTTTGTGTTCTGGTTCCCACGAAAAGGGATATCCTGTAATGTTCAGAGAACATCATGAGAACCAAGGGGAATAAGGTAGGAATTGGTGTTCTTCTTAAATTTCTGGAGGTTATATGCCTCGGGGAACACCTTCCATGGCAATGTGTTCCAGAGTCTCGCTGTTCGTTGGATGAACGAGTCTTTGGAAAGAGATGTTCTGCAGGTCTCCAAAGTGACCCAGAAGGGGTGCGAAGCCTCAACTCGACGGGTTAATATCGCGGGTACTGCCAAGGAAGGAACAATTGTTGATATTTCAGAAGGGCATCGTCCATGAAAATATCGATAAAATATCGCCAGATCGCCAACTTTCCTACGGTGTTCCAGTGAAGTGGGTGAGTTTGTGAGCGAGGCATCACCCACGAGACGAATTGTCTTTTTTTGGACAGAATCCAACAGTTTCAGGGTATGTTTGGGTGCTGCACTCCAAATATGGGAACAGTATTCCAGGACAGGTCGGATCTGTGCCTCATAGATCATAAGCAGCTGACTTAAGTGAGATAGCTCCTGGCCCGGAACAGAAAACCAAGTTTTTGGGATGCACTTCTAGCAATTGATCTTACGGGATTTTCCCAAGAAAGGTTATTGCTGATAGTAATACCAAGCATCGAAATGGATGTCTTCAAAGGTGTAGTAACTCCTGACAAGCTTATGTTGGGCACAGTGAGATCGATATAACTTGTAGTATTTTAAATTTTATAATTTGAAATGTCGCAATTCATTGTAACTTCCAAGTCTGATGCATCAGTCAATATTCTCAAACAACTGCATCAAATTCATCAAAGTAGGCCTAGGTATACCTCTAACTATAGGAAAAATGCAAGTTGATGTTGAACGAGTTCATGCTACAACTATCTCGAAAAACTACCATCCAGATTTGTCATTTGTACAAGCCAATGCAACTTCAGAGTTGCAATGACCTATAGAGTCGCCAATAGAGTTAATTTTTTTCATCAGGACCAGCACTCCTGATGGAATCGCAGAATGCGTGCTTCGGTTAGAGGTCAAACGAAGAAACAAGCCAACGGAGGTATCAGTTTCGTTGGGCGTCGAAGCGACAAGGCCATTGGCCGATCTGTGCCCGCTCGTCCCGCCCCCTGTTATCATCATTCGCGTCACAACTTAACTTTGTTATTGCGTGTCAGGCGACAACAGGCTATGATACGGGTGTAGATGCACGCTAGAGGCTGATGTAGGGGTCTAGACCCAGCGCGGTCGCAGCTATTCCTTTGTGCACTTACCTCCGCCAATTTATTGTATCGAATAACCTTCGCCAATATTTCGAGTCTGTTTAGTACACTGAGAGAAATAAAAATATCTACCAGCTCTGATTGTAATAACCATTATAAGGAAATCTCCTATTCCTGATCATTTGATTATTACAACAGTATTCTCTCCATTCTGTGATTATAAAAATCGATTTCTTAAATCATTTGTAATACCCTTGAATGGACATTTGCTACCATCATAACACAGGTGTGTTATGACATTATGAGAATTTTATAAATTCCAGTCTATTTAGATTTTTTATTGACATAGCTCGTTTTGTGAATTATGCTCATTGGTGAATTCAGATAATGTTTGTCCCAATAATCATAGCTGTTTGGGTTTCTAGCATTGTACGCTGACGAATAACTCTAGCAATTCACATGTATGACGGTTATTAGGCAATCATTCGACAATCGTAATGGGCTTATATCACAAAAAATTTTTATTTCATAATTCCATAGAACCATAGAACTAACCCAAACTAGCTCACCACCGCAAACCGTTTCTTCCTGTGAGTTCCCTACGTTTTATAAAAAAATATTGAAATCCCCGATTTTTTGGACCTCTGAAAACGAGGCGATGACGTGACGTCAAACCCCTAATACTGAAATAAGACTATTCCAGACAGAGATGAATGATTCATGATTTCTGACAGAGTGAATTAGCGCGAGATCACAAGAATTAATATATCAGTTGTCTCAGTCTGCATCGGGCGTTTGTTATTTTCTTGCAACTATGGCGAGATGAGGTTTCTACGTCATAAGAGGGTCCGTTTTCAGAAGGTACTATTATTTATGTCCAAAAATAAAACATTCCAGTTACTTTTTCGATCGAATTATGTCGTCAATCATTATTTATGTATAAAAGGATCATTATAAACATGGTTTTAGTTAAAAGTTCTACTTAGGTGTACACGCCCATTCGGCTCATTTTGCTCTAGTGTTTCATTATAGTATTGGGGCTGACAAAGATACAGATCGCGTTCATTTCACTGCTGTTCTCGGTCATGGGTGCCCGTGTTCAATTATTGTTCAATGGTTTCGGTCGTCCGAATCGATAGAGCCGTGTCTTGTAATAGGTGAATGTCTGTGATGTAGCAAAGTTTTGTTTTAGTGCTGGCTGTGAACCGATCTGTGGAATACACCGTGCATTGCATTATTGCAATGAAAAAAGTATTCTCCATACCCACTTTTCACGGCCTAAAATTGGTTTATTTCAAAAACAAAATGATCGATGATATTCTTAATCAAAATATCTGGGTTTCTGTGAGGGAGGTTTTATTGACAATTCTCATCATAACTTCGAAGGAAGGGTAAATATAAGTATTCAACTTCTCATTTCTTAATAAATTGGTCAGCAATGCATATAGATGATATTTCTCCGAAAAAATCAATGAGTAATGTCAAAAAACTTCCACATATACCCAAATATTTCAATTCAGAGACTAAACGTATTTTTTTGTTTTTTTGAAAACAATAACTTTGGATCATGAAAAGTGATAGTGTGGATAGGATATTTATTTTAATTGCAGTAATTCAAAGCACGGTTTCATAATGCATACCATCGAATAATGTTGATTAGATAACCTTATTACTACTGTTTGATGAATATACTAGAGTAGAAAAATATTGGGATAACTGTTGAAAATGAGCTATATCACAATAGCATGTCAAAATGTCAGGTTTCATGCAGATATCAGATAACTATAATAAATTTTTTTTTATCGCTTGGAGCGCACGAAAGGGTATCCCTATAATGTTCAAAGAACATCGTGCGTTCCTAGGGAGGATAGGGACAGGAGGTAGGTTTTGGAATTTTTTTTGAAGAGATTTTCGAAGAACATTTCCCGTGGAAGTATCGATAGAAAAGTGAAAGGTCGCCGACCTTTCTACGGTGTTCCAACGATGTCAAAGAGTGAGTGAGTGTGGCGTCACCCACCAGGCGAATGGCTCTTCTCTGGATGGAATCTAAGAGACGTATTACTGCGTTACCTCAAGATAGTTGTGCCAGTAATAAAAACATTCTGTTTTATGTCGATAGTCTAATAACCACTGTAGAGTGGAGAGTTACTGCAACATTTTATGGGAATAATTCCTATTCGACATTCTGTGTTATCATAGAAACTAGAACAAGTAGTAGTTATTCAGCAGCGGTGTGTTTATACAAGTTTGCAAATTGAATAAGCTGCCATAACTACAAGTCACCTGAAAATTCACTTCATCTATGGTAGCAAATGAACACATCTGTCCCCTATTTATTGCAGATATCGTAATAACGGTTATCAGATTTCCAATTATGATAACTCAAGTTTTCTCTCAGTGTAGAGGTGGCAAATTATCAATAGTATTGACTATCGATAGTTAAAAAAAACTATCGATACTATCGATAGCCATCGATCCAATCCGAAAATAGTGACATTTGACGTATAATTTCAGTTAATTGACCACAGAAATTGACTTTTGTAGATGGATTTAACACACCTATTGATCAAGGAGTCCAAAGACATTGACAAGCGACAAGGGAATTGACGGTGACAACAGACAGACAACTCAATCTTGAAAATACTCACTTACTTTATTTTTGATTCGATTGAAAGTGACTATATCCAAGGCACAGACATCAACATCAAGGCTCAGCTGCAGCTCAGAGTTCAGAGATGAAGAAATTTGACAACATTGCCATTGACTCTTGTCAGGTTGTCACTGAGAATCTATATATGTAGCATTTCCTTGAATCTTCTTTTTCAATACAGAGACCCATATCGACCATAACCAGGATTTTTCAAGTACCTACATTGGTCCATTGCTCCACTATCGATAGTGAAAACTTTCGATACTATCGATAGTACCATCGATAGTTTGCCATATCTAGTTATTAGCCACTTTCTATATTTGAGTGTGGTGTGGGTAACACCGGAGCTACTCCAGAGCATGCAAAATAAATAGGTCAACATTGATAATGGGGTGATTCGGGCAAAATACAATTTAATTACAAATGATGTATAATCTTTGTTTTCCAACCAGACGCCATCTTGTCAGCTAAATGTCACGTGGTTTGGATTGCCTAATTTGAAATCGGTTTCCACCAATGATAAGCCTAATGTCTTGTTTTGTTTGTTATGGCAATATGAAACTTCTGTAATTTCAGATAACATTGCTACAGGGTGATAATTGCATTGGTGTAAAATTGCATCGTGGTCGTCACCTCACCGTTTGAACAGATATTATTTCTAATTTTTTTCTCTTGATTGATGCTTTCTCACGAAACGTTTTCAGAATTTTCAATTTCATAGCGTTGCTAATCGTGTTATGAATATTCATTCAAAATGATGCACTTTTTCGACGGATAATTGAATGAACTAGAAACAACGTTGTATGTATAGTCGTCAGATATGTGATTGTGTTCGAGGAGTTCGAGCACAGAAAATTCTGAAGAAGTCTATAAGAAGCGATACAAGAAATACTGAATGATGTAATGGAGAATACTGTAGTCTTCAGTAGATGAAACCTAATTTTCTCTGTGTTACTAGTGGAATATTGGAGTGTTACTTCGTCATGAGGATGTCTGGTGTCTGACCTCGAAAGGGTTTTGTAATTTCTCGGATCGAAGGTCAGTTTTGAGTATATATAGTAAAACGAACATTCAGGAACCCTGAAAGAAAAATCCAATAGCTTGTCAGTGAAACTTTTGTTTGAAAAAAGGTTTGAAGAGAAGAAATATATATAGATATATTGAAGAAATACTGAATTTTCATACTTAGCTTTGGGCGTTTCGGAAACGAATCTCCCGTTGTCAACATAAGAATGTAAAATATTTTTCGAAGGAAATTCTGTTCTAGTTTGACACTTCTCAGTGAGTTTGACACTTTTCAGTGAGAAGTGTCAAACTAGAACAAAATTTTCGAAGAAAAAATTCATTATATCTATATATTTCTTTTCTTCAAACTTTTTTCCAAACAAATAAGTGTCATGACAAGCTATTGGATTCTTCTTTTGAGGTTCCTGATATAGAAAAATGTGTTAACTCATCTGATATGTCCTACTACATACAGGATGTCCCGTAAAGACCACGTCAAACCTAGGGAGAATGTAGATCAAAGGATATCCCACCTGCATATAACAAAATCCCCTTCATAAAAGTCTTACCGTTTTCGAGATTTTTTTTGTTGAAAACTTCCACTACCAAAGTTTTCAATAAAAATATTTCTCACAGCCCCCCTTTAAAATGTCTGGAGAATGTTTTCAATGTATACCTTAATATCATTCTTCAGCAATATTTACTGGAGAAATGAACCAAAAAGGTGTGAAATGTTACCATCCCTACAGACAGAACTATTGAAAGGGGCAAAAATTCAATATTGTCAAAAAACAAAATATCTCGAAAACGGCAAGACTTTTATAATAGGGATTTTGTCATAGCAGGTGGGTTATCCTTTGATCTATATACATTCTCCCTAGGTTTGACGTGGTCTTCACGGGACACCCTGTATATTGAAATAATACTAAATTTTTTTATTTTGTAGAAACAAGGAGAGAAAATCCTAAATAATCAAGTGAAATGAATGTAACACCTCCACGAATAACCTACAGATAGTAGTTACACATCAGTTCGTCTATTTTCATATATATAGGTAATGAGATAAAATTACGGACTACCCCCTTCTTTACCCTAATGCAAAGCTGGTTGAATTCGCATCATTAGGTAAGTATGAGACACCCTGTATAGATAATGCTTATACGTCGTATTACCTGAGCGCGCGGCCCCGTTGTTTTGTGGCGGTGAGTCGCGATATATCCGGGAAAAGTCCGGGCGCGGGTGATATCGATCCTCCGGGCCTACGGATCCGGCTGAACTGCGACCAATCCGGCTGAGGCACGCCCAGGCTCTGGATATTATATCTGACGAAGACATCGATATGCCGAGAACGAAGCACAACCGAAATCCTCGTGAAAAAAGCTTTTTATTACACTTCTTTGAAATCAACTTGTTTTCATCTATATCAGTAATATTGTACGATAGGCTTTTTTCTGGCTATCAGACGGAAACAGCGCACGGAAAAACTTTGAGAATAATCATGGAAACGAATCATACATGCCATAAACTGTATTGTCAGCAATGTTTTTTTTTTATGTTCTGGTTCCTACGAAGAGGGATATCCTGTAATGTTCAGAGAACATCGTCAGAACCAAAGGAAATAGGTAGGAATTGGTGTTCTTCTTAAATTTCTGTAGGTTATATGCCTCGGCGAACACCTCCCTTGGCAATGTGTTCCAGAACCTTGCTGTTCGTTGAATGAACGAGTCTTTGGAAAGAGATGTTCTGCAGGTCTCCAAAGTGATCACGAAGGGGTGCGAAGCCTCAACTCGACGGGTTAATCTCGCGGGGACTGCCAAGGAAGGACCAATTGTTGATATTTCAGAAGAGCATCGTCCATGAAAATATTTATGAAATAGATCCAGATCGCCAACTTTTCTACGGTGTTCCAGGGAAGAGAGTGAGTTTGTGAGCGAGGCATCACCCACGAGACGAATTGCCCTTCTTTGGACAGAATCCAACAGTTTCAGGGTATGTTTGGGTGCTGCACTCCAAATATGGGGACAGTATTACAGGACAGGTCGGGTCTGTGCCTTATAGATCATAAACAACTGACAGCTCTTGGCTCGAAACAGAAAACCAAGTTTTTGGGATGCACTTTTAGCAATTGATCTCACGTGATTTTCCCAAGAAAGGTTATTGCTGATAGTAATACCAAGCATCGAAATGGATGTCTTTTAAGGTATGGTTACTTCTGACAAGCTTGTGTTGGGCACAGTGAGATCGGCTTTTCTAGAGAAAAGGAATGCTTGTGTTTTGTTTGCATCGGAATCTACCAAGTTATTGGATCCCCATTCGAGAATTGTTGCCAAGTCCATATTTACATTACTTCCTCGTTTGTTCCTGATTTGCCTGGATGGTATTGGAGCCCTGGAAGAGAAGGCGGTATAGGTATCATCCGCGAAGCTGTGTACTGGAAATGAAGTTGCTTCCAACACATCGTTGATATGAAGTAGAAATAGTGTTGGTGCTAGAATTGATCCTTGCGGAACACCAGCATTTATGATATATGCTATATAGAATTTAAAAGAAGTGCATGGAATTCTAACTTGTTTCCCGTTGTTCTATATCGGCTATATAAAAATCAATGACGTTTAAACTGGACCACCCTGTATAGTCTTCGGCTGAGATATCGAACTCTCATGTCGTTTTGGTTCTGATGCTTGATTATATTCTAACGGAAGTTCGTCTTGCACGTCATACGACCCTGTATATCTAGTATATCGCCGTTGTTTCTCCAAAAACTCGGACAAAACGAAAATCAACATAAAGCAACCTCTTCCGGGCTGCCATTATGTTGTCACCGGTATATACTATAGCCCAATCATTCGAGAATTGCTGCCAAGTCCATATTTATGTTTTCAACATTTCTTCCTCGTTTGTTCCTGATTTGCCTGGCTGGTATTGGAGTCCTAGAAGAGAAGGCGGTATGGAGCTGCTTCCAACAAATCGTTGATATGTAGTTGAAATATTGTTGGTTCTAGAATTGATCCTTGCGGAACACCATCATTTATGATATATGCTATAGAATTGAAAAGAAGTGCATGGAATTCTAACTTGTTTCCTGTTGTTCTATCGGCTATATAGAAATCAATGACGTTTAAAAATATCGAACTAGCTCTCATGTCGTTTTGGTTCTGCTTGATTATAGTCTAACGGAAGTTCGTCTTGTACGTCATACGACCCTGTATAACTAGTATATCGCCGGTGTTTCTCCAAAAACTCGGACAAAACGAAAATCAACATAAAGCAACCTCTTCCGGGCTGCCATTATGTTGTCACCGGTATATTATATAGCCCATTCACGGGGTGGCTAGGTGTGAAATGCGGTCCTTATCCCTATAGCGTTTAGGCGGATTAACAGGGGATTAGATACGGTGCGTTAGTCGCACACAAACACTGTTTACCTAAGCCCCGATATATGTGGCGATAGAGGAGATCGTTGCATACACAGATATGGGAATATTAGGGATATCGATGGGTGCAAGTCTGATGGTCTTCATTATTTCCATGTCGTACCTCACCTGCTTGGTACATTAGATTGTATGTAGGATAAGAGGAGCTTAAAGAATGTGTTTTGGAAAACATATAGGGTCAATTAATTAGTCTATACACAGTGAAAAATTTCCGGGTGTAATTTCAACCGACTGGATTTCAGAAATAAGTTGATTAGCAATTTCATACCAATATTATTAGAAATTTGATAATAATAATACCGTGTACAGTGGTGTCAATTCACACAGTCATAGTGAAAAATTACACGGATGTGGTAATTTAGAGGAGTTCTGAAATATCCATTCGAGAGAAACACCAACAGGATGAAAAGTAATTACTTTCGATAGTGGTATCATCTAAGTTAACGCAAAAAATACACTTATTATATAAAATTATCACCTAGTTACACCCTCACCAATCACAAACAATTCAGAACCGTGTATGAATTATGAGATTTGGGGCATCATCGTCTTGCATTCTCCCATGTGAATAAATGATGTTTGCTGATTATGAAATTACCCACTGAAAAACCTGAACTCATTGAAGAATGGATGGAGATTGTGTAGGTATATCATCATCCAAGAATTCTGGTATCCAGATTGATAGGTGACAATAAGAACGGATGATTTCGTGAAAATAATGCATCAAATAAATTTTAAGCTGATTCATAAATTAAATATGATGATTTTTATATTGCGAAGCGATATAGAGTACTTATATCGCACCAGATTGAACATAAAATTGAATATCAAAGTAGAAATTTTGTGCACAGAAAAATATTTAGTGAATTTCTTGATAGATGGTGACACTAGCGCCCCTTCGACGCACGTTTCTCGACAGCCTAGAAATAGTATCAGCTCAGAGATGTTTCGTAAGTCACAATTCTCACTACATTGGATCGTTTTATACACTGAATACTAATGTTAGTATAACAGAGTCGTGTTATTCAACACTCAGATGCATACAAGAAAACACTGCTTCTCAGCGTAATAACACTCGATAAGTGTTTTTCACAACAGAAGAATATCCGACAAATATAATCAGTAAAAGCAAAAACGCAACAGATACAGTGTCAAAATAATCACCAAATGATTGTACAGTCACCACTCTGGTGTTGAATAACACGAATCGATCAAATTAGCTCTAGATACTCTAGTGTAGTTCTTGACTGTATGTAAGAACGAATGACCCCCTATGATGGTGTTAAAAATATCAGATTTAATTCCCACTAAAATGATCAGGACCTCAGGGGACACCCAAGGGTGTTAGCTGGTGTGAACTGGTGTAATTTTTTTTTCACTGTGTAGTGTGTCTCACTTCTGTATCTTACGTAATAGTTGGGTAAGGAACCTGATATTTGCTGGAGCGAGAAATATATAAAAAATGCACTATATGACCAAGTGAGATCATCTTCAGTGAGTCACAGCCATGACACCACCCCAATTTCCGGAAAATGATATTAGGAGTCGGAATAGGTTGAAAATCACTTCGGATTCGGAATCAGGACGCCCAATACACTAACTATTCATATGTTTCCTGGAAAATGTTCAGTTCTGAAAATTTCATTTTTGTCTCACTTTTCAGGGAAACACCTCCGTATCTTACCGAATCGTTATAGAGATATACCAAAAATGTACTATAATATGTAATGTATGTAATGTAATATAAAGAGACAAGATGTTGTTGAGAATTACTTCGGATCCAAAAACAAGACGTCCAATTCACTTACTTAACAATTTTGTTCATACTATTAACGGATTCATTCATTCATAATTCATTTCAATGACATGCACCCGCAATGATCCATTGGATCACTGCTGATAATCTATTCGATTGTACTAGTTCTGATTGTTATTTCATCATCTCTGATGAGAACTGACTTCATGATTTTCCGATTTAATAAATTTTTCCTCCTATAATATTGGTGGTTCTGTGGCTGCTGGCGGGCAGTGTATCATTGAGGATGATCCTACTTGGTCATTGATTACTTTCTTGGTCCTAAAAATTTTAGACTCCTACATCAATAATTACGTAAGATACTGGTGTGCTTCCATGAAAAGTGAGACAGGATTTATTATTTCAGAACTGAAAATTTTTCAGAAGGTATATGAGTATAGTTAGTGAATTAGTCATTTTCTTTTCTGTTCTCGAATCTGAAGTGATTTCCAACTTATCTTGTCTGCTGATATGATCTTCCGGACATGTAAGTAGTTCCTGGAAATTAAACAATCCTAACTCGATAATTACGTATAAGATACTGGGGTGTTTCCATGAAGAGTGAGACAAAAATGAAATTTTTTTCAAGAAAAATATGAATAGTTAGTGAATTGGGCGTCCTAATTCCGAATCCAAAGTGATTTTCAACCTCATAATATCATTTTCCGGAAATTGAGGTGGTTCCAAGGCTGTTGGCGAGCAGTGTATATCACTGAAGATGACCCCCACTTGGTCATATACTACATTTTTGGTATATCTCTCGCTTCAGTAAATTTCTGGATCCTAACCCAACGATTACGTAAGATACGGGAGTAATTCCATGAAAAGTGGGACAAAAATGAAATTGTCAGATCTCATAATTTCCCTAGAATAATATAAATGGTTATTGTATTGGACGTCCTGATTCCGAATCCGAAGTGATTTTCAACCTATTTCGACTCCTAATATCATTTTCCGGAAATTGGGGTGCGGTTCCATATATCTGTTGGTGAGCAGTGTATATCACTGAAGATGATCCCATCTGGTCAAAGAGTACATTTATGGTATATCTCTCGCTCCAGCAGATTTCAGGATCCTTACGCAACAAATACGTAAGATACAGGGTGTTTCCATTAAAAGTGACACACACTATTTTTTTATTAGGGGTCTTCAACTACTCGAACATTTCAAGATCTTGCCTTGATCTTGTCTTGATCTCGAGATCACAAAGTTGTGTGGATCTAGAGCAAAATCAACTCAAAAATTTTCGCCGTGTACTTTTTATTTATGTTCTGGTTCTCACGAAAAGGGATATCCTGTAATATTCAGAGAACATCGTGAGAACCAAGGGAAGTAGGGTTGGAATAGGTGTTCTTCTTAAATTTCTGTAGGTTATATGCCTCGGGGAACACCTTCCTTGGCAATGTGTTCCAGAGCCTCGCTGTTCGTTGGATGAACGAGTCTTCGGAAAGAGATGTTCTGCAGGTCTCCAAAGTGACCACGAAGAGGTGCGAAGCCTCAACTCGACGGATTGATCTCGCTGGGACTGCCAACAATTGTTGATATTTCAGAGGAGCATCGTCCATGAAAATATCTATAAAATAGAGCCAGACCGCCAACTTTTCTACGGTGTTCCAGAGAAGTGGATGAGTTTGTGAGCGAGGCATCACCCACGAGACGAATAGCCTTTTTTTGGACAGAATCCAACAGTTCCAGGATATGTTTGGATGCTGCACTCCAAATATGGGAACAGTATTCCAGGACAGGTCGGATCTGTGCCTTATAGATCATGAGACTGGAAGTGAAATAACTCCAACCACCAATGTTTAACTGTCTCTTTGTATAGGTCGCGTGCAAGAACTGTCAGATGACCGACCCTGGAGGCAAAACATATTTGTTACAAGTGATCGAAATAGTTTTCCACAATTATTTTGGCATATGAATCGTATTTTTCCGCTATTCATCAATTCGCTAATGCCATCACATTGTGCTGTTGTAAAATGCACAAAAACTGCAGCGGAAGATGAAGAAATCCGGATGGTACATTATGATTCAAAAGTAAGTACTTACTATAGTCACTCACATAGTTTTCATTTTTGCAATTTGGTTATTTCTCTGATTTCTCATCGGAATTCCTTCTGCAATAGGATCAGCTAATAGAAATATACCTGAAATTTCTAGAATAATGCAAGAAGATTGGATTCATGCAATCAATCGGTAGGACTGGTCTGACATGCTGACGATCGTGTGTGTTGTAGACATTTTCAATCTATTAGCAGCATTAGCTTGTATTGCAGAAGTGGCAGAAGGCAGAAGGAATTTTAATAAGGAATGACAACATTTCATAATGCTAACTATATGAGATTACTATTCATCTGAAAAATCATATTCCCTAGTCTCTTGCTGCATTTTTTGTGCATTGTACAACAGCACAATGCGAAGGCATGCTTGAATTAATGAATAACGCAAGAAACACGATTCGTATGCCAAAATATTGTGAAAAACTATTTCAACCTTTTGATTCCTCTGTAACCAAATAAAAAAGTGAGGTTGTGTTTCAATAATTCACAGAAGAATGAGGTTGTGTTTCAATATTTTGCCTCCAGGGTCGGTCTTCGTGCACGCAACCTATGTCTGTTTGTCTGCCTGCCAGTCTGTTCTGGTTTTTGCACATCTCTCTCAATAATTTTGTCCGTCACTTGGCAACGATGAAAAACTGTTTGTTTGCGTCTCTCGATTCGAAGCGACAGCGCCATCTAGATGGCAGGGCAATTAGAGGCATCGGCGGTATAATTCGATTAAAAAATCCGGTGGGGCAATTAAACGCACAGCGTAGACCGATGGACATGCAAATCGACATCCCACCGATGCTTTTTGCTAGGCTGCCGTCGTATTACCCAATTAGACGAATCATCATTAACAGAATCAGTGGCCTATACAGTGTCATTCATAAAGTTGCTAACAAAACACAAAAGCATGCCTTTTCTCTAGAAAAGCCGATCTCACTGCGTGCCCATCATGAGCTTTTCAGGAGTAACCGTATTCCTTTGAAGACATCCATTTCGATGCTTGGGATTACTATCAGCAATGACCTTTCTTGGGAGAATCACGTGAGATCAACTGCTGAAAGTGCATCCCAAAATCTTGGTTCTCTGTTTCGGGCCAGGACCTATTCCACTTCCAGTCAGCTGCTAATGATCTATAAGGCACAGATCCGACCTGTCCTGGAATACTGTTCCCATATTTAGAGTGCAGCACCCAAACATGCCCTGAAACTGTTGGATTCTGTCCACAAAAGGGAAATTCGTCTCGTGGGTGATGCCTCGCTCACAAACTGACTCACTTCTCTGGAACACCGTAAACAAGTTGGCGATCTGGCATTATTTTGTAGATATTTTCATGGACGATGCTCTTCTGAAATATCGAAAATTGTTCCTTCCTTGGCAGTCCCAGCGAGATTAACCCGTCGAGTTGAGGCTTCGCACCCCTTCGTGGTCACTTTGGAGACCTGCAGAACATCTCTTTCCAAAGACTCGTTCATCCAACGAACAGCGAGGCTCTGGAACTCATTGCCAAGGGAGGTGTTCCCTGAGGCATATAACCTCCAGAAATTTGGAAAGAACACCAATTCCCACCTCATTTTGCTTGGTTCTCACGATGTTCTCTGAACATTACAGGATATCCTTTTTCGTGAGAACCAGAACTAAGAAAAAGATGGGAAATGGCCTACTCGGTCGGAGTCACGTGATTTCCTCTACATGTCAAAAGTTGTTTTTCTTTTCAAATTATTCGCTGAAATAGGCTTATTTATTCGAATTTCCAAAAATATTTTCAAGAAGTACGAATGCCTATGGAATAGCATTACTCAAACTCGTGTTCATATCAAGATCTTTAATTACTTATAAATAAATTTTTCCAAATCAGAACATCCAGTACAGTGTGGTTTTGATCAGGTCAGCAAAGTTCATAGTCTCCACTTCCTGTAGAATCTGCAAAAACCGCTTACCGTGCGGTAATACCTAGGTGAGCAATATCGAAAGGTAACGGCCATTCTCATTGCGGAAAATTGCAAACCTAGCATAGATTCTGAATATAAATAGTACCCGGTATCATTATTATTAATACAAGTCATTAGTAATCATCAATTGAAAATGTTCGATGTCTCCCCGACTTCTATCCTGCTGGTCAACCCCATCAGGCTAGACGTTGTAATGTATGTACATACAGTTATTTTTCTTTGAAGGATTTATCGACGACTTTTCCATTTGATCAATAAATGTAAAATTTTATATAAAAACAGATAGAATTCAATGTTCGACGTGGCAAATAGCCAGGAAAGTAGTTGTTTCCTGTTTAATAGACCGAGAAAGAATTGATATTTTCTTCACATGGGGAATAGGAAGTCTCAATGTATATATCTCTTCATAAATATATCCATTTTTTTATGATCATAATAATTATATCTGAGAATATTCCTTTTCAATAGCTACAGATGTTCGTTCATGCATCAACGAGGATGTTTTTTGGTCTATACTCACAATTTTGAATATTCTGATGTTGCCAATTTTTCGTTTTCTTAATTGCCATCAATCACAATAAGAATGCCATCATTTGTTTATATCAGTCTGATCGAAATTAATCACATCAAGTTCATTCTTGGAAGCTGATTATAGAGATTATATGGAGGTACATACCATAATTGCCATTATAATAATATATTATGTCTAATTGGACCACCAGTCATTTTGGAACACAATGGCCATATACACAAATTATCCAATTGAGTACAATAATTGAACTGGTTGGATGCTTGTTTTGATTAATGTAAGTATATAGAGGGAGCATGACATCAGAAACTTATTGTGATATCAACCATTTTTAATTGTTACTATCACTGTCAGGTTAATTGAAAGAACATGTATCTATGATTTGATTCTTCTTCTTTTTTTCTTCTTCTCCTTCTTCTTCTTCTTCTTCTTCTCTGCACAGGTGGGCGGGTGCGTAGACCCCTGCACTCAGACCTCTTCAGTCGGGCCCATTGTGCGCCCACTTGTCCTGTGAATCAGCTGGGCATGCCGATTTCTTTGACGAAATTCAGCAGCTTCCTCAGCTGAGTCGCTTTCACATCCTTTGGGTGCAGTACAATGCTCCCAAAGGTAGCTTTCCTCTGATGCACAAGCGCGGGGCATTCAGTGAGCATGTGTGATGATGTTTTTGATCATCCTCCAAGCACCATCTGCAGATGGGATCATCTTTGATCCCTTTGAGTTCTAGGTGCCTGTTGAGGTGGTTTGTGCCCAGTTAAGAGCCCAACTACCATCTTGAGATCCCTTCTATTAAGTGACAGGATCTCTCTCGTGAGCCTTTTTGAAGGTTCCTTTGTATGGAGCTTCGATTGTCTCATTCCTGGTGTGTCCCGCCATGTTTCAAGGAACTGCCTCTGTAGCATAAGGACATGACCGTACTATTGGGTATTCCTAATATCGGTTCTGGTCCAATGGGTGTCGTTCCTGAACCGATCTTGGCTAGTCTGTCTGCCTCCTCGTTCCTCGGGAGGCTGACTTTCCTAGTTTTTGCCATATTTTCTGAGGCACTTCTACAGTCGGACACCAATTTGATTGTAATCCTATTGGATCTCAATGCCATAATAGCAGCTTTGCTGTCCGAGCATATTATGGTGACTGGTCCACGTCCACTTCTGCCGAAATTTTTTTGGACACACGTCAGAATTGCAAACACTTTGGTCTGGAACTCTGAAGCGTATTTGCCAAGAGGTACTGAGATTCCTTTCCCTGTTCCTCCTTCATATACTCCTGCACCAGACCCGCCACCAAACCTTGAGCCATCCGTGAACCAGGTTGATTCGTTGGCAGGAAGCAAACCTGGTGTATTGCCAGTCCATTCCTCTCTTGTAGGAAAAATGACATGATTTAATTCTTCTTCATGTTTTTGTAGTCAAACGTCTTGAATCTCCTGAATAATTTTTTTTAAACATCGCCTGTATATCTATCTATATGATGTTATACATACATGTATACGTAAGATCATTTTGTTCAAATTAGCTTGTTAGGTAATTGAATGATTATTTGATAATTATAAATAACGAGGTGAAATTATTGATAAACATATAAATTATGCGTCGGACTGATTAAGAAGTTACTGTATATCGCTGACAGTGTACACTTTGCAATTTCCTCAGATATTAAGGCGTTCTTGCTAATTTTTTTCAGTGTCCGAATATGGTATACTTATTCATTTATCTGCACGCGGTGAATAAAAATCTGGTAAATGAACATTGACATTGCGTGCCACACCACTTCCAGAAGTTTATGAAGATGTAGCATGCAATTTTGCTCGAGTATAGTGATTACTTAGTAAAATTTAAGAAAAAATGGTGATACTTAGTTAGTGCGAAGGCATGCACATCCGCAGTTTCTAATTTTTTTTCTTTGTATAAAATGACCGACATTTATGGCATTTCCATAACTGGTTTGCTTTACTGACATGATTTGCTCACATTGTTACACTCATAATAGCATTTACACGGGACAAGATAGGGCACATGTTTATATGAACTTTATTTCCTAGAATATCACAAGGAATCAATCTTTGATTTTTTTAAGTGTTATTCAGATACACCCTGAATATAGGTACAGAGTGATCTACGTAAGCCACACATCAAAAGTGTTATGTTATATAACTCCAAACTGGATAACCCTGTTGTTTTGTAAGCAAGAAGTTCTCCAAATATTATACAATAGGGATTCCCTTTCCTGCGCCCCAAGGGAAGAAAAAAATTGAAATCGAAGCTTATTCGAAAGAATCTTTGACTTCAAGATGAACGATCTATTCGGTTTCAAGTTTTTCCACTGCTTCCTTATTATTCATACAGGGTTCCTCAAGGATTAGTTATTGGCCTGGTTCAAGAAAAATTGGTGGTGGATGAAATGAAACAGTTTGGTTATAATATCAGGGTGTAATGTATTTTCAATATGTACAATCGACAATCATATAAATATATATATACTCATTTAAAATAAAAAAACGATAATGCATATCATCTACAAACTGATGAGAAACATCTATATATGTATCCAATTCAAATGTTTTATACTAACCACAGTTCCAACCAGACTATGATACAAAGTCCATTTTCATGATGGACAATTATTATTTTCAATGAGAATAATTTGTTATGGAAATCAAGTGCTTTTTGAAAATTCACTGAAGGCTTTCTAATCCGAATTGCGTATATAGGAACTTGTTCGATACGATACGAATAGTGAAAATATTTGCAGTGGAACCATTAATAGAATAAAAAAGTGTCAACCTATACACATTTCATATTACAGGCTCTTCTGAAATGGTATAGTAGGCATTTCACCTACACCTGTTTTTCATTAGGCGATTTTGTAACATGTATGATATTATACAGGGTGGCTGTAAAAGGTTGAGACATGGCTCGGCTGTGGACTCCTGGGATAAAAACAAGTTGATTTAGGCCAACTTACCTATATCCAAAATCGTTCCGTTGAGTTGGTACAAGGGGTTGAAGTTGTTTTGGAAAAAAATAATTTTGCTCATAAAAAGAGTAGGCTGAGATCGATTTTCATATTTTTTCCATATCCCAACCTTTTACAGACACCTTGTATATTGAATGATGCCCAAGGTGACCATTTTGAATAATTTGAACAGAAAATTGTCTAGACAATTTTTTAAAATATAATAATGAAAGGTACTTCCTATACCGAAGTCCCACTGAAATTATATCAAATGAGTGGAATTGTATAATTTTGTTCATTTTGCAGTCTATTTTAAGAAAACATCTATTGCTGAAGATTTCATATCAAGAATATTCTCGAGATATTTATGAAATCAAGCGTGCATAGGTGAATAAGTTTGGTTCTCAGAAAATTAGATTTCTGACCATTTTTGAGCGTGACTAGCACAAAGAGCCTCCAACTGCAAATATATTCATCAACATCGAATATCTGCATGCGAAAAGCTCTCCAATTTATCTCTATATATCGACATTATCAACAAATCAATTGCCACTGAACATTTATAGTAAGTCCGTATATAATATAGCCTGCGCACTCACTTTTTTGTACATATTTTTTCGTAAAAGCAAATAAATATACATAACATTGCATCAAGTTCACTATAATCAAGTCAAAAATCAAGTGAGGTTCCACCGAACCCAGTGTCGACTTTGAAATCGTTCGAACCATACCATTTATACATGAATGAATATATCATTTTGAATTTTGGTTGATGAAAAAATCGAGTTGGCCACTGCCAGTGTATTGTGCTCAAAGATTCCTATCGATAGAGGTGTCACTTGCCATCTAGAGAACTAATTCTCTCGTTTTGCTTTCCGAGATCATCACCAGCTTGGCAGAACCTCACAAATTCCCCCCACGCACTATTCACAATTTCCCTCCCAGCTCAAGGGCGAGTATCACGTCAGCCTCTGCGAGGAGAACGACCTGTGCAGCAATGGCTCCCCAGGAGTGAGAAGCGCGATCCTCACTATAGTATAGACAGTGATGGAGTATGGAGACTCGTAAGGTGCTGGGGAGGAGTCACCTCGATCCTCAAGAGGCTACAGAGCTGCGGATTCAACTGGTGGCCCAGCTTCAGAGGCTTCGATCTTCGAGTTGTCCACCCTGAGGTCCAATGGGGGTGAATGGAAAACGTGTTTTGTGGAGAAGAGGTCGCCAGTATGTATTGTGCCTATCGATATCATTATCTGGAGAACTAATTCTCTCGTTTTTCTTTCCAAAATCAACACCAGCTTGGCAGAACCCCACGAATTCCCCCCACGCACTATTCACAACTTCCCTCCCAGCTCAAGGGCGAGTATCACGTCAGCCTCTGCGGAGAGAACGGCCTGTGCAGCAATGGTCCCCCGCCAGGACTGGGAGGCGCGATCCTGACAATCCCCCCGTGCGTATAGACCCCCGCGTGGAGACTCGTAAGGTGCTGGGGAGAAGTCACCTGGATCCTCAAGGGGCTACTCAGCTGCGGGTTCAACTGGTGGCCCAGCCTCAGAGGCAAGGGGGCTTCGATCTTCGAGTTGTCCATCCTGAGGTTCATGGGAGGCGAGTGCTGGAGCGAAGTCAAAGGTGGTGAGCGGGTTTTGTGAGGGATCTCTTTCTCGGGGTTGGAATCCACATCGATGGGGCTATCGTTGGTGCCCAGCCTGAGGTTGATGGCGGCGTACGGGGTGGCGTTATCGACGTTTATGGGCGACTCCGAGTTCCTACCCTTGGTCCTGTCCAGGCGGAAGTTGGGGGAAAAACTGGGGGGCGTGTGGGGCGCCCCCCCGAACCTGAATTGGGCAGGCATTGGGCCGGGAGAGTGCGCCCCGAATCTGAAGGAGGTGATGGGGTTGGGGGAGGATCGGCCGAAGTGGAGGGGACCGGGGGAGCTGATGGGGGGAGAGTGGGCGCCCAGGGAGATGTCCGAGTCGCTGTCCGAGGGGGTGGGACTCATGGGGGGTGGACGACCTGAGCCGCCGTGGTGGGCCAGTTGGGCAGCCAGTTGTTGCTGTTGCATTCTGAAACAAGGAGGGAAATTATTAGAGTTTTTACTATATACTGCCTGTAGATTAATCGAGGAGGTAGCACATTCATTATTCTAGATTTTTTTGGGATTTTTTTCTCCTCGTTTCTATAAAATGAGAATATGAATATTATTTCAATATATTCGTGTAGTAAGGACAAACCAGATGATTTGCCCCAAAATGTCACGTATATTGAAAAAATATCCATATATTCTCATTTCATAGAACCGAGGAGAAAAAATACCAAGAAAACTGTAATAATGAATTTTCACTAAGGTTGTGGAGGCATATATGGCCAGAGAGATTATATGGCTCGAATGAATATTTCAAGTAATTTGAAGAAAAAAACAGTTCAGCATCGCTGCTGTGTTCAGGTAGCTTGGTACCACTCCCCTCAAAGACCGCATCATGCACTCCAGTTCGGAAGACTAACTGATTCAGTTTGATGTAGACCGTGGAGCGTTAATAGTGTCATTAGTTAATTCTCGAACGAGAAGTTTTCACCATATTGTTCACATAGCACACATATCTGCGTGCGTACTCCACCACAAGTTAAGTAAACCATCATACCTGATGTTCCTATGAAATTATATGTTCAGTTCAAGTAGTTGATTGAGGGAAAATATGTTTTTTGTAACTACACGTCGGGTAATATGGCCCTCGGTATGAAAGGCCTATATGGCCCGGGCCATAAAATCTGCTTCTGGCCATACAACCCGCTATTAACCATAAAAACTGCTTTTGACCATAAAACACGCCTTCAGCTTTCAGCTATATGGCCCGTTTTCTCTTCAGAAGCCCACAAAAATAAGAAGCTTTTTTTGGGATCAAATTAACTCCATGCGAATTCTCAATGTATTGCTTCATTTAAATATATATCAATTTTTGTATGTTCATAATTTATCTGAGAATATTCCTTTTCAATGTTTCTAATGTTATAGTACTCAGGTATATATGAGATTTAACCGTGTGGATTCAGACTACCGAGGCATACAGTAGCCATGATGTAAATATACAATTTAAACATTATAATTGAGATATTGGCTGTATGAAAAGATGTGGGACACCCGGTATATGTGGTTCATTCGAGAATATTAACCTCAATAACAAAAATAAAAAATTATCTGTATCTACACAAAATCGATATTCCATACAAAACAAACACAATAAGGGCACAACATGGTCGATTCATTGATATACAAGCCACAGAACGGAATATTATCTTTGGCATCTCCAACACCTAAAGATGATGTGTTAAATCCCCACTCATCGTCTGTGACATGACAAGTCGCTGACAAGAGGACAAGGGGATACAAATGCTTTAAGCTTTGCCACGAAATTATTTTAAAACGCCGTTATACGCAGCAGCTGGACCGCATTCAGGAATATTCTTTCCCACTCATTTCCGAAATACTGATGCTCATCCTGAAATTCGTCTCAGAAATTAAAAAGAGTCCGTTGGAATAGTTGATCAAGTAGCAATGATCTACACCCATGACAACTGTCAATGACTTCCAATAACAATATCCATATCAAGTCAGGATTTGATCTAAAATGGATACCTAGTAGTTTGAGAAACTAAAAAATACGCTTTTATAGATAGTCAAACTGAAAAGAGGTAGAAAATAATAGTACATTATATACCTAGGATATACTGTGGTATTTTAAATCACTAAGACAAAAAGATTATAGCAAGGCTATAATTTGTCGAGGGATTTAAAAACACTTCAATAATAATAATAATAAAGCGTTCTTATAACCAATAATATGGCCATTCAATGAAAAAAACTACATACATAGAAAAAAAAACTGTTTGAAACTACAAAATTTTTGTGAATTCAACAAAATCTGAGTGTCATATATCCACGACGAAATATTTTGTCACCGCAACAAATGTTTTTTGTCAGTTTTCAATTCAAAATTCATTTGATGTAACTCATCAATGATTCAAATTAACATCACGAATTGGTTGAATAAACAAAGACTACTTTGTTCCTTTAATACAATATCTGCTCTTATAAACGATTCAGTTTGATTGAAATGATTATATCATTTCATTCAAGTGACAAAATTTTCAGTTTTCCAGAAAGTGAATATGTTGAAATAACAATATATATTCTTCGATCAACCAAATTGTATTTAGAATTGACAAAATATTTTGCTGAATAATATTTAAAAAACATCCAATAACTCAATTTCAATACTAAGAGAAATTAGAGATCAATTTCCTCAGTTGATTGTAGACTATTAGCTTGTATAAGCGTCATAAAAAATTCTAGGACAGTCTAATATAATTATATAAACGGATGTTTTAGGTAGGTATATGTACACCCCAATGGAGGCGAGCGTATAGGAAGGTTGGAAGAAAAGCCACCTGGTGTAATTTTGTCGAATAGAAAGAAACCTTTGATTGGTTGCACAATGAAATGATTGTTGAATCAACAAAATATAATGTTGTACTTAGTGAAATCTTCGCCAAAATTAATTTAATTTTGTCGAATAGACAAAATGCATTTGATTGATTGAACAATGAGATAATAGTTGGATCAACAAAATTTGTTTCATTTCAACAATAAATGTTGTTGAATGAAATGAAACTTCTGTTCAAGTAAGCAAATATTTCAATCAAATTATTTTGTCTCTTTGAATAGGTTTCTTATTTGGAATGAACATATATCTTGTTGATTTCGCAAAATTGTGTTTGATTTAACAAAAAAAAAAAGACCAAAATGTTGGTTGGTGCAACAAAACTTTTTTTTCCGTGTTCAAGTCAAGTTCTAATACAGGAAAATGTTTCTAGGTCAACCAAAAATCAATAAAACTATAGAAGTTGAGGTTCACCATTTCGAAAACTCAAGTAAACCGTTTTCCACACACTTCTTCACATAGTAACTTTAATGAAAATCATCTTGATTGATAAAGAGCTGTCGAATATATATATAGAATGACAGACAAACCCTCTCCAAGGACTGCAAGGAGATATACTGATACTTAATGTGATCATAATATACCGATTTTGGCGAAATGAAAGGGAAATTTAATATTTTCATGTAAAAACTTCACAAACGATAGGATTACCACAGAATTTTCAAACACACGACAAGTTTCGCTAACACAATAGCTTCGTCAGGTGATATACTGGTACTCATTCATTGTACCAGTATATCACCTGACGGAGCTACTATTACATATTATCGAAACTGTGACCAGTGTGACCCAAACTAAATTTATTCATGTACCTGTATGCAAATCAAATGAAGAAATAAATTCAAATATTATTTGATTTCCAAACACAATCTGGTTTGAAAATTTCTTACCGGATACCATATACGCGATCAAATTACTTTCCGGGAATTTTACCTCTAGTGGTATTACCTACAAGTGAAAATCGGTCGCCGGGTTCGAAATCATACGAGGGTGTTGCGGGTAGAAAACGCACACACTGTATATGGATAAATTTCATTTTTCAACAATCTCTCTAAATTTCCATTTCAGAGTTTTATTTTTGGCTGGCCCAAAACCTCATTGGATCCTGACCTGTCCTGAACCTAGTACAGGGTGGGCAAAATTGGGCGTTTTCACCGTCTATCTCAATAACTAGAGGAGTTATCGAAAAACCGAAATACATGTTCCGGGTTCGATTTTGAAGAAACCTCGAATGGTACAATCAAAATTTCGATATCTTCATTCGTTTTAGAGATACAGGGGGAAAGTGAAAATTTGCCGATTTCGATTTTATTTTCTGACTACTTTACGGTGAGAGGTATCAAAAAATTTCGAACGTATATTTATACAGTATGATGCGTGGAATCCATTGGCATCACCAGAAATTTTATACAGGGTGACGTTGAGAAGATACGGCAGCCAATTATGTTTTTTCTAATGGAACACCCCGTATATTTTGGCACAGTTGAATAGTCCCAGGCGTTCTCATTACAAATATATATATAACCCTACCTTTTCCTTTCACGATTTCAGATATATTCGCAAAAATATATTCAGTGTGTCACATTTCTTATGGTTACACCCCCGTATCTTCTGTAAAAATAATTGATGGAAACATTAACAATCTTAATATTTTGTGGCAGAATGCCTGAATATGATACTTCACCCATTATTTCTAGTATGCCTTAATATTTTCGCGTTCGAAGAGATAATAAATAAGATATATATTTGAAATTGAAACGGGAACTTTGAACAATGATATCAAATCGAATAATTTCCCATTTCATTTCTAACCAAATATCCATTTATCTGGAAATTACATTCCCTATGATATTTATTTTCCACATTTGGTGAATATATACAGAGTGTCATTTTCAACCTCGATTCTGCCTGTTGATAGCATTATCCAGAAATATCGATGATTCCATAGCTGCTGGCGAGCAGTGTTATCATTGGAGATGATCCCACTTGGTCCATGACTCCATAAGTGTATCATATGTATATTTCTGACAGTTGCGAATTTTTGAATCCTACCTCAAATATTTTTACAGAAGATACGGGGGTGTATCCATAGGAAATGTGACACACTGAATATATTTTTGCGAATATATCTGGAACTGTGGAAGGAAAAGGTAGGGTTATATATATATTTGTAATGAGAACGCCTGGGACTATTCAACTGTGCCAAAATATACGGGGTGTTCCATTAGAAAAAACATAATTGGCCGCCGTATCTTTTCAACGTCACCCTGTATAAAATTTCTGATGATGCCAATGGATTACACGCATCATACTGTATAAATATACTCTCGAAATTTTTTGATACCTCTCACCGTAAAGTAGTCAGAAAATAAAATCGAAATCGGCAAATTTTCAATTTCCCCCTGTATCTCTAAAACGAATGAAGATCTCGAAATTTTGATTGTGCCATTCGAGGTTTCTCCAAAATCGAACCCGGAACATGTATATTGGTTTTTCGATAAGTCCTCTAGTTATTGAGATAGACGGTGAAAACGCCCAATTTTGCCCACCCTGTACATCTGAGAAATCCCTTCGGCCGAAGCAGTCGGCTTACTACCGGGGTGTTTCGAAGCAACCCCGCAGGGAGGGGTGGTCTGTTTGCGCTCCCTCTAGCCGGCCGACAAATTAGCCCTAAATACCATTGTGAAGGTTGAGACATCAACTTCTGACCGAAACTAATCCCTTGATGGAAATGTAAATGTCAGCTCTGATGAGGGCTCTTCGCCACCTAGATTATGATTTGTGGAAACGTGTTCTGGAGGCGAAATCACAAATTATGCTTTAAATCATTGGAAAAGAAGATAACTACCAGAAGAGAAAAATCAATGAATCTGCTTGCATTCTTATGAACGGAGACAATATCATTGCTTCTTGTTCAGTTGATATAGACAGAACACATAAATGACTACTAAAATCTGAACATGAAAATGGTAAATTCTATACGCGTCTGTTCAGGAGTTACAGCCTTGGCCATTATTTCTGCACTCCTTGTATATAACATTTCTTCAGGAATACGTTCCCAGTTTCAATATTCAATGCATATGCGATGATGCAGTGCTGACCCAAAGTTAACGTGATCGGACTCTATACAGGGTGTCCGTTTTTCGAGCTTCACCATGGAAATCTCAGTTATTAAAAGGGATACAAGGTCGGTTGAATTAGGGCTGAACATTTATCTACAAGAAAATTTGATGTGTCATTTTTAGTTTTCGAATTATTCGAAGAAAACAAAAATTTATTATTTTCGTTTTTATTTTTTCAAGCGAAAACCAGAAAACCTAGATGTTTCTGACTGGGACATTCTCAGGGCACTTTCTTACAAGGAATCTGAATCTGTTATTGTATTTTCCATGACCTTCTTGATGCCAAAGTTACAACACACAGCTTAGTTTTTTTCTTATGGACGCCATATTGGATTTTTTGCATTTTTGAAAAGTCTTTTTTGATCACAAGATATGATATGATCGAATCTTTTCTGTTGATCAAAATTGGGAGAAAACCATTTTTGCGAATAAGAGTGCTTTGAAAAGAACACCAACAGTTTATTTGAATTTGGATCTGGAACGTTCACATTTTCGTTAAGCTCATCAACTCAACTGGTTTCGGCGTTCCATCCAAAGCACTCTTCGCAAAAATGTTTTTTTTCCAATATCGTTCAACAGGAAAGATTTGATCATATCGTGTGATACATCATTGTGATAGAAAAAATCCTTTGCAAAAATGCTAAAATCTAAAACCTAGCTATAGGTTAGCACAAACAATTTCAAAAAATAACAAAAAAATATATACTGTACATACGCGAATAGCTCAGAACAACTGCAACATTTTTCTTTAAATGGACACCAACCGGACAACTGAGGCCAACATTCGTACCCATATAATATCCGTTCACGTCGATAACATACCTACGATGACATACAATTCAAAAACTACTTCATGAACACATTGCTATTATTAATCTGTTGCCTGATTGGGAAAGGATCAATATCCACTAACTCGAAAGACATGTCCCTCAACTGGATCCAACTTTATCCAACTCATATTCCGCTGCTCCTCGTCCTCTCTTCTCTGTGCACCGATTCCAGCGTCTCTATCAAAACCCACACACCCGAATTGAGTCGATTAGATATTGAAATGAGAGCCGGCGGGTGTGAAACGAGACCTGGCTAATGCTAATCCGGTTCGTTTGCAGAATAGACTGTTAACGTGGACTGGCTCCGCAGCCATCAAAGACCGCTGAAGATGGAATTATCTCGCTCCAGATAGTCGATGTCAAGATAGACCGGGGAGAGAGAGCATAGAATAGAAGGTTCATTTCGCGCGTATTAGTCGACACATGGCTTGCTTCTGATAGAGTCATTATTTGGACCTTTTTGTGTCCCGTCTATACTCGAAAGTTTCATAATTCGCTCTGCATGGATGTGTGGGGAGATACACGGACTATAACTTTGTCAGCTACAATCAAAAAGTAAGTCTGAAGTATTTAAAAAGAATACCTATTCTCTTAGAAAAAAATTATGAACATTAAAAATGGATATTCACAGGGTGTATCTAAATAGCACCGAAACAATTCGAGGGGGGTTTCATTGTGACATTCTAGCAAATAAAGTTCATATAAACATGTCTCCTATAACTTGCTCCGTTTTTAAGATACAGAATGTTGTTGGAAGTATTAATTGTTTTTATTTATAACCCTCTTGTATAAGCTTCCATGGTGCCAAAATTCAGTATGGATGAAGACTGAGGAATCCCCCAGAATTTCATCAGAATGATTCTAATTGAGATTTTGCATTCTCTATGTAATGAAAACATCAATTTTTGCTTGGTTCATTGAACACATATTGAACAGAAAACAACAACTTTCTTGGCTATTTACCACGTCGAATATTGAATTATATCTGTTGAACATCCAAAAGAAGAGCATGTAAAATGAAAATCCTCTGAAATTGAGAATTGACATTCTCTCTAAAATCGGAAAAAATAATATAATAATAAAAAAATATAACTTCAGTATCGAAATGGAAATTGAGATGTATAGGAGAACTCTAATCTTGATGAGCTTAGAACTTAAAAAAAAATCATTCGTATCGGTATCAGTGATATGGGAATTATATCTCTCACAAACAGGTTATGTTCAGTTCAGTTCGGATATCTATAATCCTCCTCAGATACTGATGCCTCCAAAATGGATATCCCTTGCTGCCACTACTGATGCCGGGCATTCAGTACTGAGATGCTTAATTGTTCAAGTGGCAGTGCCCTGTCACAAGACCCACCACCAGTTTCAACTCCTTCTGTTCAAAGCCAAGTGGGCAATGGTCTCTCTTCGTGACGGGTTTCCTATATGTAGTTTGGACTGCCTCATTCCAGGAGCCTCTCTCCAGTTGTCCTGAAACCTTTTCGTCAGGATTTCCTTCACACTGAAGTTGCTCCAGGATCGAGTGACCCCCAAGACTGGCTCTGGACCAATCATTGAACCCTTCGCCTTCTTTCTGGCCAGACCATCGGCCATTTCCTTACCAGGTACCCCTGACTGCCCAGGGACCCACAAAAGACATACTTTGTTCGTAGTCGCAGCCTTTGTAGGCTATCTATGCACTCTGAAACCAAGGCGGAGGTCACTCTAGTCTTGATCGCTGCCTGGCTGTCAGTGCCATATAGTGATTTGCTGGCTGCGATGGCATCTCTCGATATACTCTTGAAGACAGGCAAGTATTGCGAATACTTCAGCCTGAAAAATCGTGACATATTTCCCAATGGTATAGTAATGCCCTTGGGACTGCCCATAGACCCCAGCACCTGCGCATTCTTCCATCCTGGAGCCATCTGTGTACCAGATGATGCCCTTGGTATATGGGTATGATGCAGTGCCCATTCGGTTCCCAGTCTATCCCAGTAGGACTTCTTCCTGAATCGAATGATCGGTGTTATATATACTTACTATCCCCTTTCATACAGAGTGAGGGGCAGTCATCTAACACCAGAAACCTTCATGCTCTTGAAGAACTATACACTATACAATACTATACAGTCTCTGTCTATAACAAGAGAATAGGAAATGGAGTAGGTCTTCGTAAAATAGCAACAGCGAAGATATCGAAGATGTGATTCGAATGAGCTCTGGATGAAATATCACTCAGCCTTCCAAGGTCATATTATAGCGTTGATGGGTTTACAGGTGGTCTGGAAGGGATTTCATGGAAGAAGCATTATCAGTTCTGCATGGCTAATCTCATTCCCATATTCGCCATTCGAGTGAAAAATCGGCATTACGGCTCCTATATAGATGGTACAAAAGAAATTTGAATATTACAGCACGCTCGAGCAACCGAAAAAAAGAGAGACTCGGCATAATGAAGCAGTCAGCAATACATTAAGTCCTGGGCCGGCCCTACGGTGCATTTAGTATTCAAATCAAGAGATGGTATCAGTTGACTGGTATCCCGCCCTAATTGTTCGATGCCCTTTGTATACGGCGGTACGGAATATGGAAACAAACGCTACACATCCATTACGGAACATGGCAGCTTTTGTTCGTATTTTTCGCTGGCCACGCCCATTTGCAATGATACCGGGCTCAGATAATAGCTCGTACTACTCTGCTACTTCGTTTAATAACACAGAGTAATGTATATCTGGACGCGTATATCGTGGCTATTCAAAGAGGAGCCATGTGGGTATGAGATGCTTGAAGAGAGATTAGGTAGGTTAGTGCGGGGTGATGTTAGCAAGTATATGCAGCTCTTCCATATATACAGGCTGCCCGTTTTTCGAGCTTCACCATTTATTATGAGATATACAGTTCTTGAATCATTTGAAGAAAACGAGGATTTATAATTTTCGTTGGCACTCAATTTTTTTCGGGGTATGGTTTTGAAGATACCACTCATTTTTCTGATTTTTCAAAAGGAAGACCCTGTATTTCATTAAATTCTTTTTTTTCCTCAAATTGATATATGAGGTATGAGTATAAGGATCAAGGTTCTTCAATCACAACCAAGATATTCCTGAAGGCTATCTCACCCAAAATGGGATGCACTGTACAATGTATTAGGTTTTTATGACTCAATGAACGGATATATATATACAGTGTGTCCACCTTAAGGACTTACCACCCCTGTAAAATTGTTATTATCTGACCGATTTCAAAAAACTTTTTTTGGTTGGATAGGTATTTGAAATGTCCATCCAACAAGAGAGTGATTTTACTCATGAACTGTAATCGTGGCCAACTGCGACCAACTTTATTGACCCATATATTTGAGAAAGTACTATTAGGGATTTTTTTTCACAAAAAACAATGATGGATTCTGAATCACGATCACTTGAAAAACACCTTCACTGATTTTTATCATCATAAAACACAGGGTGTCCGAAAAAACGAATTATGTTTTTTTTTAATAGGTGATCAGAAAATGTAGTATTGTGGTATTTTTGAGAAGAATTGATGACATTATTATTGAGGATCACTTTGAACATATCTGTACCGATATTTTCATCATTCAAAAATACAATGTGTATGAGAAAACAATTAAAAAGAAAAAGTAGGCAATATTTTTTCATCAACTCAAAAAATATATTAATTTGTTTTTCGAACACCCTGTGTTTAATGATGATGAAAATCGGTACAGGTATGTTCCAAGTGATCCTGATTCATCTTTTTATTTTGAGTGAAGAATTATCAGGATGAAAAATATTGCTTACCTATCCTTTTCAATTTTTTTCTCAGACACATTGTATATTCAAATGACAGGTACAGGTATATTTGAAATAATCCTCAATGATAATTTGTGATTATTTCTTTCTAGAAAAACCACAGAACTACATTTGCTGATCACCTATTTGAAGAAAATGATGATTCGTTTTTTCGGACACCCTGTGTTTTATGATGATGAAAATCGGTACAGGTATATTTCAAGTGGTACTGATTCAGAATCCATCATCAAGTTTCGTAGGAAAAAATCCCTAATAGTACTTTCTGGAATATGGGTCATTGAAATTTGTCACAGTTGGCCACGATAACAGTTCAAGAATTAGATCACTCTCTCGTTGGATGGGCATTTCAAATACCTATCCAACAAAAAAAAGGTTTTTTGAAATTGGTCGGATAATAACGATTTTACAGGGGTGGTAAGTCCTTAAGGTGGACACACTGTATATATACAAATTCGCAACACTTGATTCATCTAATCTACCATACTTATTTTCAAAGTGCGAAATGATCTTTAAACCTTGTTTACATGATTCTCCTAGTTTGGCCCACATTATGTTCTTCCACAATCATTAGAAACAACGTTATCAGATCATATTCAAGTTTGTTATGCTATCCCTTTCTTATACAGACATGGGCAGACTGTAAAATATGTATATAGGAGTTCAAATCGATGTTTCCTTCACATCAGAGTGAATAATTTGTGTTCGCTTCAGCAATCCAGATATACGATAAATTTTTATAACGAAATTGAATCGATCAATGAAATGGGGGCAGAAACATCGTCGGAATGACAAATGAACGGCGCAGGCCACTCACGAACGTCGAGGGTCTTTTGTTTACACAGGACTCCCTCATTTGTTTTGAAAATCGCTATTCAACCACACACAAAAGAAAGTCGCCAGGTTTATCATGAGCCCTCAGTTTCCAAAGTATTTAATTACTTATCAAAACATTTTTAGAGGACAACAAGAAAAAATGCCATTTTGTGGCCCACTATTAAGCAAAGTTGAAAGCTATGTTGATGCAATGTTGAAGCAACTACTGATACGGATGTTTAGCAATATTGCAAAAAGGTGAAAATTGATAATCGGGTCGATTCTGTTCGGATCTTGTTATAACATTGCTAAGATAATAATATTGTTATGATCATAACATATAACAATATTGCTATGAAGTTCTGTATTCTGTTTGCAAAGTAACTGCAAGACTGGTTATAAGTTCAAGTGATAGCAATATTGTTGAAAAATTGAGAATTTTTGAGCTGACAACACTGTTTTCAACTCATTGTTTAAGTGTTAGGTATCGATTTTGCCATTATTTCATGAAGAAGAAGGGTTCATGATTATCTAACCTCTCAAATTAGTCAGTCCTGCACTGACATTTTGTATTTGCTGAATCTGGTCGTCGTTGTGCGACTGGCAAGTAATCAATCATGTCCCCCAAATGAGAAAACAACTAAAAGCCGGATGAAAATAATCGTGATTTTTTTAATATTCTAGCAAAATAACTTGATAAACTATCCATCAGTCTCATATTTCCTCTACAAATTGGAACTTCAAGAAAAGGTTTTCAAGTAGTTGGTCACAGTAGTGAACCTATCCTATATGTTTGTAATCAACAATTTATGTTTTTCGATAATTCTTCTACGAATTGAAACTTTGAGGAAAGGTTTTCGAGTAGTCTGTGACACAACTGAACACTCATATGTTTTTTAATCCACTATTTTCTGAATTTTCATACAATTGGAAGAATTTGTAGTGCAAAAACAAAGAATCCACTACCTTGTTATAATATAGCAAGCACAAAATTGATGTTGCCAAGATAGCAAGAAAGCTGGACCAGATGTCATTGAAATTGACAGATCATATTGCCAAAATTCAATGATCAGAATTCCACTTTTTAGAATCTTGCTATGATAGCAATATCTTCTCTACAACCATATTGCTATGTGCAAACAGAATCGACCCGAATATAACGTTGTAGCAATAATACATATTGCTGTGACATTGCTTGAACGTTATATTTATAAATTTTACTTTTGAAATGTTGCTGATTGTCATTTTCAGTAATTGCTATACAAGCTTGCATCAATATAGCTTCTGAAACTTCGTTTAGTAGGGAGAATGCTGTTTTTCGGTTTTCGAGTAGAGAAACTATGGACATTTTAAAAATTCGAACGGGAGTTGAACTCAAACCGAACTGCAGAGATCTGACTTTTCCAGAATTAGGCACTTATTCTTTATTGAATCAACATTACACAAAAGAATTACGAAGAGTTGCTAGGTTTATCATGAGTCCTCAGTTTCAAGAGTATTCAATCACTCATCAAAACAGTTTTAGAGGACAACAAGAAATTATACCATTTTATGACATACTAAGCAAATTTGGATGCTATGTTGATGCAATGTTGAAGCAAATACTGATACGGACCTTTAGCAATAATGCAAAAGTAAAAATTGAAATTGTAACATGGTAGCACTATTGCATGTTGCTGTGACATTGCTGGAACGTTACATTTACAAATTTTACATTTTAAATATTGCTGAACGTCAGTTTCAGTAATTCAACCTTGCATCAACATCAGCTTCTAGAACTTTGCTCGCAGGGGAGAATTCTGATTTTCGGTTTTCGAGCAGAGTAACTATGAAAGTTTTAAAAATTCAAACGGAAGTTGAACTCAAATCGAACTGCAGAATGATCTCACTTTTCCAGAATTATGCACTTTCACCTTTCTTGAATCAGAATTTTCAGTTCTCTGTACTAACATTTCTGAAAATGTGCTACTAGTTTCTCAGTCTGAAACTGTCCGATATGTTTTGAATATTTGAATGAATGATTTTCTTCTGATAGTGTCAATTTTGAACTGCTTCTCCATCATTTGAATGTGATGTGATTTAAAGAATTGAGAATTTGAAGTGCTAAAATGCTCACAGCCTCTCAATAATCAATTTCGTCTAAAATAAGGACCCCCCTCCATCAGGGTCTAATTGCTCCCGAGTTAAACTCCCGAAAGAAACACCTATTCTCTTCCAATATAATATCCGCGACGTGGAAAGCGTGAAAATGACTGGAAGAAAGAAAACGACGTTTATTCAAATATCGACTCGCGCTTTCTCTTTGACATCACGACCAGATGTCAGTTGGTAGGCGCTAAAACAGCAGTTTAGTGCTGTTCGCTGATGTTCAGATCAAAGAACCGACTCGCTGTGAAAGAGCACACCTCCGAATTGGAACATCAGCTGCAGGGGATAGATTATAGGACTCACTCGCATATTATACAGGGTGTCTCAGGTTTGACTTTCTAATCTAATATATACAGGGTGTTTCAAAATAACCTGACCCCCTTGCTAAAGTAGGTAGAACACTGCAAAATAAGTTGGGTTGGTACAGTAAAAATGTCGTAACGGCATCTGTTTTCAGGATACAAGGTGTTGAAAAAATTATTTTTTCACACATTTTCTACGATTATGTCGAAACAACTGGCAACATTGTAATGAAATTTTGTATGGATGTTTTTTGGAATCTGACACATGGCATGAATTTGTTTTTCTATCTGACTCTCATAGATTGCGCTAGTTACACGGTTCGTACCTAGTAGTTTTAAATATAACTTTTTTGAGGTTAGATTTTTCAATCCGAATTTGATGTGAACTTGAACATCATTCAATTTCACACCAAAAAGGTACTCTCGGTGGAACTCTATATTGTATTTTTTTAATTTATATAGTGATATACCTACTGTTGGATTTCTGAGACAACAATTGTCGAAGTAAGATAACTCAAACTCGATTATAGGAGGTTACTATACAGGGTGATCCATTTTTTCAGGACCAAATGGAAAATCTATATAGAGATCTATAGAGATCTCGTCGATCTCAACCTCTTTTGAAAATTTCGCCTACATAGGTGATTGATAGAAATATGAATTTCTCTGAAATTTTGTACTACACTGAGATAAATATTTCGCTTGAGAAACAAAAAATTACAACTGTCACTGAGAAGAGTCAAAAAGCGAAACAAAAAAATCATTTGCAAGAATAATCTCCCATTTTTATGTTCAAAACGAAAGTAGATTGGTCCACTAAAAAAAAAAACAAGGACAGAAAATACCACAAAAACCTATAGAGAAATAACATTCCGCGATCGATGGAATAGGTAAAATAATCGATGAAATTTTTTGTACGCTACTGACATCGTCTGTGATTGAATATCTACTGGGTGTCCCAAAAATCAATTTCAAGCTGAAGAAGGGTTGACCAATGTCACTTTATTAAAAGTAATGTTCAATAATTTGTGAATTTCAAGATACGCACGTTACTTATTTATCGAGCAGAACTGTACATCTAACTTTTTTGTCAATCTCCACCAGGGCGATCCGAATCCCTTGTTATTTTTACCCAGATTAGAGAAACCGAGATCAAGCTTGACAGCAAACTCGTCCTAAACTCTTCTAAACCTGATTAGATTCACGCTATACGCCATATACTCTCGTATACTCCTATATACAGGGTGAAATAACAAAAATAAGAGGGTGTAAAAGTTTGAAGAAATATTGAGGACAAACTAAATATTATGAGTAAAAAGTTACATAAATTTATACTGATATCAAAATATAGAACATGTGTATAACTGATAAACATCAAGAATCTGATAACTACAAGAGTGTTTTGGTAATGACGAAGTTATATAGCGATTGAATATAGTTATAACAAAGTTTTTGATGAGTGAATCGAAACAGTTTTGTTGTTATCAGATCATTCTTGATATTCAACTGTTACACATGTTCGAGGTTTTGATACTTGTATAATTCCATCATGCTACTTTTCACTCATAATGCTGACCTTTGCAAGATGTTTAGTAACTTTTAACAATTCAAGATTCACTTTTGATATCAATCATTGATGATGATAATCTGAATGGCCGACTGAAGCAGGATTAACTGCATATTTTCGCCAATTATTTTGTGGAGACAACTTCGAGACAATTTTTCCTTAAAAACTTTCCTTGTCAAGTTCTTGAATGAAGAGCTATTTCATCTAATCAAGCAAATGATAGTGTTCTTATTCAGCAATATGGTGGTTTCAATTGAAACACCTCATTTTATTCGTCCAATCTTATCAATTTCTTGTTATGAAATAAGCTGCAGTGAATAATAAGAATCTCTGCTATATGATTCGAGAAAAGTACTCTCCAAATGAAGAGACTAATTGCCTTGACAATCTATGTGATGAGACTCTTGTTTAGAGTTTATTTTTTTTATGTTCTGGTTCCCACGAAAAGGGATATCCTGTAATGTTCAGAGAACATCGTGAGAACCAAGGGAAATAAGGTAGGAATTGGTGTTCTTCTTAAATTTCTTGAGGTTATATGCCTCGGAGAACACCTCCCTTGGCAATGTATTCCAGAGCCTCGCTGTTCGTTGGATGAACGAGTCTTTGGAAAGAGATGTTCTGCAGGTCTCCATCAAAGTGACCTCGAAGGGGTGCGAAGCCTCAACTCGACAGGTTAATCTCGCGGGGACTGCCAAGGGAGGAACAATCATTGATATTTCAGAAGAGCATCGTCCATGAAAAATAGAGCCAGATCGCCAACTTTTCTGCGGTGTTATATCTATACTCATATGAAGAATATCTAATTCTACAGTCAGAGACTGCTGAATTGGTAATGACAAATTCTTATATCAAGCATTCGTTCATTCTAGTATAGGTATATAAACAAGCCTTAATCTTGATTCAAAGCATATTTCAATAAGGGAAGAAATTCTTTTCATATTGTTATTATACATATTATTATTTATCTTCGTAGAGTTACATGGCGTTTTCCGAAAATGTGCGTTTGAGCTCACCCTGTATATGATATTCTGATGAAAATTCATACCTATTTGAGACATGATCAAATGAACTATATGGTATCAGTTTTCGAAATGAGATTATATCTATACCGAGGTATAATATGATTTTTGATTATTGCTATGTAATTCTGATCACATCAGGAGGCCATAAAATGATAAATTAAGACCAATACGAAGAAAATCTGATATAGGTCGTTCTGGGTAGTATTAAAGAATATATTCTTTAAGCGAGACACCCTGTATGCTAGTATCTGAAACAATCCGGGAAAATCTGGCCCCATGGAACTGTTATCGTTGGGGTATTCGGCTAACAAGCAACAGATTTCGTGTGGTGGATTACATTGAGCCTGTGGAAACTGTAATACACCGAGTTTCCTTCTATAAAAAGAAAACTTACTGTTTTTGGATCGATGAAGTCTGGTGGAGAAAATCGAATAATCCAGCAATATGATATCCCATGTTCTAGGGTGTTGTGAACACATCATAACGCTTTCTTGAATTAATGAGATTACTTAGTTACAATTATATGTAATCATCATGCAATGTTCGAAAACTCTTATCGTGGTATTGGTACCTACTTATGCCGTTGTTTTTACCACGCTTCCATGAGCTTGGTATGTTTGTATGTATTTTATGTATGTATGTATAAACGGAATCTTCGAACGTGATTTTACCCATTTCAAAACGTCGAATTGAAATGTTCCATCACCAAAAAATTTCAAATGTACGTTTTTATTCCTCCAAATAACCTCTTACAATGCTTTTTATGTTTTTGGTTATCACCAAAAGCTTTTTAAAAAATGAATTTATTTATTGAACACAAAAATATCGAAGTTTTATTAGAGAGAAAATTACAATGCGTCTTTACTGTGTGAAGTCTATGTCAAATCTGATGAGAACTAGTCGGTGAACGTCTCGTTTCCTGCAAAGCGTAAACTGATTCTGCATCCGTCAGCGGTCTCAGCATATCCCGTGAGAACATGGTAGCTTATGATGTTCCCATACATAATTCCTCCACCCTTAGAAGGAACTCGAGGGTGGAACCACTTGAGTTGCGTTGACTGCTACCCTAGTGTCTTCTTCTGGCGTGGAACAGACTACTCGTTTGGCTAGGCTTGCTATCTTTCTTCGGTGGGTGGCTAATAAGTAGACTAACATCGTGGTAACCAGGAATAGGGTGACTGTTAAGGACCATCTTGAATGATCGGAATGAATTCTAACTTCTTGTAATGGTGTTTCTTCTAACTCTTGCAGTTGAAGTTCGTGCAACTTGTCAAGAGATACTTTTTCTAGCTTAAGTGTCTTGACTTGTAGTATTGGAATGTTGGTTTCACGAATTTCTTCTAGCGTCATTGGATGTCCTACTATTAGGCCTTTTTCGTTTTTGTACGTGTATTCCGATGTCTTGATTCCACAATCTGGCGGGACTATGAATAGGTAGCTTCCACGAAGTATGGCAACGTCGTTTTCTTCGCAGAAAATCTGTATCTTTTCGTTTTCGGGAAATATTCCTATGTAGTGGCTTTCATTGATTTCTTCTATGATGTGTTGAGATACTCGTACTGGGACTTGTTGGCAATTTTGAATGCTGTTTTCGACAGAAAGCAGTGACGTGATACAATCGGGGTTTTGTCGAAGTGGTAGTAGGTGGTTCTTCTTGCAGAGGAATCCTGGCTGTAGCTCGGTACATTCTTCATCTGAGTACTGGTATTCATTGTTGCTTAAGGATAGGTATGTCGAGGGAGGTATAATGATTGACTGGTTTTGGTTTGGAATAGAATATAGGTGGTAATAGTCAAAGGTTTCGGAATGAACTAACGGAAAATCGAGCGAAAATATTATTTTCCTATTCGAGTAGAAAACACTGGTTCGAACAATGTCGTAATATTTTAGGTAATCTGACAAAGAAAATAGTAGTTGAGATTCGCTATGTGACTGATGTAATTGAGATATTACGGATTTTAATTCATCAGGGGAAATAATGCTGTGATGTAAAACTTTTAAGTTAGCGAAGCTTATAGCGTTTTCAAGTTCTGATAAAAAATGCAATAAAAGGTCAGCGTTTATTTTGATTTGGCTAAGAATGTCTTGAAATCCTAAGTAGTGTGCGTAATTGAATTGTGTTTTATTTAGAACAGTTCTCAACTCTTCAAATTTGTTTTCTATTTCATTTTGATTTTGAATTGTTTTGGACAAAGTATCATTTATATTCGACATAAGTTCTTTAGCGAGAGAGATTTGTTTGTTTACCTTCTTTATAATATTATTTTGGCTATTTTCGAGCTCGGAAATGCTATTATGAATTTCATTGGCGTCCTCGTTGTCCATATTACCAGTGACAAATTTCATAAGAGAACCAAGCGGATTGATCAGTCCTCTTTTGAGTCTATTTTCAGGAAATAGCGAGGTGATTTTTTCGTTCAAAGTATTGATTTCGTATTCCAAATGTTTATGAGCATTATACAATGATTGTTTATAAAATGAAGTAGCATTGTCAATCATTTTTCCAAGTCTGTAGTAGTGGTTTGTAATTGAAGTACTTTGGGTTTTAATAGGGTCAGTATGTATGTAATGAATGAAAGTGTGGGAGGCAATTTTGATGCGGGCGTTTCCTAATTTGAAAGGAAGGATTCCGGGATTAGTTTTGAGGTTCCGAATTTGAACTTTCTGTGTCTTCATTAGGGGAAGAATCGTCAGCCTGTAATAATGTTTTGTCAATGAATTTTCTAGGAGGTTTGAAAATGTTTTTGTGATATGTGTTCTGAGGTGTAGTCACTGTTAAGTCAGTACTTTTGATGATGTGTTCTGGTTTGTAGTTAGGGTTTGTCTTTAATTGTCTGTCTGTTAATTTCCTATATCCAGTAGTTTCGGGTTGAATGTCAGGTGGGTCATTTCGGGTTTCGTTTCTTTTGTTAATGACTTGTTCTTTCTGTAATGCCGTTTTGTCGTGTATCGTTTTGTATAAATTTGCCATAATTTCTTTATGTTCGTTTAGCTGGTGATTGATTGGTCGTGAGTCAAGATCGATATCGATCGGATCTTTGAGCTCTAGATGTCCTAGTATTAAGTCAATGGGTTTCTGTTTTGTTGCCGAATGAATTGAATTATTATATCCTAAAACTGAAAAGGTGAGTTTTTCGAAAGGGTTTAAGTTTGGTTTTGTCAAGGTCAGAGTACGCATGTGTTCTAGTATAGTGGAATGAAATCGTTCAACAATGGAATTGCTATTAGGGTTGAGAGGGAGAGTGTAGTGCCAATTTATGTTGTATATTTTTGCAAAGTCTCTAAGAAGGTGTTGTGTAAATTCGGTGCCATTATCAGATATGATATTTTCTGGAATTTTATATGTTGAGATGAATTGTAATAATTTTTCATAAACAAATAGAGCAGAAAGACTAGGAATTATGTAAGCTTGTCCAAAACGGGAAAAGCTATCACAAATAGTCAAAGATATCGAATTGCCAAATTTAAAGGTGTCAATATGAATTGTTTCAAATGGTTTTTTCGGAGTAGGCGTAAGTTGAAGTTTGATCAAAGGTGGATGTCTTTCATATTTGACTTGTTGACAGATGTTACAATTATTTATGAATTTTTGAACATCTTCGCTCATTTTTGGCCAATAATATTGGGTTTTGAGCTGATTGACGGTTTCCAGAATTCCACGGTGATTAGTGATACCTTCGTGTTGACTTTTGATTAATTCTTGTTGTCTCTTAGTTCTGCTTATATCGTGAAGAAGTTTGTTAGATTTCAGGAATTTATACGAGGAGTTCTTGAATATTTGTGGAACAAGTCTGCACATTTGTTTGAAAAATTCACCATTATCGTCGTTTTGGGAGTAAAATGCGTATTGTCTGGTTGGTCCAGCATATTGTTTTATGAACTGAATAATTTGTTCTTCGAAGGACTCGTTAGTAACATATAAATACCAACGAGTACGACTAACAGGATTTTCAAATATTTTCTTGATTTCTGTTCGCGAATTTCTATCTACTTTGATTATGATTATTTGATAAAGGAAATAATTAAGTGGTTTTTCTGAAATTTTGATTGTCAAAATTGGATCTTCGGCACTCGTGTGTACTGTTTCGTTTCCGTCGTTTTCGTCAGGGTCAAATTGTGCAATAATAGATTGATTGTCAGGTTCTCTGCTAGTTGAAGGTTGATTTTGATTATTTTCGGTTTCGGGAATTATGATAGGGTTTTCGTCTAGGACAGGATTTTCGTTGAATTGTCTAATGTATTGGAGGATTGGAAGGTCATCGTCAGAATTATTTGTGTCAATTTCGGTGGGATAAATTTCGACTCGTGACAAAGCGTCTGCGTTAGTATTTTTCTTTCCTTTCTTGTATACAATTTTGTAGTCAAATTCCTCCAACTTAAGTCTCCAACGGACCAGACGGGAATTTGGTTCTTTGAGGTTCATAAGCCATTCTAGTGGCTTATGATCTGTAGCAATGATAAATTTTCTGCCAAAAAGGTACGGCCGGAATTGTTTGGTTGCCCAAACGATTGCTAGCAGCTCTTTTTCAATAGTCGAATAATTTATTTCCGAACTACTCAGAGTGCGAGATGCATATGAAACAGGTTTATCGTGTCCAATAGGACCTTGTGATAAAACCGCGCCTATTGCAAAATTACTAGCATCTGTGGTGAGAACAAAATCTTGAGAAAAATCAGGGTACTGGAGTATTGGATCATTGGTTAGGAGTGCCTTGCAATCTTCGAAAGTTTTAATGTATAATGGATCATTTACGTTAATTTGAGATCCCTTTTTCAGACATGTAGTAAAAGGTTTAGTTATTTGTGCGAAATTTTTAATGAATTTTCTGTAATACCCGACGAGGCCAAGAAAGCTTTTTATTTCTCTGGTCGTCTTTGGTATCGGATAATTTAGAATAGCTTTAATTTTGTTGGGATTGGGTTTTATTCCATCAGGTGTGATAATATGCCCAAGAAAAGCAACTTCTTTATGCAGGAATTCTGATTTGTCAAGTTGGATTTTCAAATTGCTATCACGTAGCTTTTGGAATACTTGTTTCAAATTTACAATGTGTTCTTGCAGAGAAGCTGAGAACACAATAATGTCGTCCATATAGACGAGACAGGATTTATTTTGCAGGTCCTTCAAAACATTGTCCATTACCCTCTGGAACGTTCCGGGTGCGTTCTTTAAGCCGAAAGGCATACGAACGTACTCGTAATGTCCGTTTTCAACGTTAAATGCGGTTTTCTTAACATCCTCAGGATGCATCTCAATCTGGTGAAAACCACTTGCCAGATCTAACGTTGAAAAGTACTTACATTTGCCCAACTTATCTAATATATCAGTAATATTAGGCAGGGGGTAACGGTCATCAATCGTTTTCTCATTGATTTTTCTGTAATCAACGACAATGCGCCATTTCTTTTTACCTGACGCGTCCGTCTTTTTAGGAACAATCCAAATAGGCGAAGACCATGGGGAATCGCTAGGTCGGATAATTCCTTGGTCGAGCATTTCGTTGATTTGTTTTTCTACTTCGGGTTTGTGTATGAATGGGTAACGGTATGATTTGGAATAAACAGGAATTTCGTCTACGGTTTTGATTCTATGTTTCACTTGATTAGAAAATGTTAATTTAGAGTTTTCTCTGTGAAAAATATCTGAATAGGATCTACAAAGGCTTTGAATGTGATGTTTTTCTTCACTATTCATATGTTCTGTACGAATGAGATTTGTTACATCAAATTTATTCAAGTTCTGTTCTTCATAAGGTGAAATAAAAGCATGAAAAATTTCAAAATCGTTTCTTTCGAAGTGTCTAGCTGGGATCGGAAGGTTAAGTTTAATTTCTTGAACAAAGTCCGTTCTATTTTGGATATCTACAGGGGCGTAACCATTTTTTGCGGTGGTCAAACAAGCGGGTATATGACATTTTGACAAGTTTGTTTCAGGAATAATTATTTCGCCATTTTCTTTATCAACGGGAATTCTAAAAGATTCTGTGGAACACGGTTCAATACGGGCAAAGAACAGCAATTTGTTTCTTGGCTTGTACATGTGTAACGAAATTTCGGTTGTGGGAGTTTTGATCACTGAATTTGAAATTTTGATATCTACATTTAAATCTTTCAACGTTTCATAGCCAATAAGGCCATCGAAAAAATTATGGAACTTAAATAAATAGAATTTGATTTTCTTGTCGCAATTAAATTCGGTAAAGGCTGGTATTTCGGCACATAAGTTTCGCGAGGTAGTTTGAAAAATAGAAGATATTGTGAATGGTTCTTTTCTTATAAATTCGGGAAAGTGAATTTCGGCAATTTCTGGGTTTAGGAATGATTTTGTTGCACCAGTATCAATAAGCAATTTTAGAGGTGGATTGGAAATTTCAATATAAGGCAGTTCTTTACGATCATAAATTGAATTAATTTCTATGTATGGTTTTCTTTTTGCTTGGCTATTTGAAAATTTTGTTCTGGGTTCGTATTGTGTTCTAACTGTTTGCATGATTTCTCGGAAATTTCTTCAGAGTCGTGTTCATAGTAATCTACAGCGTATTGAGGGTCATTGTCAGGATAATAGTCGTCATATTCGCATATTTCATATTGTTGAGAAGGTCCGGGAATATCATAGTCGGGAAGGTAGTTGTAAGGTTCAAGGTTGTGTAGTTCATCTGACGAAAAATTCGAACGTTGAGGCTGATATGAATTTTGTCGGGGAATTGTGCCATGAGATATGCCACTCATTGGCGTCGGTCTAGGTCGGGAAATTGAATTTTGTTGGTTAGGTCTCCAAACATTAGTTGGGTTTCTTTGTTGACCAAAAACTTGACTGTTTGTTAAAAATCTTTGAGGTTGACTTGGTCTAGATTGAATATTAATAGGTCCACGTGGGAAGTTATGGTATTGATTGAAATTTGGAATATTTTGTTGATTATTACGTGCAAAATTTTGTGAATTGAAATTTGAATTATTATTGAAGTGCGTATTACTATGTTGGAAATTTTGAATTGGTCTCTGAGGTCTATTTCTGGCATGCTGATTATAATTTTCAAATTGATGCGGCTTTTGTAAATGACGGATATTATTTTCCGAAATGATATATTGTCTTGCTTCCGCTAGACTAGTTGGTTTCATGGCTCGAATAGTTGATCCTAGAGGTTCTTTAAGACCGGCAAGAAATATTTTCAAAGCATGAGTATTGTAAAATGTTTTCTTGATATGTTTCGTTTGCGGAACTACTTCATGAGTGTCAATATAATTATGCAGAGCGCTCAAGTTAGACATAACTCTTGTATAATATTGTAAAGAAGGTTCATTATTTTGTTGTCTCAACTGATCTAAATCAAACAAAAGTCCATTTTCGTCTCTTTGGTCTCCGAAATGGGCAACCAAAGCGCTTTTCACGGATTGCCAATCTTTGGCAATGCAAATGCTATAAACTTCTCTAGCTTTACCTATTAATTTGGAATAAATTCCGTAAATAATAGTCGTATTCTGAACACAATTTATGTTAGCAGGATTTGGATCCCAATATGTATTTATGATTGTATTTGCTGTTTCTAAAAATGATGATAATTCCAGCGGATTGCCATCAAATTTTGGAACTATTTCTAATAATTTCGATTCGAAATTTGGAACAACTGACATGATTGAATCGTTAGGTACTAAATTAGAAGGTAAATTAGTTTGACTTTCAGTATCTTCTACTAGTGATAAAGTTTCAAAAATTGAGCTTATCTCACTATCTAAATTTAAACGTAAATCTAACTCGTTCGCTCTATTTTCTGCAATAGAATCAGGCAAGGACGAGGAGAATGACATAGACAATAAAAGGAAAGCAACTTACAATACTAGAATGGTGTTGATGGTCTTCATCAGGTACTCGAAGTCTTCAGGGTTTTCCACTGCGGAGGTCCTCTGAATAAACAGCTTGAAAACCGACGGGATTTTCACGATGAATGCCCGTTCAGTATCCTACCGACTGCGCCACTTTATGTTTTTGGTTATCACCAAAAGCTTTTTAAAAAATGAATTTATTTATTGAACACAAAAATATCGAAGTTTTATTAGAGAGAAAATTACAATGCGTCTTTACTGTGTGAAGTCTATGTCAAATCTGATGAGAACTAGTCGGTGAACGTCTCGTTTCCTGCAAAGCGTAAACTGATTCTGCATCCGTCAGCGGTCTCAGCATATCCCGTGAGAACATGGTAGCTTATGATGTTCCCATACATAATTTGCTTATTATATACAGGGTGTTTCGAAATTCGACCGACAACGCTTCACAGGTGGTAGCTCTCGTGATTTAATAAATAATGAGGCAGGAACATAAGGCTCTGACGTGCTTAGTTATCGAGATACAGGGTGTTAAAGTTGAGAAATAAAAATAGTTTTTTCGCAATATCTCAAAAACGGCTGATTTTTTTTCATTAAAATTCGATGAGCAAATTAAAATTGAGAATCTCCATTTCCAGACGTCGAATTCATATTTGACAATTGATCCAGTGGCGCCATTAAGGGGGTATGATTGCATGATTTTCCAAAAAAACATGTGTTGCGATATGAATTTTGGAAATTTTATATGATTATATCAAAGACCATTCAATTTTGAATTAAAAATGCATACTTGATGGATCTCGATAGAACCCACCATTTTCGAGAAAAAACGAAAAATGTAAATAGTATTCCAATCACTTCATTCCCAATCGATCAATCAGATAAAGAAAATTCACCCAAAAAACCACAACAATATTGAAAAAACTATAAATAAGTATTTCGGAAACTAAGTAGACATCCTTAGTAGTCCTCAGTCCCACAGGTTATTTTCGGAGAATATCTCAGTCAGCGAACTATTTTTTACTTTTCAGGACTTCTGAGGATGGCAATTCAGTTGCCGAAATACGTATCAAGAGTTTTTTCAATACTGTTGTGGTTTTTTGGGTGAATTTTTCTCATTTGATTGATCGATTTGAAATGAAGTAATTGGAAGACTATTTACATTTTTCGTTTTTTCTCGGAAATGGTGGGTTCTATCGAGATCCATCAAGTATGCATTTTCAATTCAAAATTGAATGGTCTTTGATATAATCATATAAAATTTTCAAAATTCATATCGCAACACATGTTTTTTTGGAAAATCATGCAATCATACCCCCTTAATGGCGCCACTGGAAGAATTGTCAAATATGAATCCGACGTCTAGAAATTAAGATTCTGAAGTTTGATTCGCTCATCGAATTTGAATGCAAAAAAAAATCAGCTGTTTTTGAGATATTGGGGAAAAACTATTTTTATTTCTCAGTTTCAACACCCTGTATCTCGATAACTAAGCACGTTAGACCTTTATGTTCCCACCTCATTATTCATCAAATCACGAGAGATATAGTACGGTGTTATTAACCTAAAACAAGGCCTAACCTTCACATCCAAAGTAAAAGTTTTATTCCAACTCCAAATTGTTCTATATAACCCCCTTATTGTTTGGTGAAAAGTTACACCATTTTGAGCGTCGGGTTTGGGGGTGAGGGGGGGTGGAATTTGAAAAATCACTAGTTTTTTTAGTTTTTCGTAAATATTTCAAAAACTAAGCGGTTTATCCTAAACATTGTTATATACAAAAATGTTCTACGTTAAATTTTAAATAAGAATGGTCCTTTTCATAATCACTCTAAATTGTACGGTTCAAGAGTTACAGACGGTGTAAATGTTAACTTTTTCGTAATTTTGATAATTTTTTTAAAAAATAAGCTTCGTAAAAGAATGTGCTATTTAAGTGGCCGGTGGTATGTTAGTGATAAGCCCTTGAAGGAACGACAACCTCACCACCTTATCAAGGGGCACTCTTTTTTAAGAGAAAAGAGGCTTCCACAGGCCTAGGCCATATAAACCTGTGGTACGGAGAAACCCACCCTGAACTTTCTACGAACATTGCAACATAAATTCACTTCTTAAGCATAAATATCTTTCAAATTTGAAATGTTCAATGTCTTTATTAACTTCACTCATCCTCCAGCACATTATCCTCCTCCTCTAGCTCGTCGTCTGTCCATGTTATCACATGCTTGGCCTGAGCAATTGCTGCATATGCTAGTGCAGTTTAGACCACTCCTTCTGCATTCACAATTACGAACGCATTCATCTTTGCAAGTACACATTATGAGGGACAGTAATTCCTGGGGGGCTGCAGGACGTGCTGTTGTAATTGGTGTCAGGTGGTCGCCAATCTTCTTCCAACCCCACTCGAGTGGATCCTTATCTTCATTCAGCCACTGTTGTACCTGGTGGTAGGTCCTAAATGAATGCTGTCTGGACGCTGCTGAAGTGGGGGGTAGTGCATCCAACTTCAGTAATGCATGTATAGGCTGCTTTGCAATCGCTTTCAAGTAGGACTGGTAGCGGAGACAATCTAGATCTTCAGTGTTCTTGGCTCCAAACATTGCAAGTAGGAAGTAATTTCCTGCATCAGCCACTGCACTGGGGTCGGCTTTGGGGTTGTTGAAGACCAGAAGTTTTTCACGAAGAAAGTTGTTGGCATGAACTTTTCCCTTATGGTCGTACCTAAAAAAGGAAATCACCAGAAAAAAGTGTACATTATTTCTGACATTCAGCAAGGCATAGAGGATATGAAAGATGTACTTCTGGTTACATACGCCTTCACAGGATGTGACACTGTGTCTGCTGTCTAAGGGAAAAGTTCAAGCCAACAACTTTCTTCGTGAAAAACTTCTGGTCTTCAACAACCCCAAAGCCGACCCCAGTGCAGTGGCTGATGCAGGAAATTACTTCCTACTTGCAATGTTTGGAGCCAAGAACACTGAAGATCTAGATTGTCTCCGCTACCAGTCCTACTTGAAAGCGATTGCAAAGCAGCCTATACATGCATTACTGAAGTTGGATGCACTACCCCCCACTTCAGCAGCGTCCAGACAGCATTCATTTAGGACCTACCACCAGGTACAACAGTGGCTGAATGAAGATAAGGATCCACTCGAGTGGGGTTGGAAGAAGATTGGCGACCACCTGACACCAATTACAACAGCACGTCCTGCAGCTTCCCAGGAATTACTGTTCCTTATAATGTGTACATGCAAAGATGAATGCGTTCGTAATTGTGAATGCAGAAGGAGTGGTCTAAACTGCACTAGCATATGCAGCAATTGCTCATGCCAAGCATGTGATAACATGGACAATAATAACATCTTAGACGACGAGCTAGAGGAGGAGGATAATGTGCTGGAGGATGAGTGAAGTTAATAAAGACATTGAACATTCCAAATTTGAAAGATATTTATGCTTAAGAAGTGAATTTATGTTGCAATGTTCGTAGAAAGTTCAGGGTGGGTTTCTCCGTACCACAGGTTTATATGGCCTAGGCCTGTGGAAGCCTCTTTTCCCTTAAAAAAGAGTGCCCCTTGATAAGGTGGTGAGGTTGTCGTTCCTTCAAGGGCTTATCACTAACATACCACCGGCCACTGAAATAGTACATTCTTTTACGAAGCTTATTTTTTTTTAAAATTATCAAAATTACGAAAAAGTTAACATTTACACCGTCTGTAACTCTTGAACCGTACAATTTAGAGTGATTATGAAAAGGACCATTCTTATTTGAAATTTAACGTAGAACATTTTTGTATATAACAATGTTTAGGATAAACCGCTTAGTTTTTGAAATATTTACGAAAAACTAAAAAAACTAGTGATTTTTTAAATTCCACCCCCCCTCACCCCCAAACCCGACGCTCAAAATGGTGTAACTTTTTACCATAGAATAAGGGGACTATGTAGAGCAATTTGGTGTTGAAGGAAAACTTTTACTTTGGATGTTGAGGTTTAGGTCTAATTACACCGTACTAATACCATCTGTGAAGTGTTGTCGGTCGAATTTCGAAACACCCTGTATACAGAGACAGAGCAGTATCTTGCATCAAGTACTTACTTATATGAAATAAAGGGTGTTATGAATAAAAATGAAGTACCTGCTAATACTAGAAGTATTAGCATTTTCTACATAGTGAATACTTCAAAACTAAGAAGGAACTACATTTTGAAGAATAGATTCTTGTATTTTTTCCGGAAGCTACTATAACAAGTAGCGTTCTCGTGGAAATGACTATAGTATATTACACACCGAGGTGGAAAGAGATTCATTCCAGATACAGGGTGATCAGAATTCTGAATCTTGAACCACCCTGTATTTGTGCCACTTAAATGTCATTAGATAGTAAATAAAAAGTTAAAACAGGGATATGAAAGCCGTTTTGACCGATGTGTGATGCATTGATGGAAGCAGCTCTTCAGGAAGAATCGAAAAATGCAATGAAAACAGGGTGTTCCATTTGAAAATCGAAAGTTGATGCCCGTTACGCTTCAAGGTTTCAACTTTGGAATATGATAATTGCAGAGAAATGTGTCCCTCGACAAATTGAAATCGACCTGTACGAGCGATTTTCAATTATTTCAACGATATCGGAGATCAGGGGGGGTGACAAGAGTTTTAGCTGGGACACCCTGTATATAGCCACACTAAACAAATTAGGAAATGGAATAATACAAGTGTGTTGATGAAAACACAACCTCCTATATAACATAGAAAATGTTAGCACCTCCGTAACCAATATTTCCAACTCTTTTTAGCGTGTTCTTTATAGTTTTTTAGACTACTATTCATTTCAGATTGATTTCCAGAAGATTTATCACTCGAATCTAGGAATAAATGATGAAATGATTCGTTCTTGATGACTGCATGAGAATATGGGAAAATCGTATGCTCTTCAAAAAAACCATCGAACCGAAAGAAGATCTCATCATTATAGCTTCAAACTAATTCGTATTGATTTTTGCGCCCAATTTGGGCCCATCAAAGTTTCGGTTACAAATTACTCTGCTTGCTACCTGTAGTTTCGTTAATTATCTCGACTGAACAGTTTCGAAATTATTTGTCGAAGCATGACTGATTCGCCTTCGCTGACTTGTTCGCATGCAAAAAGACCACAATTACTGAACGCATTTTCAGCAGCTAAAATTATAACTGAAAAGTACCTAATAGTGTTTTCCACTCGTCGCACTAGCTCGAACTTTTTCGGCACTGAATACGTTTTACGTGGTCCACTGAGAATTTCAAGAGCGAACTTTTGTCGAGAAATGATTTCCACTGGCTTTCAAACTTGCTCGATGTCCGCTCAGAGTTCGAATTTTCAAAACATAACCTCAAATATTCGAGTCACGAGTAGGAACATTTTTGGAATTTGAATAATTATGAATCTCTCATTGAAGTTTATTACTATTATTACAATTATTTCCGAAACAAGCGATGATGAAGAAATGATGATTGAGATACAGCAAGAACTTCGTTATGAAACAGCGTTTACGGAAGATTCAAAATTACCTAAAAGTTAAAGAAAGCTATTTAGATGAGCAGGTTTGTTGATTCACTAATGATGAGAAATACTAACTTCGTGAACGGCACTTCAATACTACATCACTATTGTCGAATGATTCAATTGAACATCATTGACAATGAACATATTTTTTTTATATGTTCTGGTTCCCACGAGAAGGAATATCCTGTATTGTTCAGAGAACATCGTGAGAACCAAGGAAAATAAGGTAGGAATTGGTGTTCTTCTTAAATTTCTGGAGGTCATATGCCTCAGGGAACACCTCTCTTGGCAATGTGTTCCAGAACCTCGCTGTTCGTTGAATGAACGCGTCTTTACGAAGAGATGTTCTGCAGGTCTCCAAAGTGACCACGAAGGGGTGCGAAGCCTCAACTCGACTGGCTAATCTCGCGGGGACTGCCAAGGGAGGAACAATTGTTGATATTTCAGAAGAGCATCGTCCATGAAAATATCTCTAAAATAGAGCCAGATCGCCAACTGTCCTACGGTGTTCCAGAGAAGTGAGTGAGTTTGTGAGCGAGGCATCACCCACGAGACGAATTGCCCTTTTTTGGACAGAATCCAAAAGTTTCAGAGTATGTTTGGGTGCTGCACTCCAAATATGAGAACACCATTCCTGGACAGGTCGGATCTGTGCCTTATAGAATATTATAGATCATATAAGCAGCTAACTTATAAGATTGTTTCTGGCTGGTTTCTATAGCAGTGTTCACAGGGAAACCACAATAAAAGGTAGATGAATCAATTTCATGTGGACCAACGGAACCAAATGTACTTTCTATAATTCAACTTTTTGATTGACAAAACAATTATTCTGACATTTCTGATGACAAGAAGGTCGCACCAACTCTCAATTTCTATTCCACTTCTCCATTTCCACTGCACTTTTTGGAAGAACCGAGCCAGTACGAGTGGAAAACGCTATATAAGTCTACACGCAATTTTAGTGATTTTTGCGAAAATTTCAATTCGTCATACTGATCCATACGAATTCAATGCCACCAAAACTCAAGCCTGATATATCAATGTCTGGTACCACCATTTCCACCAAGTCCACTACTTATCTGTATCTAAATAACACACCAGGGGCCAGGTAGCCGTGCAGACAGAGTGTCAGTATTCTAATCCGCATTCGCTTGCCGGTCGTGGGTTCAATTCCCAGCGACTGCAGACATTTTCCTTATGGCCCAAGGGTTAGGCCCCCGTCATGCCTTGCTCGCACAAGACTCTCGAAGACTTCTGAGGGTTGCTCGTAAGGGGGCAACCGTATGACGGATAGAACAATTTCACAAAAAAACACCGAAAAAATTCAAGGAATGTTTCCTTGATCCCGTTTTTCCATTAGATTTGATTTCTCGAATATGGGCATTGACAAAAATTCCACAACTAGTAGCATCAAACATTTTTTCAACCCCAAAACTTTCAATTATGCTGAAGATGGTCTTTTATGATACCGAAACATGTCTCTTATGATTATGTAACATCACCATTAAAATTTATGGAGATGACTTCGAGCATTCCTTCCTTCCCTTGTAAGGATAGTCAGCCAAAGCAAAGTTTCGATAAAAACTAATACCGGGATGCATATAAGCACAACGTACATCTATTTGGCATGCGGCCTGTGTCTAAGCTTTCTGATTGGTTGATGCCAAATAACAGTACACATTGCTATACCGGCGCCAAATAGATGTACAATTTGCTGCAGATCTTCTCGCCGCCAAATAGGCAGTACGATCAACTAACGATTACAATTGTGGTCTCTATTTATAAAGATTAATTCAAGAACTACAGGTACGTCAATATCCTTTGTCCCAGAGTTCTTTGACTACGCTCTTCGATAAAATATGAATGATTAATATAATTTTGCATTGTTTCAATCATCACAATGAATATAGGATGGCCCACATAAACATTGACACCCTAAACTCAAATAATTTGGCAATTGCTCGTTTCATACGTTTGTAGTAATCGCCGTGGGAAAAAAGATATTGAAGTACCTGGTATAGTTCTTGAATTAATCGTTTTAGACTACAAGTGTGATAGATTGTTGGAATTGTTTTATCGAGAGCAACATAGTAATTCCAAAATAAACAGGTTGTCCCATTAATAATTTTGAATCTGATGTCACGTGACCGAAAACGTAAAGCTCATTGGGTAATATAATATTCAACCTCAAAATTACAATCTTCAACTTCTCTTGAGTTTCGAGATATTCCCTGTCTTAATTGTCGTGGGACACCCTGTACATTTATGTTTTTAGAACGCACTATCGATGTGTGAATGTGCTGAGTATTCTCGATTTTGTATTATCATTATTATAATAAATCTTTTAAATCCCATGCAGTTATTGCAGTTTCAATTTAATGCCATAACGTACATGGCGCTGACGCGACTCCTACAATATGTACTGTTATCTGGCATACACATGCATTTTCAATTCACGTGCAAAACGTACATGACTCTGGCCCCACAATGGCAGAACGTACTGTCATTTGGCATCAACCAATCAGAAAGCTTAGATACAGGCCGTTTGCCAAATAGATGTACGTTTTGCTTATATGCTACCGGGATGGTACAGTGGGTGGCTTCCAACATACTCTCGATTTCTGATCCTTTTCAATCATCGAAACTCCTTAGGCAAACAACCCTGCATGTATAAGCGCCGAACGACATCGTCAGAGTTCCCCAAAGAACTGAGCAGATATTTACGAAAGCAATCAGCCATAGCTAGTCCGCAAACAAAAATCCGTTGCAAATCCTCTAGCACAAAGCCTACTTCGATATCAAAGAGGGCCATGTATAAATTTTTAATTCGATTTGGCGCCACTTCTCTTGCGCAAACAAGTGAAACAAGTGAAGATCAGCGACGCTCCATTGTCCCTTATTTCGTGTATATATAGCAATTGGTTTAAGTTGTCAGGTCTGGTACGTCAGTTTTTTAATGAATGCCCTTTTGGAAGATTTGATTCGTTGCGCCGGGATAATCAGACCGATGAATTTTTCAGTGGCGAATATCCCGGATCCATACTTCTACCGGATTAGAGGCTTATGTTCGAATATTGATATGAGTTTTGGACTTGTTCATATCCTCCATTAAATTGAATTGTATTTTCTAGTCGGAGCGATAAAAAAAACAGTGGTTCATAAGGGACTAGACTGATTCAGTATCCATCATTATTTTTAGTGAAAAAAAATTCCTGAAAGTACTTCCATCCAAAAATATAATCACTCTCTTGTTCGCAGGACATTTTAAATACCTATCGATCAAAACAATGTTTTTTTTAAATCTATCAGATAATAACGATTCGACAGGGGTGGTAACTTCTTAAAGTGGACATAATGTATACAGGGTACATCATTCAAAAACGATAATTTCTTTGATTTTTGTAATTCGTTGTCTTTCCTTGCTGACCTGATTTTATACGATTTCGAGAATATTTTTGCATTCCAATATTGTATTGCATATTATATTATCATGAAAATCATCGAAGTTTCTCTAATGTGCTTTCAACTTTGAAGAAGTCAATTAAGATTAGAGCAAACTTTATTTCTTGGAAATAAGGATTGAATGGCTGTTAGTCACAGGAATAATATTATCATCATCATTATATTTGCCATGACTGACTTCATGACGGAAATTATCGTTGGTTGAAATTTTCTTAATGATTTGAATTCCAATTAGGAATAGTCGGATATAATCGAAAATTCAAAAGAATCTCCATAATATTGGCTTTCAATGGTATAATGAGATTTTATGAGTCATGAAACGAACCAATATCTCATTGTAAAACTCATGCATCATGAAATCATATGAAATCGCATGTAATCATCATGTAATCATCATGAAATCATATGAAATCCCATGAAATCATCATGTAATCAGCATGAAATCCATGAAATCATAATGAAATCCCATGAAATCCCATATGAAATCATCATGTCAGTCTCTATATCCATGCTGAATTTTGGCACCATGGAAGCTCATACAATGGAGTTATAAATTAAAAGAATTCATGATTCCCACTTCAACATCCTGAATCCCAAAAACGGAGCAAGTTAGGACAGATGTTCATATGAACTTTAATTGCTAGAATGTCACATGGAATTACCCCTTGAATTTTTTCGGTATTAATGAGATACACCCTGTATAATCCCCAGGGGACCATTTCTGAACCCATGTTTATGAAAGCTTCTTTCGCTATTTTTTTCCAGAAATCTGTGGTCGAAATCTTTCCATGTAATTACGGTATACAGTAACACCCAGTATACAAAAATGATCCATTGGTGCAAAATTTCATTGGCATGACCGGATGTACATTTAGGCATGGTATAATGCAAAACAAAACAGCACCAAACCCATTGGTGAGAGAAAATCCTCCTAATTGATGTTTTGCTTAACATACTAATAACGTCTTTGTCGAGTCCTTCAAGAATCGGTCGATGCCATTGTCTGATGGTGAGCAACCCACGTTCATCAAAGTGTGCATAATGCATAAAAAACGAGGAAAAAAAAAAAGACGAGCAAAATACCTAGCCCGTACACAGGGTACCTATATATATATGTCGTGAGGTATCACATGACCGTAACTCTACACCAGTCGTGCTGAAAATTGAAGAAAAGCTGATCAAATCTACCGGATAAATGAAGGCCCCTCTTTAATTCTCGAATTACAAAAACCAGTGGCGTACCAATTCTATATTACGAAGTTCTTCAGGATACATCACCCTATATTTCTGATTTGTCATATGGAAGAAGAAAATATGGGTGAGATTGAGATAGATATATCATGAAATATTGAATAGCCAGTACCGGACTGAGTTAAGGTGTGAGTGTGCATTGTAGACACTAAACTTTGAATGTTCGTGGATGACATTTTTCAGAAACTTTTTGTTCATGTAAATAACCATTAAATAACTATTAAATGTTCTCCTCGATAATTTAGATTCTAGGTAGTAATTTCAAAACTGGGGTCCAATTTTCTCGAAGAGGGAGGTCATGTCTCGAGTAGAACATACGGTATATTAGTTCGAACCATAAAAAGCAATTCGTCTCGTGGGTGATGCCTCGCTCACAAACTCACTCACTCACTTTTCTGGAACACTGTAGAAAAGTTGGCGATCTGGCTCTATTTTATAGATATTTTTATGGACGATGCTCTTCTGAAATATCAACAATTGTTCCTCTCTTGGCAGTCCCCGCGAGATTAACCCGTCGGGTTGAGGCTTCACACCCTTTCGTGGTCACTTTGGAGACCTGCAGAACATCTCTTTCCAAAGACTCGTTCAGCCAACGTACAGCGAGGCTCTGGAACACATTGCGAAGGTAGGTTGTTCCCCGAGGCATATAACCTCCAGAAATTTATGAAGAACACCAATTCCTACCTTATTGTTCTTGGTTCTCACGATGTTCTCTGAACATTACAGGATATCCCTTTTCGTGGGAACCAGAACAAAAAAAAATCTTGTTATCAAAGAGCAGTACTATGTTTCAACATGAACATGATGTCTTTGGGGCATATGCCTTTTCGTTATTAAATGAAGGTCAAAATTTGCTGCCGGCTCTTGGACCAAATCTATACAGGGTGCTACAAATTCGTGGCAAGGGCATAGTTGCACTGTTTCATGATCTCTCTATGCTTTGCAACGAATTTGTAACACCCTCTAGATATTCCGAGATATCAGCTAATTCTTTTCAAATAGACCATAAACAGTTTCACAAAAAATATTGTTTTCTCTTTGTTATGCGATCATAATGTGGGAACGTTGAAATAAAAACAATGTTCCACATCACATCCCTTAGCTTCTCATTCAAAAACATCGTCAACTGTTACTTCACAGTCGCACGCATTTTCAACTTATTGACTGAAGCATTCAGCTCCCCTCATCATACTTAACGCCCTACTAGCCCTATTGTCCTTGTGAAATAATGAAGGACACTCTGGATGAGTGGCCCTTCTCAGTTTCAAAATCGATATCGTGACTTGAATTTTCGCAGTCTTTTGTCTAGGAAACAACTGCAGTCTCTCATTGATACAACTGTTAAAATTCTCCGTCGGTAGAATCTCGAGTGGGCTTTAATATAAGGGTTTTTATCACGAACTGACCTGTACGTTGGGAAATTACTGACTTGTTGACTATCGGATTTTGGCTTTTGTTTTTGAAGTATTGCTGTCACTGTATAACAGTGTATTAAGTGTGTATACGGATTTAGCTTTTATGATTGGATATTCTTGTTCTCACGAGAAATGTTCCTTTCGAGTGCTTGAAAGGTAAGGTAGATTAGTATTCATTTTCTGACGTCAACGAATCATAAAACGCAGGCAATCAAAGTAAGGGTGAAAGTTATATCACGTCAAAGCAAAATCTACATTGGTATTTTTTTATGTTCTGGTTCCCACGAAAAGGAATATCTTGTAATTATCCGAGAACATCGTGAGAACCAAGGGAAAGAAGGCAGGAGTTGGTTTTCTTCTTGAATTTCTGGAGGTTATATGGCTCGGGGAACACCTCCCATGGCAATGTGTTCCATGCCTCGCTGTTCCTTGGATAAACGAGTCTTTTGAAAGAGATGTTCTGCAGGTCTCCAAAGTGACCACGAAGGGGTGCGAAGCCTCAACTCGACGGGTTAATCTCGCGGGGACTGCCAAGGGAGGAACAATTGTTGGTATTTCAGAAGAGCATCGTCCATAAAAATATCTATAAAATAGAGCCAGATCGTCAACTTTTTTACGGTGTTCCAGAAAAGTGAGTGAGTTTTTGAGCGAGGCATCACCCACACGAATTGCCCTTTTTGGACAGAATCCAACAGTTTCAGGGTATGTTTGGGTGCTGCAGTCCAAATATGGGAACAGCATTCCAGTACAGGTCGTATCTGTGCCATATAGATCATAAGCAGCTGACCGGAAGAGAAATAGCTCCTGGCCCGAGACAGGAAACCAAGTTTTTGGGATGCACCTTTAGCAATTGATCTCACGTGATTTTCCCAAGAGAGGTTATTGCTGATAGAAATACCAAGCATCGAAATGGATGTCTTCAAAGGTATGGTTACTCCGGACAAGCTTATGTTGGGCACAGTGAGATCGGCTTTTCTAGAGAAAAGCCATGCTTGTGTTTTGTTTGCAATGAAATCTACCAAGTTATTGGATACCCATTCGAGAATTGTTGCAAGGCGAAATCTACATTGGAATGCATGAAAACCCACAACAGTCACATTAGAAGAATGTCAATCTTGCAAGAAGGGGTTGATATAAACTTGTGACTGATAGGCCTATAGAGCCGGGATTCCCTAAAAATGCAGTTAGGAGTCCAAGTGAGAGCCTCAATCAAATATCTGCACAATTCATACTGAGGAAATCAAAGATTGATGCCGAGACTGTGACTAGTACAAGCTATAGTGTATAGGCATCTCGATTATACTGAATAGGTATCACAATAAACCCATGAGGCTACATTGACCTAGATCACCTGTATCAAAATGTGCTTCCCCAAATTATGAGAATTTCAAGAAGAATTGAACCTTCAGCCTTAGTACTCTTCCGTCAAATTAACCAAAAGTCCTTTCAGATGCTCCTTACGAATTCCTGATCACGGGGTATGGTCAGTCCTGAGAAGGAACTCTGGTCCTGGCTAGTCCTGACCTGCTATACCTCATCAGTTCGAGTGGGAAAGACAGAAGACCGACCGCAATATTACTTTTCCTGTCCATTGTTTTCCGCTGGTATTTGTCTCGGGAAGCAATCTCGTGTAGTGGCAGAACAAACAGCAATATGTGTCGTAGAGCTGCTAGCTCCTAATATGAAATCAAGAGGCTCGTCAAGTATGTTTTCCTCTGTTTATCTGTCTATCGCAGTGGAAACGGACACAAGTCTCGCTAGGGAGATAAAAGAATTATCTCGGATTTCATCTTCCGACGCCGTCATCAGGAACGCTGTTCCGGAAATAGAGATTCAATCGGTCTCTCGGTTCGACATGTTGTAATCTTGACAGGAGTGCTTACCTAACGCGAGATCTAACGAGACATACAGGGTGATTCATAATCCTGGTTGATCCTGAGAAAAAATCTGCATATCATTTAGTGGAGACTGCATGTTTCCTGCGATTTTTATACTGATCAGATTTTGCATAACCGCAAGGCTGTTTCTACTATAACAACCACTTCGTTTCTGTCTTTCAGCTTTGGTATATGCAAGATGCGAGTGAAAATACATTTTTTCCATAAAAAGGTATTCTCAATTTTAATGAGTGGCGTCGTATTGATGAAAAATACTGTAAAGCATGTTGGGAGGGACGTCACTGATGATCATAATTGGGAATTACTCAATTATAGAAGAACATTTTATTGATGCGTACTTTGCATTCACCAAAATCACTATATCAATGAGACCCCTCTGTTTGGTATACAGGGTGGTAGGGGGAAACCGCTATGAAATGGACGGGTCTTGAAACGGACATTCACATATGGCAACCCTGTACCCAGATCCCACTACGACCGAAATTGCGCGCCGACGCAGTTGATTATGAGTCGACAGCATGCATGTTATTATTATCAGGTGAAAAAGTAAATTTTTTGTGAAAATAGTGAACTATGTCACAGGTAAGCTGTTGAAATTGGTGGTGAAAAAGTAAATTTTTTGTGAAAATAGTGAACTATGTCACAGGTAAGCTGTTGAAATTAAGTCAATTTCAGATTGATGAGATTAAAACTAAGTTACTCTAGTACATAAATGTAGAGGTAGATCTCGTGGAATATTTCTCAATTTAATTTTCGTAATGTCATTTTGAGGTTAACCGTGTGTTGTTTTGAAGTGGACATCAGACGCTGTGTTGAAGCGGACGTCTGATTCTGATGATGAAGTTCCGCTGAGTCATTGTACACCACCGGTTTTTCTGAGTTTCATATTTTCATGAGATTGAACTATTCAAATAACAACTTTTTTATCTTCTGTGTGATTTTTGTATCTAGCTTATAGTTTGTGAGGAAACAAAAAAATCGATTTGACTCCAAATTTTAATGTAGGTGTTATCTATGTAATGTCGAACTTAGACAAGTCAAACTTGAGACACGCTGTATATAAAAAAACGAAAAAATGATCACCGCTTTGTACAAATGATAAATAGGTCCTTATTTATAGTATAAGAGATCTGATATCATAATCATCTACAGCGATGAAATTTATATGTCTCAAATTACAGTCTAGATCACTGTTATATACTGCAATTCACCATCTATGCGCTTAGATACACCACCACCGATTTTCAATGGACCCACAGGGTATAATTCTTAGGTATTGAATAGCTTCACTGAATAGAACGCTGACATTTCATGACGAACTAGAGTGCCATGGATCCCTCAATTTTTTGAATACCTTTGTTTAGTACACACAATGACGTAATTGCTGGGAATAGAGAAAAACGATATGGGGGGTTTTTGGTTTCCAAGTGTGACACTGATATAGCCAAAGATAACAAACATTCCAATGAAGTATATACGAGGTGTTTTTGAAATAAGGAATATCTATCGTTCGACGGCTGTGGTTATTTAAATTCTTCATTTTGTAGGCTAGGTCAACGATCCTAACTATTTATACTACTCGTATTATTCCAGGTTTCAAGGCAACCTATATCTGCAAAGAATTTGTTCACCTGCAGTAACCAATTATATTTGTCATCAGCACCATTGATCAAGCGGAGTTGTTGTAATAAGCAAAGTTTGGGGTATCGTTTGTTTTCCATTGAATACATTTTTTGAATCCCTTCAAGGGTCATTCTAGATATATTATATGCAAAGACTCTTCCAGTCTCAAGGCGAACAATGGCATCTGGGGTATTGGAATAGTTAAGAGAACTCTTTTCAAAAAAATTTTTTGAACTCGTTCTAAAACGTCCAAATACCATAAGATTCATTGACTCAAACAATTCAATTCTAGGCTGCCAAGTATCAATATCTACCTTAGCCATGATAGGTAGTATTGATCCCACGGTTTGTTCTGATTTGTTAGAGGTAACAGTAGCCATTTCGTTGAAAAGGCCAGAAGAGGTGAAAGTTACTCCTAGAAAACATATTTATTGGTTACAGAACGGGTTTGGTAATTGAAATGGAAATCAAATTCAGGTTTCTGGAAAGAACCTTTCGAAAACTGCATCATTTTGGTCTTCTGTAAGTTCACAATCAGATCAATAGAAGTGCATTATTTTTCTAGAGTTTACAATTCTTCAGCTACATCTATATCAGAGTGTGCTAGAATGACGAGGTCATCAGCATATAATAATGTTAAAATGTCGTTTCTGTCGTCAATATTCAGACCCTGAGCCTCATTATCATAATATATTATATAATATAAAAATATGTGTCCTAAAATGCACATCCTTCGCTCTATACGATCCAACTCCTCCAAAGCTGTGTTAACATAATCTTTGAAGCAAAAAAGAAGAAGATTGTCTAAGAAAACAGGGACATGCCAAGTTTCAGATGATTACAACAATACGTCCCTAAAATATTTACATCGAAATTACATAGAATATGCCTATTTTCTTCTCCTTCTTCAAACATTTTTCTAATAAAGTGTCACTGACTATGGATTGATTTTTCTAATAGACGAGTAGAGAAAATTCCAAAATTCAAAGAGAAATGGATATATTGACGTTAGAGGAAATAATATAAACTATACAAAGGAGTTGACTGTCCGAATAGCCTTACTGCTCCACATTTCTCGTCTATAAATGAACGTAGTTGAATGTCAATGACATCGTCACCATAACTTCCTCTGGTCATCAGTAGTCTCACGTTTTTTCGCTCTTCCTTATGGGAAATCGGACGAGTTTGCACTGAATAAGCTAATCACATCATTTGCTTGGAGATGTTTAATTAATCGACAACAAAAACATCGTATGGACATGTTACTTTTTGTACCAGATCCGGATTAATGCGCATAAGCAATTAGATGTTATAGGAACTGATCCATACTTTTTGCTAGATACCTAATAATTAGTGTTTATTTAATATTTGTACCGCTAGATGTTCCGTATGTATTAGGAAGTGGATGTGATTACAGGGTTCTTTATATCAAAGTATCGATAATTACCGATATCAGGTTTATAATTTCAATATCGCGATCTGACTGATCCAGATGACTATTTCTAACGTAGAATCTATACAGGGTGATCCACGGTGGATGGCCCATAGAAGTATCTGGAACATTCTGAAAACTGGGATGCTTTGATATACCGTCAAGAAGAAGATCAACGATGTCATCTACCGCATCAGTAAAGAACCCAGTGGCGAACCAAGAGTCGTTCATTTCAACAGACTAGCACCATTCGAGGGAACCCAAGATCAACAAGTTCAACAAATTTGTCCGGAAGAAAAGGAGCTTACATTCGACGAATTCATTGGGACATACAGTGGTTCATCAAAAGCAAGGTTTGGCGTCACCAAGGAAGAGCACCGCGACCTTTTTGCCACTCCTGTAGAATACGCACTAGCTCACTGACTCGCCAAGGATCTTCAGATGTCTCAAGGAATAGCCAACAAGTTCATGAGGAGATTCGGAAAGATAGAGGAGCTTCATCAACAGGGTCCCTCAGTCGGTCGAGCACTAGGAATAGAAGATATCAGCCCTCAAGGAAAAAGGTCTCTGTTTTATCTCATAACGAAAGGAAGACAAAGACCTCTGGGAGACACTAGTCGACTTGCGAAGCGCCATTGTCGAGAAGGACATACAGAAGATAGCTGTTCCAAAGCTGGGGTGTGGTCTCTGGATGGCTTGAATTGGAGAATTGTAAGCAACATGCTGGAGGTTGTATTTAGATTCACCGGAGTTGAAATTCTGGTATGCTGCTGGAACTCCAAAGGAACTCCAAGAGAGAAGATAGTGCCATGCTATTTTTACCATACTGCACGTTGTAAACCAGTTGTCACTATCTTCATAACGATCAGAGTGCATTCCAGGAGGAATTCGTTTTAAGGAGGGGGCAGTGTAATGATATTCCCCTTACAGGGGCTCTAGAAACATCAGCAGGATGGCAGGAGTATACAACGATCATCCTGTAACACGCATTCCAGATTGTTCTCCAACCTCTCAATGATTCCTACATGCACCAGCATATTTCCGAACACTCAATATATGCCGCGGTGACAGAATATTCTGGAATGTTCTGGTAACAATCGATGGGACAATTAGAGAGAGAGAGGTATTGTTCTAAGAAGCTTCTAGAACAAATAGAAGGAGACGGAAGATCATTCGAGAACGTTCTCGAACCAAAGCCTACCAATGGATCTTATATACCAATAAGACGGCCGAACAACTGCGTCAGTCAGTTAAGCAGCGAGTGTCAGAGAGACAGTTATATACCGTGTGATATAAATCGTTTTACATAAATTGTAGTTATAAGTTCGATATGAATTAGTGTTTCTTTAGTTTAAATAAATCAGTTCGAAAATAAATAGTGTCGTGTTCGCTTCTGCACCCGAATAACGCACGATGTTCTTTGAACATTATAGGAATTTCCTTTCGTGCGATCCAAGCGATAAAAAAATTCTCTATCCGTCTAAAATATTTTCATCGCTATAGTGTTGCCACTTCTATCAGAAACAACTAGCAACTTGGAGCACCCTGTATTCTATTGCATTTTTAGAAAGATCTGATTTCATCAATGCATCACACTCAGGGTCTGTTCCAATTAAATGTCAGTAGATAGTGAATCGAGAGTTAAGATAGGGACATGTAAGCCGTTTTGATCGATAATGAATAGTTTCGACACAAAAAAATCCTAAAATGGAAAAATCTCGATTTTAAACACCCTATATCTCTGTAATCATTCCTGCTAGACCCCAAGTGAGATGCATTGATGAAATCAGCTCTTCAGGAAGGATCTAGAAATGCAATACAATACAGGGTGTTCCATTCGAAATAACAAAGTTGATAGTTGTTTCTGATGGAAGTGGCAACACCGTATCGATGAAAATATTTTAGACGGATAGAGAATGTTCAATTATCAAAGCATCCCAATTTTCAGAATGTTCTGTCTTCTCGTTCTCCAGATACTTCTAATAGACCATCCACCGTGGATCACCCTGCATATTTACGTAAAGGTTGGAGAATAAGGGGCCCCAGAAGGGATCCTTGAGGAGTTCAATATAGTCCACGGAAATTAGGTCTCATTTTTTACTAATACTAATAACAGTTGAATGAAATGTTTTTATGAATTCTTGATCAGATGTGAAGTTGAGGAGAAAATAGAAGAGCATAACTAATGGTAACAAACGATGCGAAAGTCTCGGTATCAGATACATTACAAAGACGACTCCGAGGCGTGAATAAACACCTTCGTAGCAATCATTAATCCCACAGAATGAAATATGAATTCGATTCTTCTCCAACTAAAGCTGATTGCTTGTCCGCATCCCGCATCGGATTTCTTCAATTAGACTCGCCTTAGAAAACGATCATTAGTACCCTACACACACACACACAGACACACACACAGACAATTTCTATTCTTTTAAGAATCGGCATCGCCGTAATGATCTTTATTAATCCAGGGCATTATGCGATTCGACCACGCGCTATTCTGCTGTCGTCAGTCATTGTTGTTTGACAGATAGAGCTATCAGAGACTGACGATCGCATTTATCCGAGTTATGGAGGCAATCAGGCCGCTTGATTAGGTCGGTTCGACACCCCGCAGAGAAGGTCACTCGCTCATTTGTCACGACCACGCCACCTTGCGGTGATTTGCGCTGCTGGAAGCTTTTGTTTTTTCCTTAACGCCGTTTCCCTCTCCTTCGTCTGGATTTTTGTTTCACGCGAATCGCTCTTCTAATGAGATATTGTGCGTTGCTTCTATATACTTCTACACATCTTCAGTTGTCTGAGCTTCATCATAAAAGAGATCAATCAAAGAGAAGAATCACAACCGTTCTGAAACATGTATTATGCAACTTGTATCTAGTGCGATGTAACATTGGAAAACGAAGTCCACAAGATGGTGAATCTGATGTCTTATAGTATTATTCTACATATTGTTTCGAGACTACTATCTAATATCCCCAGCGAGCACAAAAACATCTCAGAGATGTTAAAAGTACGAGATTTCGAGACATTGAAGCTCCACTAGGATGTTCTGTTCACACATGAATAGAACTATTATAGAACAGCCAATGACCGCCGCTGGCGGCAATTATCGAGATGTCCTTGATATGTCACAAAACTACCTTCTCCCTAGTTCTTTTCAAAGCCTTTTCATGGACACAACAAAACATTTTCAACGCGTCTTGCGCACATTAAATCGCTGTAAAAAAAACATTTTCGAGGTACTTTTCTGAAGCCTTTTGTCAAAATGAACTTTTGCATTTGGATACCATTTCCCTTGAATGAAAAAATGCATTAAGAATAGATTGAACATAAAAATATTTTCTTGATATGAAATTACCTTCTTAATCGGTTTCTGAGTAGTGCTTACTACACACAGACATATAATTGACAATAGGTTTCCCAATTTTTGAAATGTTCTCCACAATGCATAATTTTGCAACTGCGGAGAAGCTGTGTATTGATAAATTCGTACTTTTATATATTGATTACACTGAGCATAGATTAACTGAGGCACCGAACAACACATCTTGCATCTGATGGTCATTATTACAAACTAAATAAGTCTTCTAACACAATAAACTTTCTGTTCGTTAGCAGCGTGATGTAAGCGTGACACGCTGCAAACGCGAATGCCAATTGCAAACAAGAAGAACAAAATCGAAAACAAATCAGAATTCATCGTATTGTGACGTAAGCATGAGACGTTGTGGTGGGGCAAACAAAGAAAGGGCACAAAAGAACAAAAACAATACTTTCAATATCCTTCTAAGACCTCTTTGGGAAGTGCATATTACGCCTCAAAAAAACATCCTCATGCCTACATTTCCAAAACATCTCAAAACATCCCAGGGATACCTCTCAGTAGGCAAACAAAGAAATGCCACAGAAGAACAAAAACAATACTTCAATATCCTTCAAAGACCTCTTTGGTCAGTGCATATTACGTCTCAAAATATAACATCTTCATGCCAACATTTTCAAAACATCCCAAAACATCCCAGGGATGTTTGTGCTCGCTGGGTCTGAGTATACTAGACTGGTTGTGATTAATATCTGAGTAACCTGAGACTGATTCTAGTTGAATTTCACTTGTTCGAAAGCTTGAAACCTGAAAACCTGAGAGAGCTGGGTAATGCAGTGATTCCTGACTCTTCAAAGCTTTTCCTGATAGTAAACTCTGATAAACATCATCACAACCCTAAAGACTTCAATATTTTTCAACCCTTTGCATATGATATGAAATTTGGATAGATTATTTATCAGATGAAACGATGGATGTTTACCTGGTCATAACTTTCTTGTCATTGGATATTTTCCAGAGAAATTCATTCAGTAGCATTAGCAAGGGTAGTAGATTCTGTTCATTTAGGGTTTGAGAACATGTGCTTTTGGATGCTAGTTCCTGCAGGCTTAGTTGAGGATTCCGACAAATAAGAATCTAGGATCGAGCTGTCCTTGTACCGAGGTCGATGGGGAATATAAATACTGAAGACATCTACACTAGACACTTCATCTGTGTCTCTCCTGGTTCTCTTGCTGATCTCCTAGTGGTCTCATATTTCATTCAAAGTCAGTGTGAAGTATTAATGTATAGTGATTTCCTGTTGCACATGTAAGTTTTTATGATATTTTTCACCATTATTATTCATCCTGTTTATAGATTCATTTAGTTCCTGTTGTTTTTCATACCATACCGACCTGTGTAACAAATCCAGAAATTTGTATTTGCGAATAAACGGATTTTTTGTGATTGCATATTCCATATTTCATTCTCTGTTATCATTGTTTCCCGTTCCGAATAGTTACAATAATTTATTCAATGATTTTCAATATTTTCATTTGTCAAATTGCTGATTATTATTATTGACTGACGGCTGACGGTGACGGCGGACACTGACATAGTCATCTGTCAATTCTTCTTCTTCCTTTTTTCCTTGAGAAATCCTGTCCTGTGCACCCGTGTCCCTGTGCTTGGTATCCTGTCAGGCTGTGACCGGTGGTTGATGAAATTTTGACATGGATAGAAAAATATAATTAACCTCACTAGAATTCCGATATTAAAAAATTAGAAAATCGAAGGAAAAGATAAATATGAACTGAATATGTTTAATTCGTTTGATTCTCCAAGTAGACGTTATATTTTCCAGGCCTAACCTAAAAATACGTGAGACCCGAAAGATATATATATTGCTTTAATTATCCAGAATGAAAATAGTAACCAGTATTACACGCTAAACCCAGGGTTTGTAATTGAAGCCTACTGTCCCTTGGCTCCTTATTGATTCCAGGTCGATTCAATAACATTGACCCCTGGTTTATACTGTAGGTACCGAGGTAGGTATAGCTCCTGTACCTGTCTGCACTGTTGCTACTTTGGGCCTCTGTACAAAAATAGCGTTGTGCACAGCAAGTGGAGTAAACCACCTTATAAACAATCTGGCGCCCGAGACCAACTAACTTACTTTACCAACTTTGTTTTGATTTGATCATTTTTTTGAGGTTAGGTTGTGGAACTCCTCTTGAATTCGCAAATTAAGAAAACAATCTGTTAGTAGGATACGAAATTAGCTGAAATCGAATGGAATATTATTATGAGAACTCATGAAATAACTGTCACTTGCACTCAAGTCAAGGCTATACAAAAGTAGAACAAAATGTTTACACCATCTTGGTCATCATACTATTTTAGTCTGGTACGAGACAAATCTTGGTACCAAACCAAGCTGGTAACTTTACCATGTATACAGTTTATACCACACTGACCAAGATCTATTCCATTTATTTATTTATACCAAGTATTTAGTCAAGATATAGTCATTAGTCAGCTTACTGTATGTACACGGTATGAACGTGGCCAATGTATTAGCGGAACATGTGTGATTGAGAATTTTGTGTAAATCTTATCGTTTGTGAAGTTTCTACATTTGAGAACTATAGCATTGCTCTTTCATTTGTTGTTTATATAGAGGTTAGTGCTGTCGTCCTGATGGGCGCTTCCCAAATGTCTCTAAAAAGTCGTGAACCATACAAAAGGTGACTGGCAATATTATAACATAACCATCTTCGGTTTTATTCCGGATCGTGAGATGTTATCTTTCTCTCACAATCTGACAAGATGACAATGCAAGTATGCGGTGCACCGCAGGGTTGAGAAAAACAAACGAACCTCGCCGGCGCCAAACTTCCGTCAGGGCTGCCAACCGACATATGTGAAACATCGACGCATAGGCCATGGTGGAGTAGTAGGTAAATCGAAACTTCACCCCTCATCGAGTTACTAAGCACACACGAATATGTCCTTTTCTATTATTTAAATAAACACACTCTTAAAATGCTTCGAATGGGCTCGAGAAAGTTCGAGGGGTTTGTTTTGTGCAAATATTTTAGGAAAACGTTTGTAATGCAACACTTGACCTGCATACGTCGATATTTGTGGACACAGTTGCCGTTTTTGGATGCCACTTATTTATGAATGAAGTGAATACTGAATATCCATTCATGGCGATATTTTATTGCAGGAACAATAGTGTATGTATGTATTTTTCAGACAGACCAACATTCAAATTAAGCTATTAAATCAATAAGTATATATTATCTCTACTACTTGAGTTGTTTACATACATTATTATTACATTTTTTTATTGGATTGCGTTGAAGATATAAAAAATGAATAATAAAAAAAGTATACACCAGCATACTTGTTTTTCATAAAAGGAATATCTATACTATGTTTATTTCCTAAAGAGGAATACCTATATATATATGTTCCAGACAAAACTTGTTTTGCACCAATAATTCTCGTATCATATAACAGTTAATTACCTATACTTATTACCACAATCAAACGTAAACATATAAAGGAACTATGTGGATTGTTTGCTAATAATTATTTCAATGGATGTAAAAAATATACGTCAAATGTATTAAAAAAACGTTTAAATTTCAATCATTGACTAATTGCGAAAAGTTGGAATTCGATAAATTATTTGAGAATATACAAAAATATATGGTCTTGTCAAACTTCCTTTTCGAAAGTGTATATTATATTATATGGAATAGCTACACCAACTTATTTACGTATATTGAATTTTTTTTACAATTTCGGACTCTCGTACGAGTCAATTGATCTTGGTCCTGATGGTGACTGGGAGAATAGTAGTGATTTTTGTTTCTCCTGTGCGAAATGCTAATATCATCTCGAAAATTTGATTTTTCGGGGAATTTTCAACCGTTTTGCCCAAATTGCTTCCCTACCATGGTATTTAACCCAGATATGCCTACCGTCCTTCTATAAGGACACTGCGTGAAAAGATTTCTACTGCGTAATTTTGGTATCTTCTAGGATTTTCTCATTGATGGCATTATACCCATATCAAATGAAAGAACATTCGTTATAGCATATTATAAACACAGCTTATCGTCAATACTTGAATATACAAATGAAAATCATGTCATGTCAATTCGGTTGGGCTAGCAATTATGACTGATATATTTCGATTTTTGATTATGCGTTGAAATGATAATTTTTTGCAATCATTTTTGTTGTCGAACAAAATTCAATGCATTGTGGGTTTTGAAACTACATCTCACAACCTCAAATTCTCAAATGTTCTTTGAGATGGACAGTAGGTGTATAAGCAACTTTTCTACAGTGGTTTTACTTTCTACAATCATTAGAAGATGACAAAACTGATAATGAACAATCTGAAATATCTGTAGCAATTCTGTCTCCTCTCAATTATTATGAAAAAGTTACGAGGCAATGAAGCTAAGTGGACATTTTAGTCACAGTTTAAGGATAGTACGGTTTAGTGACCTAATAATATTCATCATACAACCGCAACATGGGATGATATATTACGCAAAATTTGATTCGATGCGTGCAATAACGTTGCTCTCTGAGTTTCCTGTTTCAAGACTTATTATGACAGAGACTTGAATCATATTCTTCATCAGATTTTATATTCAGAATGTAAGGAAATGTCACTCATTTACCTACTGTCCTCTTAAAAGGACAAACTCCAACTTTCAAACTTTTTTTCTTCTAAGGTATGTTGCTTCTCTTCCAAGGTATCCACATGCCACTTTGTTGTTATTGTTGATTCAAAAAATTGCGTCTCTGTCTTCCTGATGTTCCCCTTCAGACTCCCTTTCCAATTCCAACGATTTCTAATGCCGCTATCAAGCGTACCAAAATAATAGCGTTATAGGAGCTACTACGGAATCGAATTTTCCTAACGTGTATCTAGTTTATACAAGCGAGGGTCTGGCCCTTTGGCACATTCTAACCGAGTTACAACTCTATCATCATTATCATTCATGTGAATCACGGCTTGCTTTCCATTTCTGTTTCATATTTACATATCATGATAACGATCTGAATGGACGAGAACGAGTATGTTAAAATTATTACCGATCGATATGACAGGCAGAAATTGACTATTCTGTGCATCAGAAAGTGATAATTCATATCACTTATAGTAAGTTTTCCTCGAAGCTAACAAGACAAACCATCAGGTTAACTTTATTATGACGTGACGGTTTACTTTTAATGCTTGACAGATGTCAGCTGTTTCAACTTATAATTGGTTGAATCTCGTCAAAAAGTTGCTGAGGAAAAGTATTTCCAGTTTTTCTGTGTGTCCAATGATCACGATGAAAAAAAACGAAGTCGATATTCGGAAATTTCCAAAGTTCGTTTCCTGGAAAAAAATTGAGAAGCAGAAAAAGCCTCTAAATTAAACGATCCACCCTTTTTGGTAACTGGAAAATGTCAGTGGCTACTACGAATTAGGCTGTGGGGGATATAGAAGCCTATCTCCAAAAACGTATCACCATGTGAAAAATCTCTAAAATGCCTCAAATTATGAATTCCTATCGGATTTCCAATTGATATATTCAAAAGTGAGCAAGATATTTCAATCAACAGCAAAAATTAATTAAACTTTGACCCCCTGTTAATCTGCTACTGATCGAGAACGGTAAACGTTTTTAATTGAAATGATGGGATCTATCACCCATTCCATTTTGTACCTCAAAACCTGAATCACCCTGCATATATTGTCAGAGTCTCAGTTTTCATATCGTCCTAGGTGGAATTCAGAATATATCATTTGTTCTGCAGTAGGTATGACCTATTTCTATAAAAAATGACTTTAACATCATTTTTATTTCGTCGCTCTATATTACAATTTTCATAACTGATCAACAATTCCACTGTTATTTTACATCCATCAAATATTATTATTCACGTCTTTTTATGCAGAAGTGGGCTGGAAGGTGTAAACCGGAAGTAGAGATAATATCTCTCTCGTTGGTCGGTTACATCATGTCCGGAATTTGGATGCCATTAAGGCCTTTTTGCTCCCCAAATTACTTCTTGAGTAACATTCTTCATCGTGATAAGTCCGATATAGATAAGTAATATCTTTAGTTGATGGTGTTAAAATTATGACTCATTAGGTACATACATGTGGATGCGGAAAGTTAAGCAGCAATGGTCAGTGCTCTTCTTCAGTTTTCAATGATTTTCCAATTTTTTTTATTGACTCAGTTTTATGATTTCCAATATATCTTCTCGGATTTTGTTATATGGGGTGTTTGTATACCGTGATGAGTAATACATTTTCAGTTACACATATTCAATACAAAAACTGGATTACCCTGTGAAGTATTTCATGCCAAAAACTGTTTTTTTTAAGCAGAAACAATAATTCATTCTAAATTCTAAACGACATATTAAAATACTCAAGCTTTTTATAAATTCCATTAATTTAAATTTCATCAAATTATTTGTGAACCAAACGAATAAGTAATCAACGATCAAAATTCATGTATTGAAAGATTGAGAAATATATCTAAATTTGGTTAGTGGGGTACCAAATTAATTTGATACCCTATTAAATAAAAAGTAGTAATAAAATTAGAAAGCGATTCGGAAATAAATTTATTGTTACGCAAAAATTCTGTTTATTTCAAATAATTGAATGAAACACACGGTATACCTATATATACAGGGTGTTGCGAAATTCAACCGACAACGCTTGAGAGGTGATAGCTCTCGTGATTTCATATTCACTGAGATAGGGACATACGTTCTTCAAGTGTTCAGTTCTCGAGATACAGGGCGTTAAACTTAAGGCATAAAAGTTGTTTCACAATATCTCAAGAAAATTTGAATATAATGTATTCAACGTCGGTAAATGGTTTCATCTTTGAATGGGTCATTTTTGACCAGGAAGCCATTTCGGATATTTTATCCAGTGGTGGCAACTTTTTCTCCCATTTTTTTCTACGCCACTGATCGAATTTCAATTATTTCCAATTTCTCGAATTCATTGTTCAATTTTGTTTAAAAAATGCATCACCTCCAACTGAGCTGAAATGAACAGTTTTCCAGATATTCGACCCAAGATAGAAGATTGCATAGTAATATATCATCATTTTCAGTAGAAAATTGCAAAAATATGTTTCTGGTTTTGAGTAGATTAGATACAATTCAGATCTCATTCTGTAGATGAACAAGAATAGTTATTCCACGCATGAAGGGGAAACAAAAATTTTTGTAATCTTCTACTACTGAAGAATATAAGATGATAAATTACTATGCAAACTTCTATTTTGGGTCAAATATCTCGATAACTATTCATTTTAGCTCAGTTGAAGTTGATGCAGTTTTTCAACATAATTGAACAATCAATTCGAGAAATTGGAAATAATCGAAATTTCATCAGTGGCGTACAAAATATGCGAGGAAATGTTATCACAACACTCTGTAGCGCACCTCTGGGTAAAATTATCGAAATGTCTTTCTGGTCAAAAAATTATCCAATGACCTTGACGGATGATGAAAATAATCGAGTGTAAATTTTTCAGAACCCATATGGTGGTAGCTAGTCTACTTATTAACGCCTCATTTGCAGCGTATATAATCAAAACAGACATGCGATCGCGATCTATACCTGATGTCCTCATCGAATTCCATATTCCGAAAACTGAATGCCCAATCTGGCGCGAGGTTGCCAAACATTTCTCGGCCACCTGGATTCTGTCTTGCCGAAATCGATCTTTTGTATCACCGAAATAAACTGCTCCACAGGTGAACTCGTGAAAAATTTAAAGAAATATTCCAGCAGAGCTTCTTCAGTTAGAAATGCAATAAGATTACCGGGATTAGATTTTTGAATTATCTCAATTTTTATTATGTTGCGTTATTTAAAATAACCCAAATGAGTCATAACTTGAAACACTTATGTCGAGATCCTTGAAATTAGTGGAATATCTGGTTGAATCTTCCACAGAAACTTCAGAAGTATTTTGAGAAAAATTTTGAAGTTAGATATATGTTTCCACTTTTGTAATTTCAAATTCAACTGAAATTACTTAAAAAAATTGTTACTTTCTGAAGCAAGCATCAATGAAGTTACTATTTGAAGCTTTTTCTGTTACTAATTTCAGTAAAAAACTGAATAACCATCAATCCATATCAACCTACATTAAGTCACCATATTGATGAATGTCACATTGTTGATACGTATGATTGAATTTTTTTTTATGTTCTGGTTCCACGAAAACGGATATTCTGTAATGTTCAGATAACATCGTGAAAACCAAGAAAAATAAGGTAGGAATTGCTGTTCTTCTTGAATTTCTGGAGGCTATATGCCTCGGGGAACACCTGCCTTGGCAATGTGTTCCAGAGCCTCGCTGTTCGTTATTGGGTGAACGAGTCTTCGGAAAGGGATGTTCTGCAGGTCTCCAAAGTGACCACGAAGGGGTGCGAAGCCTTAACTCAACGGGCCGATCTCGAGGGGACTGCCAAGGGAGGAACAATTGTTGATATTCCAGAAGAGCATCGTCCATGAAAATATCTATAGAATAGAGCCAGATCGCCAACTTTTCTACGGTGTTCCAGAGAAGTGAGTGAGTTTGTGAGCGAGGTATCATCCACGAGACGAATTGCCCTTTTTTGGACAGAATCCAACAGTTTCAGGGTACGTTTGGGTGCTGCACTCCAAATATGGAAACAGTATTCTAGAACAGATCGGATCTGTGCTTTTCAGATCATAAGCAGCTGACTGGAAGTGAAATAGCTCCTGGCCCGAAACAGAAAACCAAGTTTTTGGGATGCACTTTCAGCAATTGATCTCACGTGATTTTCCCAAGAAAGGTTATTGCTGATAGTAATACCAAGCATCGAAATGGATGTCTTCAAAGGTATAGTGACTCCTGACAAGCTTATGTTGGGCACAGTGAGATCGGCTTTTCTAGAGAAAAGGCAAGCTTGTGTTTTGTTTGCATTGAAACCTACCAAGTTATTGGATTAACAAGAATTAGCGATTTGTCTGAAGACTTGTTCAACTGGTGGAACTGTATCAATCTTGGTTGTATCTGCAGAATTTACAACTGGAAAATTGTTCTAAAATTTTTAACGTGTGATCCCAAACACTTTCTTGGGACATTAGAAAAATGTCTGCAGTCGTTTGGATTCGAACCCACGACCGGCAAGCCATCTTGATTAGAATACTAACGCTTCTACCACGTGGCTACCTGCCTTAACATATATGCTTTGTGGAAAACTCATCAACATGAATAACGAGGAAAACAAGCCCCAAACAAAGACCATAATCTGATGTTGTTTTTATGGACTCTGTCTTCGATTTGTCGGATACGTATTATCGAATAATAAAAAAGTCGGAGCACTTCCATCGATTCGCAGTGTATGTCGAGATTCGTCTAAAGACCCGTATAATTAGTTTGTAACTCGAGCTAGCAGTGTTCAGTTACCGACATGTAGCTCGAATGGCCCGTCCTTCTGCGTCATTACCCACTGATAGGGACAGAGAGCGAGAGAAAAATTCTGAGCCCACCAACCTCAAAATCCACCCGGTATCGATAACTAGTCGGTAATCACTCGGTGTCTCGTTACTACTGTTTATTAAAAGGCCGACGATCCAACAGGTCGCTGATGTCTGCGTGTGTTGGAGTTGGAAAGGCCGAAATTATCTGTAATGGTTCTTCGGGTTTCACAATAATGAGACTGTGAATGGTTAAAGGATTTCGTTCTACATGGTAGCTCAATTTTTACGGTCCACAGAAAAATCAGTTCGTATGATTCATTGCCATTCATTTCCATCAGGAAATTGAGAATGCTCAAACCAAAATGACAGAGAAAAACAAAGGGAATCTCCGGCTGAGGCGTTAGATATATTCGGACTCCCTCACAAGCTACCATCATAATAGCCCTCCTCCTCAGCAATGTCTTCTTCTATATATCGTATATTCTTTCAGAGAGTTCGTTCCATACAAATCAAAGAACGTGGTAGTGGATGGAGTATCGTCTGCTGCTATAGTCATCGATTCCAGAAACACACAAGAATCCAGTTTGGTACATTATTTCTACTCCATATCCATGATCTGTTGGGAGAAAAAACCTGCCCTATCCACAGCTCCGCAGATGGCAGCTTACTCTTCCAGCATTCCCATGTCTTCCTAAGAAACTAAGAACTCAACTAAGGCAGGTCAACTCTGACAATGAATATCTTGCTAAAATATTAATCTAGGGAACCAAAAACCTAGTTCAACGCCACCAGAACTCAAGCTTGAATTTTCTTTAGAAAAGACGATGGTCTGGTGGTACCACCATTGCTCGAAGTCCGCAATAAAAACACGAAGTCGAAGTTGATGTATGCCCATGGACACAGAACAATCTATTATGGACTGGTCATAGAAGACGATCCAATAGTAACTCAAAATAATCATCAATGGACAGTTGATATCAGACGATCCTTGATCCAAGAACAATGTATCATGAAGTGTTCACATAAATATTTCACGAGAACCCATGAGACATTTTACATACTTATATATGAAAGAGAATAATCAATTATGAACTGTTCATCTTGAGATATACCCAGGTACCTATCCAGAATGAATACAAACAAATAGGGAAATTCGGAAAATCTCTCGGTTTCAGATAGATCCTGAAAAAATTAGATAAAAGGGAAACTTAGTCCACCTCCAATATACTGAGAAAGTTGAATTTATGTTTCGAGGACACTATCGAAAGGGGTTCTTGCAATTCAATAAAAACCGATTAGAGACCCATGATTCCGTGATGAAGGTCTGTAGAAAAAAAGGATATATAGAAACTTGTCATCTTTTCCCGCACAATCAGCAGATGATTTCACCTGAGGTATAACCTTCTTTATAATGGTAGGAAACAATGAATGACGATCGATTTTGCGCCCCGAAAAGGGAATTGAAGCGTTGACCAAACACAAACACCGGACAAGCCAAACAAACCGAAAACAAAAGACGGGGTTCGACAGAAACAAAAGCTACGAAGATCCGGTATAAAGTGGGTATTCAAAAAGTACTCGCATCGTACGGTTCGTTAGGCAGACAAGTCACAACAGGCTGTCACGTTTCGAATTTTCAAAGGCGTTTAGTTCATCTGGATGGATCTCGATGAAAACGAGAGGGTGACGATTTTCTATCTACGGCGGGATTGAATGTCCTTCGATTGGAAATATTGAAGTGTCAACTGGCATTCTGGACCCTCGATCTCCTTCACGGAGAATTATTTCTGAAATATTTACGTGAGTTGGTCCTTTCATTGTCGTTTCAAAAGGAAACCTGATGATAGGCGAGGTATACTGTTGTCTGTTCGCTCTGATCCCAAATATGTCTGCCCGTCAATGGTACTGATGATTCAATGGAAAATGTCAATGGTTCATTTGCATTTGTTTCATTTGAATATTCGTAAATTGTTTCTGTTAGCGCTTGTCTGACTGACTTCACCTCAGAAAAATTACTTGTCTAATTACAAGTTCGTTAGTTTTTGATTTGTTCGATTTATATATATATGTGTGTGTGATTTTGGTGTTCTCTATTTCGCACTTCTACAAGATCTGGAGGTGTTATGTATTCTCAATTCTCATTTCTCAACAATAACTCGAATTCGAGGCATCATGCAGTGACATTTAACAATATAGGGTATGAGAATGATTGAGCCCCACATAGGTATAATTTATTTTTCAATAAGGGGTTGGTTTTTATTCACGCATCCTGCTTTCATGTAATGTGTAAGTATAAACAAGTATGAACTTTCTTCGAATTCACACAAACAGATCTGTTGACTCTATTTGAATTTCAGCACTTGATATCTCCAAGGCATTCGATCGAGTCTGGCACCACGGACTCCTCGCCAAGCTTTCATCTTATTGCTTGCCTCCCCAGCTATGTTCTCTGCTAGCTAGTTTTCTCTCAAACAGGACTTTCCGTGTATAAACTTTAATAGTGCAGGTGGTGTTGAAAATCACAAGAATCAATTTTGTAATGAATCAAAAATGAGCCAACAAAACGACAACTAATAATTCAAGCTGTGCGTGCCAAGGGGGTATGGATTTGAAGCTGCGGGGGATTGGGGATGAGAGGAGAGTGAGAAGTGAATTCGCTGCCTTCTGAATTTCCAAACACAATATTATCACAGAATATCGAGTCGACAAAGCCGGTGTAAAGGTGGAAAGCTCTACGCCGAGAATCTAAACTGTTAGGGCTAAAAGCTCTGCGAGCAGAGAGAAGCTTTCACAAACCAGAGGTCTCCAAACGTCATGATATATCATGATGAAAGCTTTCTGTCGGAGAATGATAATGAAGACTAAATGATGCTTTATTATAAGCTCATCCCTTTTTATTTAGTAATTTCTCTGCCATTTTTATAAATGTTGATACACAAATATGCACTCCCTTCAAATTCGCTTCAAACCATCATCAGAATCACCCAAATGCCAACGTCTTATATGTATTGTATCATGTTTTCCAGCTTTCAATTCATTATTTGTGATCCACTCTAGCTGTACTTAGAAAAACACCAAGTACTTTTTGATGAAAATCCATCTTTCGTAACCCTTAGTTGACTATAGAGCGAGCTATAGAGAGATTATTCGTGATCCAGAGTTGACCATAGAGGGATTCGGGATTGCGGACTCTCACTTCGCACGTTCAGTGTCTATGGTAATTTTTTAAGGTGAATATTTTCGAAAATATTCTGTTTTCTGCAGATTATTGAACCTAAATATGTGATCACAGAGTCTTGAAATAAATCACGAAAAAGAACAAGAATATCTCCGCAAACTCTACGACGATATTGAGACTGATATCGTGCCATCTGACGATGACTCAAGTTTCACAGGATGATGATGAAGAGATTCAAGACCACAACAATTCACCTTCAAATTTTGTAAATATTTACTAACATTGAATGTTTCTATATATTTTTCCAAGACTGAATTAGTTATACATTGTTTTCGTTCTTTTTTCAATTAAAACAGATATGCCGACTGTGAGTCAGACAACAGAAGTTATAATACATAAATCCACGTTAGTAGCGGAATGTTAACAAAGCGTTAGGGAAAGATGGATGCATGTATTACGGTTATAAAGTGAAAAAGATAAATGACACGATAGATAAAGCGATGAATTAATACATTAGGACTTATGCCACCAAATCACAATCCTCGACAACTTTCCATTTCAAGAAAAAATCTGAAAATCATAGTCTAACTTGTATGTTACCAATTTAAAAGTATTCAAAAAATGAATAGATGAAGATTATAATGTACTTTGAGTAGAGGGAAGTCACCATCATGTTTCACGAGAAAGGATAATATACTGTGGTGTGGGTATGGTGAAAATTGTAAAAACTTTTGAGAACCTCTGGGTTGAATCGGAGATAAGGATCGAGAGCAGCAAATGTCGAGAGGGAAGGTTACAAGGCTTACAAGAGAGGAGAGTAGTATATTTATTCAGTTCAACTGAACTTCGGTGTCAGTTTATTTTGTAGCAGAGTGTCGATGAGAGAATCTAAAAATCCTTAAGTATGTGTGGACTCGATTTCAAAAAAACATTTCGGAGAACGGCTTTATGTATAGTTATTAAGGAATCATATAGTAAAGTAATACTAGAATTTGACACTTTCAATGGATTTGATTCCAGTTGGTGGTTGAAATTGACCTGAATTGACCACTAATTCCACCCCAGTCCTTGACTAAATGTTTTTATACATTTTCTGTCCGATAAAAATCTGAACGCGTTCTTATACAGGGTGTTTCAAGAAAATCTAACCCCCTTGCTAGGGTAGGTAGAACATTGCAAAATAAGTTGAGTTTGCTCAGTAAAAGAAGGTCGTAACGTCATCCGTTTTCAAGATACAAGGTGTTGAAACAATATTTTTTTTACACATTTCTTACGATTATGTTGAAACTACTGGGAACATTGTGATGAGATTTTGTATGGATGTTTCTTGGAATCTGACACATCGCATGCATTTGTTTTTATATCTGACTCTCATAGAGGGCGCTAGTTACACGGTTCGTACCGAGTAGTTTTGAACATAACTTTTTTGAGGTTAGATTTCTCAATCCAAATTTGATGTGAACTTGAACATCATTCAATTTCACACCAAAAAGGTACTCTTGGTGAAACTCGATACTCTGTTCCGTTTTCGGAATATTTCGGTTTGAAAATGATGAAGTGGTAACTGTTGCTGGTATGAAGCTATGTATTAAAGTGAGTATTATGAAAAATTATCACCTATTTATTGGAAACAGAAAACAGCAATACATTTCCGATGCAAAACTCATTGATTTAACAATGAATTACAAGAATAACATCGAAACAGATTTGACTAAGAACATGGATTACACAGTTTTGTTGTATCTTGAGCAGAAAGTCTATGCTACATAGGTAAATTCACCTCAAGAGTTGTGAGACATAATTGAACATCACTCAAATGACCTAACAGCTGATCCTCAACTGTTCAGAAGAATAATACATTCTTGAAAAAAGAATATAGAATCGTGTATTCCTCGAAACGTAGAACATTTTGAACACTTACTCTAACTGATTTAATATTTCATGTTTCTAGTCGAATATCTCATAATTTTCTACTTATGATTCTTCGTTCCATCAATAACTTCAGCACAAGAATAATTTCATTGTTTTTGAACCTGAATAAATGGGTAATTGAACTCAATATAATTCATTTTATACCATCATCTTTACTACTCCATTGTTTTCAGATCGAAATATTCCGAAAACGGAACATAGTATCGAGTTTCACCAAGAGTACCTTTTTGGTGTAGAATTGAGTGATGTTCAAGTTCATATCATATTTAGATTTGAAAATCTAACCTCAAAAAGTTATGTTCAAAACTACTCGGTACGAACCGAGTAACTAGCGCCCTCTATGAGACTCAGACATAATAACAAATTCATGCAATGTGTCAGATTTCAAGAAACAGTCATACAGTGAATCAAGTGAAGAAAATCATTCGAATATTCAATCTTGCACTCGACATGAAATTGTCGAGTGCATTTGTCTATCGAAAATTTTCGAATGCGTCATTCGAGAATGAGCACTCACGTTTAAAAATCTCGCATGCGGCAAAATATCTCACCGTTTGAGAATAGGGTCCCTCTGAACAACTTCTTATTCAAAAACTGCGTTACATGAGTAGGATCCCGGTTCTTGTGGCCATCACCCTAAGTAGGAATCGCTTCAATGGTGGAAAGATTCCAACGAGGGGTAAATCTCCTTGGAAGTCTGGTGTACACTCCGTTGGAAGTCTTTGGAATTCTTTGGAATTCTTTGGAATTCTTTGGAATTCTTTGGAATTCTTTGGAATTCTTTGGAATTCTTTGGAATTCTTTGGAATTCTTTGGAATTCTTTGGAATTCTTTGGAATTCTTTGGAATTCTTTGGAATTCTTTGGAATTCTTTGGAATTCTTTGGAATTCTTTGGATGTCTTTGAAAATCTTTGGGAGTCTTTGGATGTCTTTGGCAGTCTTTGGTAGTCTTTGGATGCCTCTGGAAGTCTTTGGATGTCTTTGGAAGTCTTCGGGAGTCTTTGGAAGTCTCTGGGAGTCTTTGGAAGTCTTTGAAAGTATTTGGAAGTCTTTGGATGTCTTTGGAAGTCTTTAGAAGTCTATGTTAATTGGAAGTCTGGTGTACACTCCGTTGGAAGTCTTTGGAATTCTTTGGAATTCTTTGGAATTCTTTGGAATTCTTTGGAATTCTTTGGAATTCTTTGGAATTCTTTGGAATTCTTTGGAATTCTTTGGAATTCTTTGGAATTCTTTGGAATTCTTTGGAATTCTTTGGAATTCTTTGGAATTCTTTGGAATTCTTTGGAATTCTTTGGAATTCTTTGGAATTCTTTGGAATTCTTTGGATGTCTTTGAAAATCTTTGGGAGTCTTTGGATGTCTTTGGCAGTCTTTGGTAGTCTTTGGATGTCTCTGGAAGTCTTTGGATGGCTTTGGAAGTCTTCGGGAGTCTTTGGAAGTCTTTGGGAGTCTTTGGAAGTCTTTGAAAGTATTTGGAAGTCTTTGGATGTCTTTGGAAGTCTTTAGAAGTCTATGTTAATTGGAAGTCTGGTGTACACATTTTTCCTGGAGATTTACCCCTCGGATTCCAAATCTTCACCAAAGTACCAAAACGGACGGTTTTCCACGGCGAAATTTAATTATCTCAGCGCATTTCAGCCGGAGGTGGAAACACGGCCCGCACAACGAATAAATGTCGGACATAAACGTCAGGGGCGATTAGAGTCGGCCAAGTTTGCAGTTATTGCGGTGGCTCCCCCACACGTCACGAGTGCTGGACAATAGGGACACGTCAAAACCAACGCACCGACCAGAATTCAATCGTGTACACGAATACACGCCAAAATTACTGTTCCACTCAAACGTAATTTCCCTTTTTCCACCGGTAATTCAGTCCTGAATGCACAACATTATTTTCCCCACTTCACATGGTTTCCATACGAAAAATACGAACAAGGAACGTCTTGAAAGAAAATAGTTATTTATACACCAAGATAGTAAGAAATATCAGTATAACCCAGGGACCAATATTATATTCCCATATTGTTTCAGTTTGTTTCTCCTCAGCAGATCCAACACGATGTGCTGAGACAATTTCTGAAATCATTATGTGGGGATGCAAACCATAAGGCCTGGTTCAGTAGAAACTGCTCTAGAGCTGTTGCTTCCAAACAGGCACCATTCCATCGATAGCATAAAAATCCGGGCCCTGAGACTAGAGCAGAATATGTTGAGGCTAGGGCCATATGCAATGAGACAATTCGATCATCAGAGGATGCTCATAATGCCAAAATAAGATCGAAACTTGTTCAATGACCTAACGGATCCCGTTCATTTTGGAAAGTTGTAGGAAGAAACTCCACTTCCAGTTCGGAAGGAAGATGAAACACTATAGCCACAACTGCCCAGGAGAAAGCCAACATTTTTGCGATTTTTTTTGCTGGAAACTCCACTCTGGATTCATCGGGAAAACAACCTCCAAACATAACGTCAATTGACGGTCATATGCCCGAGATCACCTTTCGCCAACGTACTATAAGGAAGATTTCATTGGGTCTCAACCGATTGTCCTCAAGGAATGTGCTCCCGAACTAACACCTGTCCTCTGCAATTTGTTCAACTACTCTTACAAATTGGGGATATTCCCGTCCAACTGGAAAATTGCAAGAGTACAACCAGTTTCTAAAAAAGACAAAAAAATCCTACCTTGCAACTACAGAGAGCTCATGAAATACCTGGAACATTCAGGTATTATCAACGATAGGCAATATGGCTTCCGCCATCAGAGATTAACTGGTGACCTGCTCGTTTACGTCTCACATATATGGTAGCAATCTATTGAAAAATATGGTGAAACCTTAGCCGAGGCACTTGATATCTCCAAGGCAGTGGATCGAGTCTGGCACCACGGATTCCTCGTCAAGCTTTCATCTCATGGCTTGCCTCCCCAGCTATGTTCTCTGCTAGCCAGTTTTCTCTCAAACAGGTCTCTCCATGTAGTGGTCGACGGAGTTTCATCTGACTCTCTTATCATCATTGCTGGTGTTCCGCAAGGATCAAGTTTAGCACCAACACTATTTCTACTCCGTATCAACGATTTGTTGGAAGCAACTTCATGTCCAGTACTCAGCTTCGCGGATGATAGTACCATCCATACCGCCTTCTCTTCCAGGGCTTCAATACCAGCCAGGTAAATCAGAAACGAACGAGAGAGAAATGTTGACAACATAATTATGGACGGTGCAAAAATTCTCGAATAGGGATCCAATAACTTGATAGATTCCAATGCAAACAAAACACAAGCATGCGTTTTCTCTAGAAAAGCCGATCTCACTGTGCCCAACATAAGCTTGTCAGGAGTAACCATACCTTTGAAGACATCCATTTCGATGCTTGGTATTACTATCAGCAATAACCTTTCTTTGGAAAATCACGTGAGATCAATTGCTGAAAGTGCATCCCAAAAACTTGGAATTCTGTTTCCAGTCAGCTGCTTATGATCTATAAGGCACAGATCCGACCTGTCCTGGGATACTGTTTCCATATTTGGAGTGCAGTACCCAAACATACCCTGAAACTGTTGGATTCTGTACAAAAAAGAGCAATTCGTCTCGTGGGTGATGCCTCGCTCACAAACTAACTCACTTCTCTGGAACACCGTAGAAAAGTTGGCGATCTGGCTCTATTTTATATTAAGACTTAAAGAAAAATAGAAAACTATGTCATTGTTACATTCAGATAGGGTTATAGCTTACTGAAAATATCGTCGATATAAGCTCGATTTTTTTTATAAACAGACCTTTCCTACTATAGGTTTTGATTTAGAACGGCAATTGGAATAATCAATTTACTTATTGATTTGCGATATTTTATCAACAAATTGGTTATTCTATACTATATTAGCCTTATTTTTCCACATGTTGGCGCTTCTTTTTTCACCTATATGAATTGGCCTAAATTCACAACAATTTTCCATTGGTGATAGTTCGGAAGCCAAATGGTAAAATTAGAATATGTCTTGACCCAAAGGAATTGAATAAAGTGATAAAACGTGAATATTGTAAGATTCCAACATTCGAAGAAATTTCTGGGAAATTAGCAGGAGCAACATTATTCAGTACTCTTGATGCCACATGTGGTTTTTACCAAATTCCTCTAACTGAAGAAAGTTCGAACATTTGTACTTTTGGTACACCTTTTGGCCTATATAAATTTCTTCGTCTTCCATTCGGCATCAAGACAGCTTCTGAAGTTTTCCAAAATCGCTTTAGAGATATTTTCAATGTCAACGGTACTGAAGTGTACATAGATGATGTAATTGTATGGGGAAGAACAAAGGAAGAACATGATGAAAGATTAAAAAAAGTATTTGAACTCGCTAAAAATAATAATATCAAATTTAATCTCAGTAAATGCAAATTTGGTAAAAAAGAAATAAAATACATGGGTCATATCATCTCAGTAGACGGCGTGGCTCCAGATAAATCCAAAATAAAAGCAATAGCAGAGATGCCACGTCCAACATGTAAAGAGGATGTTCAAAGACTATTAGGAATGCTAACATACGTAAATCGATTCATAAAAAACTTTTCTGACAAAACTTCTCCTCTAAGGAATTTATTGAAGAAAGATAACGAATTTATTTGGCAAAAAGAACATGAAGACTCATTTGAAGATCTGAAAAATGTATTGATGAGTAAAAAAGTTCTTCAGTTTTATGATAGGGATAAAGAAACAGTTATTTCGGTTGATGCTTCAAAATCGGGTGTTGGGGCTGTCTTACTACAAAATAAATTACCTTGTGCGTATGCCTCAAAAGCATTAACTGAAACTCAGACCCGATATGCTCAAATAGAAAAAGAGCTATATGCAATTTGCTTTGGAATGAATAAATTTTATGAATATGTTTATGGCAAAAGAACTATCGTGGAAACAGACCATCAACCATTAATTTCAATTTTCAAGAAACCATTGAATAAATGCCCAGCTCGTTTGCAACGTATGATGTTACAGTTGCAGAAATTTGACATCGAACTGAGGTTTAGACCAGGTAAAGAATTACTTTTAGCGGATGCTCTATCTAGAGCATACTTGAATGAGAAATGCAATAGTGACTTTGATTCAGAACTAGAAAATCATGTTTGTTTGGTCAAAATGGAATTAAATGCAACTCCTGAAAAATTAGCACAATTAAAATTGGAAACTGATGAGAAAGATTCTGAATTGAGAGACTTGAAAGAGATGATTTTGAATGGATGGCCAAACTCAAATAATAAAATTAAAAATCATTTAAGAATATATGCTAATTACAAAGGTGATTTAGTAATTGTTGATGGATTAATATTCAAAGATAACTGTTTACTTATTCCAAAATCATTAAGACAGGAAATGTTGGATCGAATTCATTGTAGCCATCTTGGCATTAATAAATGTATAAAATTAGCACAAGAATCGTTATTTTGGCCAGGTATGATTGATCAAATAAGACAAAAAATTTCTCAATGTCACAGTTGTCTCACTTTCGCTAACTCACAAATGAAAGAACCGTTAATTTCCCATTACATTCCAGATATCCCCTGGAATAAAGTTGGATGCGACATATTTGAGTTATACAGTAGAAAATATCTCCTTGTAACAGATTATTTCTCAAAATACGTAGAAGTTATTAATTTGGAAAATAATTTAAGCAGTCTTAATGTAATAAATTCTTTGAAAAGAATCTTTGCGAGACATGGCATTCCTTTAACTGTTGTATCAGATGGAGGACCTCAATTCTCTTCTAATTTATTTGAAGAATTCTCGCAAGAATGGGATTTTCAACATTCAATATCCTCACCCACTAATGCACAATCAAATGGATTGGCTGAGAGACATATCCAAACAGTTAAAAAATTATTAAAAAAAACTTTGGATGAACGAAAAGACATCAATCTAGCATTGTTGCATTATCGAACAACTCCAATTTACAAAAATATATCTCCTGCAGAAATACTTATGTCAAGAAAACTTAGAACTAATCTGCCAATAACAAGCCAACAACTAAAACCTATAGTTCAAAAAGAATATAACAAAAAGGTAATTACAGATAGACAAGTCAGTCAACAGACATACTATAATAGTAAAGGCACTAAATCACTAGGTATACTTGAAGATAATTTGGAGGTTTATGTGCAAATAGAACCACAAGGTATCTGGTATCCCGGAAAAGTATTAAAAAGAGTCAGAGATAGAACTTATATTCTAAAAATGAGAAATGGATCAATCTTAACGAGAAATCGTAGATTCATAAAACCAGCTAATCTTTCGAACAGAAAGAGTGATATAAATAATTCATCTTCTTCGAGAAATCAAATAGTGGAAAATAAGGAGACTAGGTATTTCATTGAACTCAAGAATAATGAAAACAATATTGGGGATAATGATAGTTCAGAATTGGAACCTGAACAGCATATAGTAGACAGAGATGATAAGACAAATAATTCTAGATATTCGAGTTCAGATAAATACCTTGCTTCTACCTCCAATAGCGATCATATAGTAGTGTCTCTATAAATAATGATGAATGTAAAGATTCAAGTTCAGAGGAGAACATTGTTGAAAAAGAAACAATCACCTCATATGGTAGAGTTTCCAAGCCTCCTCAGAGATTGGGTCTATAATAATAATCGTGTTATATTTCATCTTCCGAAGGAGGGGGATGTAGAGTATCCTGTATATAGTTAAGAATTACAGATAGTAATCTTTGAAATGTCATGACATGGTTGTCAGGATACACATTTTGATTAGATAAATAAATAGACATTCAAATTAAATCTATTTGAATTAAGTCATAATTCTATAAATATTATAACATATTTACAACTGTCACTAAAAGAGAAGAGATAAACAAGTTCTTGTTTTCCACGAATGTGGACAGTTCTCCTATACTGACAATAAACCGTTATCATTTCGATTTGATGTTAATAGCGGTAGAAAATGAATGATGAATGATCATGTATACAAAACAAACGAAATTACAGGCATGATATATTCATGCAGTGACAGATGTCAAATCAGATGATGAATTGCTATAATAAACTTCGTTGGCTTCTTAGATTCTTATGAATTTGTTACCTTGGAAAGTACACTAAAAGAGCGATCATAATAAAACACATTTCAAGCCATCATGCGGTTAGGTATACATAGGTGCATCATATGAACTGTGATCTTTTACTTTTGAAAAATAAACGCCTAATTAAAGTGTTACTTCAGTACCTACGGTATCAGACCACTCGGTTCATTTTGTCATCATCTCTGCACAATGCCTGAATATACCAGGTTTTCTAACTATACGGAACTCCAGATGGCGTTTCGTTTTTTTTTTGTCGAAAACGAAGTTTGATATGAAGAGAATACATACGTTTGTATTTTCAGGTGCTCAATTTGAAAAAAATTTAAAATACAAAAAAAAATAGTGGCGTATTTTTATTCTCAATATTGGCCGTGGTATATAACATAAAATCAGGGTTAAATAAGCGACTTTATTACTTCAAATCACTGTATCAAATATCAACCAAGTCAGTTCAAGGATATTTATGTTATTTAATAAATACCGTTTTCTTTAAACTCCCTGTATCTCATATAATATAAGCAGAGCAACTCCAGACATTATGTTCATATGAACTTTTTTTTCTAAAACTACCTAACGAATCACCATTCTAAAGTTTCGTACCGTATTTAGGAGACACCCTGTATATATGAACTTATTCATCTTTGACTCCGTGTACAGGGTGAGTCATTAGTGTGGCAAAGTGAGATAACGGCTTTACTGTTTGAGATAGATAAACAAAAATTCCAGAGATGATCTAGGATCATAAGCAGCACATTTCCAAATTATTTCGTTTCATACAGGGTGACTCAGAAATGCGTGGCGTATGATGAAGTCAGCTCACAAAGGAGAATGCGAAAATGCACTGAAATACAGGGTGTCCCATAAGAAAAAGTATAACTTTGATACGCCACGCACTTCTGAGTCACTCTGTATGAAGCGAAATAATTTGGAAATGTGCTGCTCATGATCTTAGATCATCTCTGAAATTTTTGTTCATCTATCTCAAACAGTAAAGCCGTTATCTCACTTTGTCACACTAATGACTCACCCTGTATTTGTATCAAACTCAACTCAATTCACATTAGATTCTGACAGACTCTTGTCCTCAGGCTATCTGAATATAACGTATACACACGCAAATTCTATCAGACAAATGTGGCTGATAGACTCACGAGGGAATATAATAATATCATAGACGTAGAAAAATTTTTAGAATCAGAAGGATTGGTTTTCCAAGATAAAAAATTAGTTGAAGTCAAGAACAAATTATGTTATTCTTTCACATCAATCTTTTTGTATTGTAGAACCTTCTATTAGGCTGAAGATGGTCTTTCATAAGACCGAAATATGTCCCTTATGATTGTATAACAACACCTATAAAATGTGTGGAGCATTCTCTTTCTTCCTTTGAAAAATTTTATTTCACTTTGAGCAATATGGACTTTTACCAAAGATTATGATGAAAAATGTTGTTTCAACAGGAATTACAATCTGAAAAATTGTAATATACAAATTATCGTTTTGGTGACTCTGAGAACTGTAGAAAACAACTCATTTTTATTGATACAGAGGTTTTCATACCACGTATAGACTGTTGAATAATAACGTGAGGATTTTTGTTTCTTTGAAACTTGTTAGTTCATATGGGGATTGATTGATTGATTGATTAATAGCAGAATGATCAGTCAGGGTTCGAAGCCCAAAACACTGCAGCCTTTGGGTCTATTGTATTCCTGATCATGCTGTTGACTTAGGTGAACAGGTTCGCTACCTTGATAAGGTTCAGCAGCCTCTTCACCAAATCATTCTTTGGAAATGCCTCTTGAGAGTTTACTGCTCCCAGAAGGTTGTATCTCCAACGCGCTAGTGCTTCGCACCCCAATATTACATGGGTGGCAGTTTCCTCCTCCTCATTGCATGGTCTGCATATGGGTTCGTCTGTATAGATGATGATCTGACTTCTGTTTAGGCTCAGAATGTCGTTAGTCACTGTTTTGGACAGTGTTCCAACCATCAGTTAACTGTGTCTTTGTCCTGGGGCATTGTTCCAGTATGCCTGATGTCTTTCTTGCATCCACCTTGCCAGCCAGCCGCGTATTGAGGTTTTGGGGATACCGAACACAGGTTCCGGTCCCATAAACAACGCCGCAGACCCTTGCCTGGCAAGTGCGTCAGCTGCTTCATTGCCTTCAATTCCCTTATGCCCTGGCACCCATTGAAGAGTTACCTGGTTGTGGTTAGCCAGGGTTAGCAGGCTTTGAAGGCAATCCCAGACCAGTATTGATCTGATTTTATTGCATGTTAAAGATTGAATGGCCGCCTGACTATCTGGGGAAGACCATTGATTTTTTGAAACGACATCATCGTGATTCCTATACCAAAAAACTACCAGTACTAAGACGATAAAAAAAAATTAAACATGTTCATTTCATAAACACACACTTCCTGCACCATTTGAAATGGTAATCAATGGTGCGACTGGTGTGACGTCACGTGACATCCAATATAAACCATGATTCATCGATTGAAAGAGGTTCGAAAGGATTTCATCCCCATTTCACCATGCCTACGGCCCAATTCTAATTCTGATATATACAGAAAATATATCTCAACCTAGCTATAACTATATATATATTGAATCTTGGAAAGAAGTCCATGGTTCAACGAGTGACGTAGTAAAATGATTTTTTTCTACTCACATAACTTTATCAAGACTCTTTCATCCATAGAACGGCTAGGCTCTGGAATTCATTGCCTGTGGAAGTATTCCCAACAACATACAATCTCCAGAAGTTCAAAAAAAATTCCAATACCTACCGCCTGTCCCTATCCTCCCTAGGAAAGCGATAAAAAAAATAAAAAAAAAAAAAAAAAAAAATATATATGCGGGACTGGACACATCTACAACCAATATCACTTATACGTGTCTCGCTGGTTGCATGCAGTTGCATGTGTTATGTTCTCAATTCCCATTATTTTCAAATTATTTTGCAGGTTAGCAGGAATTGAAGGTATTTTATAATGTAATTTTCCGAGTTCGTAAAAAAAACATAGTATGTAACGCGTTTATGAACTCTTCTGTAGACACTCGTTTATTAAACACTCGCTCCGCTCTGCTCCGCTCGTGCTTAAACTACTCGTTACTAAAAGGACGTTTATAGCACTTGTTACATAATATACTATCACTCGATTCTTCTTCACCGATATTATAGTTAGAATTTGTATCTTGACAGAAAATTTATGGAGCTGTATACATCATTTTTCCAGTTAATGGTATATAGACAGAAGATCAATAAATAAAAATGGACCTGACGCTTGATAATGAAACTCCTGCGATTTAGATTTTTTTCTTGTTTTCTTAGAAAGACATATTTATATATATAGGAATACCCTCTCGAAAAATATTGTTGGACGCCCTCGATTCCCAACCCTTGTATGCGATTATCGTGATGAACTTAGGGATCTATGTATAGCCGTATAACGCGGGACTTGTTTCCTATTGTAGCAAAGCGAATTGTCCTGATCTGATATATGGAATCACCGTTTCCTGCTACGAAAATCGAATCACTTCGGTCCGGGAAATCTCTGGAAAATTACGCGAATGGATTTTCCGTTTGTCTGCGCGGCTAGATTAGGAAAACCCAAAGCAAACCGTATTTTCGTTAGCTTTTTCTGTATTTGAGGCAATCGTTGTATCATTTCTGGATACGATGAAGGAGTGAAACATTCAACATAATATTGATTTGATTTAAAAATAATATAATGAATTGTAGATTGTAGATTGTAGATGGGTCGTATAGGCTGGGAGGCCTCTCGATCACTGCGACCTAGAAGATCTATTGTGATTACCCCTATCTAGTTTTGGTCCTCTAACCATAGACTTCTGTTGAAGCCTACAATTTTCGTGACGGTTGAATTCTCCACTTCAGCAGGGGTGAGATAGACCTGTTCTAGGTGGTTCAGCCTTTGGTGGACTAATACTTCACATGAGCAAAGTATGTGTTCCGCGATTTCGGTCGCATTGATACAAAAGCGGCAAGTGTCAGTCTCCGCCAGGCCCATCTTTTTGAGGTGGTACCTCAGAGGGCCATGTCTTGTGACAAAGCCTGTGATAAGCTTTAGCTCTGGTTTGCTGAGGCTGAGTAGCTCTTTGCCTCGGTTCTGCGAATGGTTGATTGGTTGATGAACCTTTTCGCTTGTCGTTGACCTGGAGTTGCTCTCCAGTAGGAGGACTTTTCAATTTCTTACCATTTCCTGAGTTCTCCCTTTAGGTGACATTTGCTTATCCCACAAAAAGGCTCAGGACCAAAAAGTGCAGTATAATGAATTACAGAACAGGTCGTGTTAGATCCAGATATTCGGCAATCATGTATAGAGGTTATGTTTTCATTATTATTATCAACTACATATTTTACGCTTGCCAATGTTCAAAAAACAGTTCGAGTTACGACGTTTCAATGCTTGAATGATATTCAAGCAGTTTGCTTGAGAAAAATAATCGACAAGTCGTGGTGTAGTATACAAAACCCAACAAAACACAACCAAGGAAGGTATATCAACCTGATTATATGATAATTGAATATCATTTAATTCATACATGCATGTAGATATGGGCAACTATCAGGATACAATCGGATATTTTTGGTGGCAATATAGTGCACATACAAGTATAGAGTAATTTTTTGAGATAAATGGTTGTAACAAGAATGAATTTTGAAGTGGAAATGTTATATAGTTATATAATAACATGCCATCAAACCTGACCTACCACAAAGGAAAATAAAAATTTTATGGTTGAAAATTAAAGGGCAAAGAATGCCATTAACGTTTATGTTCTGTGAAATTCGGAAAAAAAAGTTAATTTAACAACTTCTGTACGAGCGCTTTAGCTCTGTTACATAATTATTACGTTCTTTCTTGTTTGTCGAATGACCTCTTCCTTTTGTTCGTTCTCATGATTTTATCTCTGATACTTCAAAGGGAATTACACAATGCCCTCTAGGAATAAAATTGAACATTTCAAATAGCTTCCGCATGGAAAAAAAAGCTTCATTGCATATTTTACCACTTCTTTGAACATTTCATTATTCGGAATTGGTTCCTCATGATATACCTACAAGAGGATTTGAGTCTAGTCTATAGGCTGTATATTATTGTATTTCCTTGGTTATTGAAGGTTGCTTTGTTATAATTTGGCATATTTGACGAGTAACAGCTCAGATATAAAAGCATTGTTTTTTTGAAGTTGATGGTTAATAGTTTGTGGTTGAACCAATCTATCAAGTGATTAAAGTCTTCTTCAACAGTGTGTTTCAAGTTATCCCAAGAATCTGCGCTATGAAATATTGCCGTATCATCTGCATAACTCACGATGCTTCCACAGGTTTGTATGGTTACTAAACTGTTAATAATATAAATAACAAACAGAATTGGTCCTAGGACTGTGCCTTGTGGGACACCACAAATCACAGTTCTCTCCTCACTCATAGTTGCATCGATCATCACGTATTGACTGCGTGAGTCAAGGTGTGAATGAAAAAGGTTCAAAGCACTTCCTCTAAAACCAATCCTCTCCAAGACATCCAACATTTGTGAGTGATAAGAACACACAGATAATAGAAATTAGAGCATCAAAAAGGATGCTTCCTCTCTTATAAAATTATTCATTCTCCAGTAATGAGTGAGATAATTCCAAAAATTTCAGAACTGTATCTTGAAAAAAGATGATGCAATATGTTTTCACCTTAGAGAAAAATGTCTTTGAGATTCTTGAACAAATTGCACATTTGTGATTATCATCCTGTAGAATCTCATTCTGAATAGATGCAATAATCATTTTCATAGGCTAGATAGCCAATGAAACGAACAGTCAGAAACTGAAAAGAAATTGAAAATCGGTTGATGAGGCAGTCGCAAATGATGATGAATCAATATTGATCGAAATATCGCGTTCCTGCAAGAAGAGTGATAAAATGCACGGAACGAGGCAAAGAAGTTGATAGCATAGATAGATACTATCAAATTCGACTTTTGGCCACGGTAGGAGAAACGGCGTTTCCAGGTCAAAAGTCAGGTTAATATGTGTGCAAGTCCAAAATTTTCTAATTACCTGATCTGAATTGAAATCCAATATTCAATGTGAAATGAAGAGCGTGTGAGAAATATCAGGCTCTTTTATCTCTACGCCAATATAGAGGCCGGATGATGACGGATTCATCGGATAAGGGGGCCATACTTGAAGTCAAATGTGCTCCATTATTTCTACGCCGGTAACCAGGCCGGATCAGCGACGGATTTGCTGGATAAGAGGAAGGAGGAAGAAGAAGAAGAAGAAGAAGAAGAAGAAGAAGAAGAAGAAGAAGAAGAAGAAGAAGAAGAAGAAGAAGAAGAAGAAGAAGAAGAAGAAGAAGAAGAAGAAGAAGAAGAAGAAGAAGAAGAAGAAGAAGAAGAAGAAGAAGAAGAAGAAGAAGAAGAAGAAGAAGAAGAAAGATACTATCAAACCTATCCAATAGTTTTATAACTCAGAGCCAAAAGTAAACAAGTCCGATGCATCTGGCTGAAGAGACAAAAGACGACGATGACGTATATATTTATCGAAGAGGGTGGCAAGTGGCATAACGCGACTCTATTTTGTTACCAGTGATAAAGTGTTTGAACAGGCCTAAATGAATATGTTGGCCAAACAGAAAGCTTTTCCCGGAGTCTTTAACACCCCTATATAATATGAAGAGGAGAGCAAAGTTATCAGTCACGAGTGCAATTTGATAATCAAATAAGCGTTGAAGTTTGAAACACAAAAAACAATGTACATCTAAGTATGTAGACGAAATTTTTTGAGTCAACAAGAATACTGTGTTAAATACTGTCTGGAGTTTTTTTTGGAGTAAGATAAATTGATATTCATCATACAGGACGTGGAAAGAAATTCTGAATTGAGAACCCCTTGATTGGGTGAAACAATAACTGGACTTCAGGTTACTGATGAGGATTTGATATCCGAAATGAATTTATTCGAGTGAATTCATATAACCTGATGTTTGTGCTGAGAGATATAATTCCCATATCACTGATACGAATGATTTTTTTTTTGAAGTTCCAAGCTCATCAAGATCAGAGTTTATTCAAGTATACTTCTCATATACATTTCAACCTCCATTTCAATACTGAACATATTGGTAAGTTATATCTTTTTTTATATCATAATACATCATATTATTTGATTTGATTTGAGAGATGAAGTCAATTCTCAATTTCAGATGATTTTCATAGTTCATGCTCTCTTTTTGGATGTTCAACAGATATCGGGTGGTCACAAAAAAACCGGAAGTTTTTATTTTCCTCGTGGTTTCATCATTTCTCAACCGAATTCGAGTTTCTTGTCGTCGTTTCATAGCTAAAGGGCTATAGTATACAGTGGAATATTTGAAAATGTCATAATGAACAAAAACAAAATGGTGCATTCTACCAATGTATTGTCATTTACAAAAACCGCTGGAGAAAAAAAAAATCGATTTATTTCCAACCTGTACCGATGTCATCTCAGGCTATTCATATCTGAAGAGAATGAGTACTCGAACATCGAAATCGAACAAATAGTCCAGTAGATACACTCATACAATCAGAAATGATATGATAAAAACCTAGAAATGAAAAATCATCGATTTTCAACATCCTGTATGAGGAATATGGAAAATTACAAAACCGTTTCGAGATATTGGCTTGAAGGTTCGGAAAAAACGCTCAATGAAGAAATAAAAAAAATTCCCTGGAATACGGAAGCGTTCGAATTTTTTCAATTTTGTAGTAGTTTTTTCGAACACTTGGTGTATAATGACAGAAAAACTCCCGACGAGTTTTGAACGAGGAATCTTGAACAGAAAGATCGCATCTTCCAAGCACTGCATTCCGATTGAAAATCCATTCATTTTCTGAAAAGATATGGCAGTTTGAGAATTGTCAAATATTTCAGTGGTCCACTTGTTCATTTGAGCACTTTATATTGAATAATGGAATATATGATCAATAGTACATATTATAATTATTATTAGACGTCACGAGAATATAAGAAGATATACAGTTTATGTTCCTGATCTTCTATAAAGAGTAAAGTGTTGATGAGAATTTGAGAAGAACGCAAAGACCTATATTTCAGAGATAAAGTGAACTTATCTATCTAGGTATAAGTATACTTAATTTTATATTTACACAGACAAGGTCATTAGCACCTCTGAACACTCTTTCCTTCTTCTTCTCTTTCCCAACACGGATTTTGTCGAAACCTTCAACGGAAATACCCTACATTCACAATGGTGGTGATTAGTGACCCAACAATCGTCAATGGTAACGTTTAGCCCTGGTCACAATAGGAATCCATCAGTATTATCCTCGTTATATCTCGAAATCTACTTAGCGTCGCTGATGGTGTTTGGTATTATCTCAAACATCGTCAATGCTACAATACCTATAATATCTTGTGATTCCTTCGTTAATGTTTACCTAAACGGATATGGTTTTTCCAATGACCAGATGGTTATCCGCTTTGATTTGGAATTATCATAGAAAATATCAGAATAACTGGTATATGAACTTATTTCTTCCGTTTTTATTTTTGAGGAAACATGCAAGGAAAATGCTCACATTCCTCATCAAAGTAAGTTACTTATGCAAAAATTCATTATACCAATACATATAATTGTTAAATTATAAAAAACAACTGATATATATCTAAAACAGATGAAGATAAATGTTATCATTGATGTTGAGGATATTGTTACCTATACCTTATGAATTCAATGAAAAAAGGTTTTGGATTATTGACTCATCATCAGAAACTTCAGTTTTATTGTATTTTTTCGGATCAACTGATAGCTTATTTTATTGTGACCAGGGTTGGCACGAATTAATTCATATGAATCAAGTCAGTGATTTAATTTGTGGATTAATTCAAATGCCTTTTTTCAAATAAGTCGTGAATTAATTCAAAATTTATCAAATGGAAACAAATCGCATTATTACCTTCAATTTAAACTAGTTTAAAATGAAATATCCGATGGCATCTGACAACTGACAGCCGTGAAGCACCACACACGGAAAACAAAAAAGAGCCGGTTTAAAGTTTACAATATTCCATTGGATGCAATTGATTGCTCCAATTCATATTTCCGGCAAAAATAATATGTAGGCTTTTCAACACTGAATCGGAATTACCGGCTTGCAATGTCTTTTTGTTTTTCATAGATTCTGTTTATTACTTCTCACCGAGTTTTGAGTTGGATCAAGAGTTGGGTAGAAGACTCGGTAGGAGAAAACATGAGAAAGGCAAGAAAATTAAGATCCAATGTGTATCTAATGATGCGTGAAATTACAAAAAAATCGAACATGTCAACTAGAATTGCACCGTAATACAAATTATTAAATGAATAGGTCCGGACTAGCTCGGATACACAATAATGGGCCAATTTTGAGAACACCCGTTATAAAAGGTGATGGCTCTACAACTACAACTCATCTATAAGTGGGTATATAAAATTGAAGAAAATGTTATTGCTGTCCTAAGGATAACAATTTCGAATTCGGATTTGTATTTTAATTCAGAAAATAATAGGTACCTACCTACCTATATAAATCGCTATATCGAATTGGGAGAATAAATCTAGCCGTCGCTAACTGATTTTGATAAATTCACATTCACATGAAGAATTCAACTCACATTTCTGAGTGATTGTTCAAAACTGAAACTATAAACGACATAAATTGTTTTTCAAAGTTTCTACAAGTATGATGGATGAGTTATAGTAGATTAGATATATAATAATATATTATATGTATATATTTCAAATTACACGCCTTAGAACGGATGGGTAACAGTTGACTTAATAAACAAAAATGTCCTTAGATCAGAAATTCAAGGTAAACTAACGAAAACATTATTATTTAAGTCATATTTTTCGCTAAAATTGAGTTAGCTAAATATATAGTCTCCTCTGGCCTGTGACCCTGTCTATAAATGCTTTGATTGGATTGATATTCATTTTGTTTTCATCATATTGCATCTTTCCTTCACATTTATAATGTCGAAATTATCAAAATAGTTATTTATGATATGTGCTAAAAGTGACATTTTATTTTGTGAGAAGGAAAGTTTGGAACACGACGCCGAAGGCGGAGTGTTCCATCCCTTCGAACAAAAGAAAAAACACCCTCTTTATTCCAAATAGCACCCTGTATATTTTTTGCAATTTTTGCTCTCTACTCAAAATTGCCTTTCCAACGATGTATCACACTTTGTATTTTACATTTGATATGATGAATAAAACGACAAATTGAAATTTGGAATTAAAATCAGTATCATATCCAATTTCTCTTGAATTGTGAAGTTATCATATCATTCTCACGGTTATTCATTCTTGAATGTCGCACACAACCATTGAGAATTATTAACTGTCAAAGATACAAACAAATGTATTCAAATGTTTCCATGGCACACTAAGGTTTTCATTTAAGAATTATTAATTCTTCCAGTTCTACTACATATTTCTATAATAATTTGAAATTTGACGTTCTCTCCATCATCTCGAATGCAAAATTGTTCATGAATCATCAATTATTGAGGAACAAATCATATTATGTACACAAAATATCGTAGTCTACTGCAATTCTTTCGAGTTCAAATTTCAATTTTCGTTTTCTCTATCAAATCAATTGTAGAATGCAAAAAATATACAGGATGCTATTTGAAATGAAGAAGTTAGAGTCGGAAGTGACTTTCAATTTTCGTTTTTCTCAGTTGAAGGTTCCTTGAACGAATTGGATATCATGAAATTTTCAAATTTGTTTCTTTCGAAATGACTGAGATAATCCATTGGAACAGGTATACTGGGAAACCCGGTATAGTATGCTAGGTTCAAAACGTATACTTTTTCAGTGTGAAAATCAATGTGTTCGAGATAAACCCCTGGGTTATATCGGACGTCCTTCAAAAAAAAGCCGTGCCAAGAATTGAATTTTTTTATGTTAAAATGTTCACTAGGTTAACTTCTTGCTATACCTAGAATGCATTAGTTAACTTCAATTTCGTATATAACATCACAAACAGGCATGTAATTCAAAATATTGCCCGATGTAGCCCAGGTTGACGGTGTTAAGTAAGTATGATCTGTTGATACTGAAATACGATTCAATTTTACGTAGGTATTTCATTTATCCAAATTATAAATTATGAAACTATGCCATCCAAGTTTACTTGCATGAAATATGCTTATAACCAGTAGCTACACCTAAATTATTCCGAGGATTATTCCCAACCGATGTTCCAAGTGGTGTTATAATCGCCGGTTGCGATTTGATTTATGTTCTATTGAAGGAGACTACCGGATTCCTTATATTGGTAGTGTATACTATACTACATAGTTTACACGCCTTTTACACTATTACATCTTGATAGTTTATCGGTCTTGTAATTTTCATACCTACCGCGATATCTCTCGAACGTGAGATGATTTAGTGAGTTCTGCCAGGTCTGTTATAGTTAGTAATTAGTGTTGACCGTTGGGAAATATATGTTCTTCGGTATGACCGAGATTAAATCAAAACTATCGGGATTTTTTCTTGTGCTGGATGTTGCAAGATGATACTTAATACCTACATTCCGAGATGTCATGTACCTCAACTTTTTTTTATAGTTTCATGATTATTATTACTGAATTTTCTGAAGGCATTCTTTTAGGAGGAAGTTAAATTCATTGAAATATATATCAGATACACCAAATATCCCCTGAAAATAGTTGCATAATATTGGAATATTATCAATCAAACATTTTATACAATTTCATGACGGTTCTGGTCGCACGAATCTTTGTTCGTTCATTACCCGACTGATTCTCCCCCTACAGTCCTCAGTAGAATTTTGTTCCTCTACAGCTATAGTCATTGTATCTTCTTTCTCAATAATTGTTTTTTCTGTGTGCTTTGTGAAACGATGTAGAACGTTTACGAAAATATTGAACTTGTCTACATGCTTTCAATGTATGGCAAGTGTCACCATAAGTGCAGCAGCAGCATTTCGTTCAAACACGGAAAGATTTCCGTTTATAAATCATCCAACACCGCCAATGTTTGTTAATTTTGTACAAAGACCAAACCTGTCGTGACACAGGGTGTTTGAAGGAACAAGAGAAGGAGGACATGTGCGAAAGCCTGTACTGCCCGAAATAGTAAATATACCAGGACCGTAATAGAGCCAACTCTATATCGGTGATTGTTGTGTGGAATGTGGATATACATTCATTCGTTGTTGAGGAATATGACATACTATTGGTGATTATCTGTAAAGGCATATCACTTCATCGAGAGCGACCTTTTGAGAGGTAATTACTTTCATTATTTGAAAAACATATTTTGAATAAATAATAATAATAAAAGTGCTTTATTGGTTACCTAATTGGCTACCGGCCGAAGTCCTTCAGCCTTAAATATTTTAAATGTATCGAATACTATCAATATATAAAACGATCAATATAAAATAGATTTGTGGCGTAAATTCGACTACATAGTGTGCGTATACAACCCCAACTCAGATAATTGCTCGGATATTTGCGATGAGAACTTTTGCAAAGTATAAAAGAGACCCTTTGGACCTGTGTACTGAATATATGGAAGTCCCCATCAGAGTCTGCGACGGCGAAAATTTCTATGAATAAATGTAGGTACAAACTCTCAGGCTGTATAGCCTCGATTGTAGTTAACTTCGAGGTAAACCTTACCAATTTTGACTTTTCATTATTCTACTGTGTTTGCTAAATATGCATTTGGTATGCATATAAATTTATACATCGATGCATTCTTTGATATGATTTGGCATATACACAATAATCAATTTCATCTATCGAATGTCTGCTGATCAAGATGTAGGAAAGTATAATTGATAGGTAATTATATTCACCGAATAAGTTAAATTAGATGTGCTTCCTCAGTGTTACGTTCAGCTGCATGGTCAATATGTATATTTGTATCTCAAAATTCCTTCATATATCGACCGTTGTCTGACCACGGTCGACGTATAGTCTCATTTGAACCAAGGCCTAGACCAAAGCGTTCTGTCTGTTCCTTCATTCAGTTACCATCAGAGATCAGAGTCAACATTAGTTTCTTGAATTCGAGCCACCAGTTGTGTGTATGTTCTCTGTATATCGAAATGAATACATATTCTAATTTTTTTTATGTTCTGGTTCCCACGAAAATGTAATGTTCAGAGAACATCGTGAGACCCGAGGTGAGAACTGAGGTTATATGCCTCGGGGAAAACCTCCTTGGCATTGTGTTTCAGAGCCTCGCTGTTCGTTGGATGAACGAGGCTTTGGAAAGAGATGTTTTGCTGGTCTCCAAAGTGACCACGAAGGTGTGCAAAGCCACAACTCGACGGGTTAATCTCGCGGGGACTGCCAAGGGAGGAACAATAATTTTTGATATTTCAGAAGAGCATCGTCCATGAAAATATCTATAAAATACAGCCTGATTGCCAACTTTTTTACGGTGTTTCAAAGAAGTGAGTGAGTTTGTGAGCGAGTCATCACCCACGAGACGAATTGCTCTTTTTTGGGCAGAATCCAACAGTTTCAGGGTATTTTTGGGTGCAAGCCGTACTCCAAATATGGGAACAGTATTCCAGTACAGATCAGATTTGTGCCTTATAGATCAAAAGCAGCTGACATCAGGAAGGAAAATAGCTCCTGGCCCGAAACAGAAAACCAATTTTTTGAGATGCACTTTCAGCAATTGATCTGACGTGATTTTCCCAAGAAAGGTTATTGCTGATAGTAATACCAAGCATCGAAATGGATGTCTTCAAAGGTATGTTTACTCCTGACAAGCTTATGTTGGGCACAGTGAGATCGGCTTTTCTAGAAAAAAGGCATCCTTATGTTTTGTTTGCATTGAAATCTACCAAGTTATTGGATCCTAATCCGAGAATAATTGCGAGGTCCATATTTATGTTGGCAACATTTCTTCCTCGTTCGTTTCTGATTTGCCTGGCTGGTATTGGAGCCCTGGAAGTGAAGGCGGTATGGAGGGTACTATCATCCGCGAAGCTGTGTACTGGACATGAAGGTGCTTCCAACAAATCGTTGATGTGGAGTTGAAATAGTGTTGGTGCTAGAATTGATCCTTCCGGAACAACAGCATTTATGATAAGAGAGTCAGATGAAACTTCGTCGACCACTACATGGAGAGACCTGTTTGAGAGAAAACTAGCTAGCAGAGAACATAGCTGGGGAGGCAAGCCATATAGAAGGATGCTTGGCGAGGAGTCCGTGGCGCCAGACTCGATCGAATGCCTTGGATATCAAGTGCCACGGCTGAGGTTTCACCACATTTTTCAATAGATTGCTGATGACTTACCTATTTTTAGCGGCGGCAGCTCTATCCCGCTGCCTCCTATTCTTGAACCAATTCCCCACCTGCGTGGGCGTCAGCCCAGTCGCTTGAGCCAGCTCCCTCTTCTTAGTCGGGTTCGGATAAGGGTCCTGCAGGTACCATTCCCTCAACAAACTCCGCGTCCTCTCCTTGAAGCAGTGCGTCTTCTGCTCCCCGTCCCAAATAGTACGCGGCAACGGAAACTTCTTCCTCACGCGGTACTTATCCACCGGACCCAGAGCCCTACCTCTCAGCTTCTCAGCCTCCTGATAGTGCGCTTCCAGCCACATCGCTTGCAGCTTGCCGTGCGAGCCCTTGGTGAACTTGTGCGCTTCCAAGATGGTGTACAACTCGCGGAAGTTGCCGCTGTGGAAGGAGACTATCGCTCTGGCCCGCAGCACAGCTTCGCTCTTGTTCAGCTCGACGATATTGGGATGAGCGACAGGCAGGGACCACAAGAACCTGGCCAAGCGTTCGATGTCGCCGCTTTCCTCTAGGGTTTCACATACGGCAGCCACTTGGGTGACCGTGAAGTTTAGCGTAGGCAAGGCGAACATAGGGTTGGGTATCACCGGAATGGGTACGTTGATGCCCGGAGACGAAGAGGTGTCCGAATGGGCTGCAGATCCCGCAGAATTCCCGGAACAGAGACCGGAACTCAGTCCGAGAGCCATGTGAGTGGCCAGCGTTGTAACTTATCACTAAACCGTAAGTGTGTGTTTGTCCTTTAGCGCATAACGTCACAGGTGAACTAACTGTCAACAAAGAAGTTGGCGTGAGACTGAGGCTAAACCGGACTGTTAGGCGACCGGTTATTGGCCCGGAAGGTGGAGTCGGGCTGCCATCTGCCAATGGGATGCGAGTTGGAGGGGGGGAAAGGTCGTGGAGGGGCGTGGTTAGTGTCATCGGGAGCGTGGCGTGCTGGTGAAGGCCTTTGTAGCATACACCTAACTAAAGGTGATGTTTAAATAAGTGGTCCTCTATGGCTCGTAGCTCTGTCACCATGATAACTTACCGAGATACGCCTTTTATGTTTATTTCTGGGTCGTAAAATGAGTGGAAATCTTGTTTTGCTTACCGTGTGCGGCGGTCGATATCTTTATTAGGCAGTTGTTGGGAGTTGAGAGGTTGCTGAAAGGGTGTAGCGAACTGAATTGGGGAAAACTGTTCGATGTCGATGTACTGTATGGATGCGTGTTAACAGGATCCTGGCGTTTCGCAGGATATGTAGCTATATATAGTCTGAATTGGATTTGATGTTTACAGAGACGAGAAAAATGAATTTGGATGAAAATAACTGGATCACCCGATAATGATGGATAATGCCACAACCTACGTGAATAACTTGATTTTCTAAATACTCGAACCGAAGTAAAGGAACTTGCCTGATATAGAGGCGTTTTCCATATTTTTTTATGTTGTAGAAAATTGCAAAAAAAAATTTTTTTTCGTTCAACAAGTTATAATTCCAAATCGAACCTCGCGCTTTTGAGGACTCAATGATCGAGATACACTCTGTATACATGGCAATCATGGCATTGGTGCTATATTAATTCCATCAGCATATGCATTATCCATACTTTCATAATGAGTAGGTACAGTCGCATTCAAAAAATAAGCGTATATACAAGTATATTACAGAGAGAAATTAACGTCATCCTATTCTGCATAAAACGGGCTATGGGAAATGATTGTTCACCAAATGTTGACAGTAAAGTTGTCATAGGTTCTTGAAAACACAAAGCATTGGCTAAGTCAGTTTTACACAACTACCTATATAGAACTAGAATCCCGAAATCCTCTCTCTTTTTAATAGGTACTTGTACGCATTTTTATTGAATACGACTGTACATACGTATGTGACGTAATTTTAGGACACATGTTTATATAAACTTATTTATTTGCTAGAATGTTACAGGGAAACACCCCTTGAATTTTTTCGGTGTAATCTAGATACACCCTGTATATCTGTGATTCCTGTGGTGTACTTATAGATATACCGAATTTCACCAAAATTTAATGTATAGGTATAGGAATTATGCTATAGATTGAGGACCTTCTCTATAGAAGATGCCATTACCAACTAACATTGCATTTCAACTAGGATATATCATACCTATATCTAGAGTATATCGACACAGCATCTGTTCATATTTCAATGAAAAAATTAGATCTTCACAATATCGGTCGACCTAAATCTATATATCGAAGGGGGTCACCTTTTGTATGATGAGTATACGCGCCGTAACTATAAAAATTGACTTTTAGAGTATTCGAAAGAAAAACAAATCCCAATAGATATCCTAGGTACCCATCTCAGAATGGAAAATGAGTCTATATTGATGGTTAAATACAAATACAAACATCCCCTTTTTTGAAGGACAGGCCATAGATAGACAGTGACTTCACTATTTAGACAGACTGCTCCATGGCGCCAACTTTCAACATCCGACAGCCGTCAAAAAAGAAAAAAATAGGGAGACCGATCACGGCCGCTTTGGTTACATCAAGCCAGAAAGCGAGTGTCTTCTGTCATCCTCATCCAGCCGCTGAACATCTAGAGTGCGACGCCTCATCCAGTCAGATCGCCTCGTTAGTCGTTTATTATAGGCCTCTGATGTTTTGACGTGTTTATTTTGGGTTAGGTCGAACGCTGTCAATTTGCTGGGTCTCTTAATTACTTCTGGTGGGTTCTTATTCGAGAGAGATCTAGGGAAGTCTGTATAATATTTAAAGTGAATTTGTGCGTTTTCACAAAATGCATGTGCACAGATTTTTCGCCTATATACACAAGCTCGTTTGCGCACTATTTTATGTTCATTCGATGATATGGGCTTTATACTTAGCTATTATTGTAACAAAACGGTCCTTGTCGTTTTGCTGAGAGAGTACGGGATTCAGAATAACTGGTATTTTTCAATAAACGGGATTTTAAATAAATATCATTAATTCGGTTATTATTTACTGTGGAACAACTCGGCCTAACGGCCTCGTCGGACAATTTCACGTCGAGTGCAATAAACATTCACTTTTTGCACTTGTTGCATAAATAACTATCAAAATTTCATTACGGTCCTAGCTTCTCCTTTCCTCCTATATACCCTCTACATCCTGTATACCTATCTCAAAAACGGAAAGAAAAATATAATGAACTTAAATCTACTCAATATTGAAAAAAATCTGATGGAAAATGTATTTTATTTCAATAGTTATTCATTTGTCATATGGTAAGTTTTAAATTCTTTCGCACTCAGAATCCGAAATACATTACAGAGTACAACCCAATCAATTTTGAGTACTCTGATCCTTCAATAAATTTAATTTGTGGGATAAGCGTAAGGTATCAGCAAAAAAGCTGTAATTCGGAAAATTTTAGAGATAGGTAAATCAATGAATAAAAAAACAGAAAGCTCGCAAAAGAAGCCTCTTTTATATAGTATAGGGTATAAGCGCACTTTCTATAATTATGCTATTACTCATTTAACATACAGGGTGAGACAAAAATTAAGAATAAATCATATGGTTCGAGTTATTCCACCACCATCAAGGAGGCTTTGAAAAAATTTCCACCTCTTTATTTTTTTTTTAAAGACAAATGCATTACCTACCAACAAATAAAAAATAATTCAAAATCGGCCTACTATTTTTTTTTAAGAAGATAGGTCAAATATCAAGTGCTTCACTTTTTTTGGAACTGAGTGTTTATATCTGAGAACAAAAAATCTTTCAAGAACTATGGTTTTCTTGCCTGGAGACTGTAGATGTATTAATTTGGAATATTTGTTTGAATCGAATTAATGATGATTCCCAATTAATTAATTTCTATATTCTATCAATTTGCTCGATGAGTAAAAGGTTCCATAATTTGATATAATATTCCAGGTTTACCTAAATATAGTGAATTGAAAGCAGCGATGGAAGATAACAAATGTTTTTTTTTTTATTTTCGTCAAGTACTGATGTTAGTTCGAATTGTGTTAAATTGACTGCTAAAGGAAAGGTGTCCAAGGAATTATAAGTGCTAGCAAGTAGCATCAAGACAAAATAATTGAACTCTTGGAACCAGTGCCTATTCATCCTCTAATTGTTCACGTCGAATGTCGTCGTTTGTACGTAAATCCGAACAAGATGAAGAATGATCTCAGGTTCAAATCAGATCCTGATAGAGAAGCATCAACTAGTAGCAGCAGCAACAGAGCTGACGACATTCGCATTCAAAGATAATTGCTTGTTTTGTGGCCAATTCATCAAGGAAACTGAGAAAATAATTAAATCTGCAATTTTACCAGTACGAACTTTCGCATTTCGACAAACTATTATTGATTTGTGTGATGCAAGAAACGATTTTTGATCATCAAATGTAGTGTGAATTCCTAAGAAATATCAACATGATATTCCCAATGAGCAGACAAAGTTAGCAGGACGTCCTTCTGATAAAAATAAAAAAGATACCTTTTTCGAAATATGCAGGTGGCTCAAGGAAAATGATGAACCAATTTCAGTTCAGGAGTTGCTGGACAAAATGGCAGAGCTGCTACCAGAAAATATCGAACCTCACACTGTTCGTCGTATGCATAAAAAATTTGAAGAATATTTCTCGGATGACATTTATTGGGACAAACAGGTAGAGCTAATATGATCGTAACAGGGAAAACAGTTGCCAATATAATTTGTGATTATCAGCGACAAAAGTGTTCAGAAGATCCAGATGCTGAAAAATTTCGGATAGTTGAAGCAACAGCTAAACTGATTAAGAATTTAATCAAGTTGATGAGAACGTCCTTTTTCGTGAGTTTTATCCTTCACCAGAAGAAATAAGTTGCGAGCAGGAAAATGATAAGCTTTCACCCGACATTTTGAAAACATTCTTGAATATAATAATCAACAAAAAATCCCCAAGTTTGGAGAAGAATTCAATTGAACAGGCACTAATGCAAGCTGCAAGGCCACGATCTATTTATAATATAAGTTCGATTCGTCTAGATGTTGGTGTGCAGTATCATCAAGATTTTCGATCTCGGTTACTTGTTGATGAACTCCATGGGTTTTCTGTATCATATGATGACGTACAGAAGTTCTTGCAAAGCTGAAGTAGTTGAACCTTGTGGAACCAGATGTAAATGTGCGAACGTTACGGAATTTTTTTACCCAGTATTGTGCAATAATTGTTCGGGAAGGTACCAATATTCCAATCGAGGAAGTTGAAGATAATGAATGAATATCTGTTACATGCCAAATATGCCATTTTTATTAGATTTATGATTTATACGTAATAACGAATAAACGAATATTGGAGCCTCTGCATTTTTATTTTGCACAAAGTTATCATTCTATATTTTCTCATATGTGTTATTCTATGCATTCTGAACTGAGAAAAGCAGAAAGAAATTTTGTGGGAATTATTTCCACCTGAGACCATTTTTTATCGCATATCTACTACACTATTTTCATGTGTGTATATAGCATATAGCCTCCAACATTCACCAACACTATACCTTTTCAACTTCAATTTCGGAATCGGTAAGTTATATTTCGGAAAAAGTAATCTCGATTTCAGAATTGGTTAGTTCAATTTCAGAAATGGTAAACTCAATTTCAGAATCGGTGAGATGAATTTCAGAAAAAGTCCATTCAATTTCAGAAATGGTAAGTTGTATTTCAGAATTGGTAGGTTCAATATCATAAAAGAAATCCTTATATTTGTTCGAAATGTTTCCAATTGCATGTGAGATTAACAAACCATATTCAAAATATTCAACTTTTCAAAAACAATTTAATCCACAGATGCCTTCCATCTGAATCGCTTAGTGGCGTTGCACATGATTATAAGAATGCAAACACATTATTTGAGGTGTTATCATGTTCATTGAATGATCTGCACATTCTTCAAGACATCGCAGTCTGAATTCTATCTGGTTGAGCAATCTGTTCGGATCTCCAGCTATGACCCTTTGGCGATGCTCTTGCAAGAAGCTCTTCACTTCTGCTTCTGACTTGAAGGCACCCCATATATATTCAATCTGATTCAACATAGGGCTCTCAAACACCGTTCCATCCACTGTAAACAGTCTTCTCTTTTGCAATTAAAAACATTTCAAACATATAAAAGGATTTCATCTTCTGAAATTGAACCTACCAATAATAATTCTGAAAAATTGAATGGACTTTTTCTGAAATGCATCTCACCGATTCTGAAATTGAGTTTACCATTTCTGAAATCGAACTAACCAATTCTGAAATCGAGATTACTTTTTCCGAAATATAACTCACCGATTCCGAAATTGAAGTTGAAAAGGTATAGTGGCGCTAGTTTGGTCTACTGATTTAGTATCACAGTGGCACAACGAAAAGCCCCCTTCTGACTATTTCACACCTTTTTAGGATGCCAATGGCGCATAACTTTTTTGAGCCGATTCCACAATAAAAAGAAGGATTACACCGTGTAATCCATTGCTCGCTTGATCGCGCCTATTTACATCTGTTACACACACATAAAATAACAAACAGACAGACAGACATACATAATACTCGTCGCTAATTGTAACAAAACATGCATTGAACGCAATCCTATTAGCGACAACGAGATTTGGAAAAAAGTGAAAGGGGGTGTGTGTGTAGGGGGCGCTATAGGTTTGTTTAAATACAACAGCATTATGGGCTTAGCGGTGATGAGGGCTGATGGGGGGTGGTTTTTTTTTCGCGAGGGGTATTGCTTTAAAAACTGTTTATTCACGACTAATATATTATACTTGTGGTTTTTGAAGTATAATGCCATATATTAATCCCGCAGGGAATAAAGACTATTAATCCCTCGCCATTATTCCCTGCGGGATTAATATATGGCATTATACTTCAGAAACCACAAGTTTATATATTAGTCGCAAATAAAGTAGAGTATACTACTCGCAATAATGGCTATTATTCTCTCGGAATGTTACTCCCTCGCCGCTAACGCGGCTCGGTTCGTAAAAAATCCTCGAGAATAATAGCTATCATTATTGACTCGTGGTATAATCTACTATTAATTCGATGCCATTATGTGGGGCTTGTTATTATAATTCCGTTCTATATGCTATGTGTAATCTCCCTCCAGCTATATTGAAAACCTATAACTATATCACTTATATTGCCTATACAGTGTGTCCTCCTTTTCAATCTCAGTTGATAATGATGCGATTTTCTTGGAATTTTGGTGGTGATTGTATGTTAGAAAAATTAAGTCCCTACCTACATTGGCTTTCGGTGTTGAGGAGTTTGAAATGTATTATTGGGAAAGGGATATTAGGGCTTATTTATAAGATAAGTTTCTCTATCAGATTCAGAATCAGCATTCCTAAATACCCCCCATTCATATACCTACTCAAAATCTCAATAAGAGCTCTGATTAAACAGAAAAAAAAGACATGATTATTAAACCACTTTTACTAATATAGAAGTTGTTGATTTTTAACTTCTCAGTTTGAATGTCTCCATATTTTGTTTTTCGTTGAATTCAGTATTCTCGCAACTGCCCTTATAGTTACAGTGTGTCCCACTAAAATGTGTCACCCCCATTTATCCTCGTAAATCTCAACATATTTTGGTCATTTAAAAACTTTTCTGCATGATGGAATAATTTTCATTCGATAATAATATAGATATTAATCCCTACTGATAAAAAATGTGAATGTAAGTTTTTTTGCCATAACTACAAAACCGATTATCATAAGATATTGTATACATATTCTTAGATGTATATTATAGGTAGAGAGGACATATAGGATACTTTTTATTGAAAACATTTTTACTTACAAACAATTTTTACAGACAGAGTTTGAAAAATACTTCCCTATCTTACCTGGGTAGCACTTCTACTCGCGTGTTCCTCCATAAAATTTAGCAGACTATATATAGGTATCCTTGCTTGCTAGGAGAAATTTCCAAAAACTTGTGTATTTTCATGTGATGTGATAAGTATAAATTATGAAAATTGAGGAGATTTGACATGCAGAAATAGCCAGTTCGTAAGATTTTATGAAAATACACACGAGTAAAGTGTTCCCAGGGGGGCTAGGAAAGAATTTTGGAAACTCCTCATCTTGTATTTTCACGAGATGAGTACATTTTTGTGAAAATTTAGATGATTCGACTTGTAACAATACCCAATCTGCAAGTTTTCATTATAATACACACAAGTGTCTTTCTATCATGAGAGCTAGGGAATAATTTTGAAAGCGTCTGGTCTCGATCGTGTATTTCTATGAATAAGCAGATTTTCGTAAAAATTCAGATGACTTTACTAGCAATAGTAAGTGCTTCCCAGCATGGGGTGTATCTTCATGAGATGAATCGATTTTTGTGAAAACTGAGATGAAATGATAGTATATAGCTTCTTATTCCAGTCCGCAAATTATACTCACCCCGCTGAAGCACAATTTCAAGGATGACGCCGCTTCCGAAAAATATGCCCTGACAGAAAAAGGTGAATCTTGCCAGGAATATGAAGGAATATCGGATCAGGATAATAAGTGAATAACTTATATACACTTGAGAAGAATAGGTGATACACTTTTGGAAGTCGTACGAAATTTAACCATCTTGATCTCCTTTGCTTGCTGAAACATTAATATAGATTCTCTGTTCATGGGATATTTTTTGCTCTCTTGTATGTTTTACGTATATAAACTGTATGGATTTCGAGATAAATGCAAAAAATAATTTACTTGTGATGAAACTTCATTTTTCAAACACCTGGAGCTTCCATAAGATATGTTAATGAAACATGAAGAATACAAGAAAATATATTAACAATATCACATCCCCTGATTGGATTGATTGGAAAAGAGGCTCCTACGCATATTATATGTTGACATGATATTTTTATCTTGAAATAGTATCTTCGTTATGAGCTGTTGAAGTCCTGCTACAAAAAAATGAATCACCCTGTATATTATCTCTATATTCTATATCTACTCTAATCTCTAACAATATGAGATCCATAAGGATTTTTTCGATCCATTATGCATCAATGTCAAGATACTCTCAATCACAACTACCTCCACTCGAAAACCCAACCCTTGCCAAAAACAATGAGGAAACATCTCTGTTGTTTCTTCTCAATCCCAATAGAATCATTTCTTCTATTCTTACCTAATTGCTGGAAAACCCACAGTGACATCTATGAGCATGGGCGTCACAAGAACAATTCGAAAGCGGGTAAAAAAATCCTTGAAGAATTTGTAATTTTCAATCATTTGTTTGATCGACTATATCTACTGGGTATTTCATTTCAAAACTATGAACAGAGCCCGGCAACAGGATTGAATGGTTTTGAAAAGGTTGCTGTGGAAATACTGTTTATTTGACAAACGTCAAATAGTGATAGAATTGTAGTTTATTAATGAAGGTTTTGTGTTACAATGGCAAATTGGCCGGTTAATCAAGCATATAGAAACTTAGAACGCGAATATCTGCGTAATCGTTTGAAATAACCCCATGAAACCCGATATCGATAAATTCGTTATGACAATCCCTGACCGATTATGGAATACAATACAGCATGTCCCATTTAAAAAGTTGGGGTTGTTTCCAGTAAAATCGGAAGTGATTGAACAAAAATTGTTTCGTCAATTAATAAGCAATTTGGTATACTAGCTGCCCACCAATTTTCAAAACCCTATCTCGTATATTTCAAAAGTTACAGCCCTGGCCGTTTTTTGTGCACTTCTCTGTAAGTTCCGAATCGCCTAATTTCTAGGTTTGGTGACATTGTATATGGCCCGCAAGAACACCGGACCTGACGGTCCCGGATTTTTTCTGTGAGAATTCTTAGAGTCAAAAGTGTACACATTTGAAATTCAAAGAAAGGATTCGTGAGGAATTAAATTTTGATAAATGAAGATTTACTCAGACGCGTTATGGTTAATTTCAGAAACAGATTGCATCAATGTATAGAAGGAGACGGTGGTCATCTTAAGGACGTGATCTTTACAAACTAAAAGTGTCATAAGAAATGCCCTGAATTGTGTTTTCAGTTGTCATAGTAATGAGTCCAAATATATACTTTGTTTCTCAACACTGGCTTATATAAAACCGTTCAATCGTGTTGAAAAACCGTGAATAGAAGATGCAAGGTTGAAATGCATGGGATAAAGTTGATTTACCTAACTAGCACTATGCCTGTGAAAGTTGTAAAATTCTGGATATGGGTCCTGTAAATATCCGGAACCAAGTGACATTTTCAAAAATTGTTTCGGGCTTAATTTATTGAAGGATGCCAAATAGAATTTTTTGAATAGAATTTATTAGTAGGTACCTTATATCAATCATCTTATGAATAGTGGAATATTCGATGAATTATAACCTTTGAAATTAAAAAAAAATCTAATACCCAATGTCTTTCCTCATGATTGTCTCCCCAAAGGATCAAAAGTGCTCTGCGTGTGTCTTCTATAGCTATTTGTATGCCTATAGGCCGCGAATAATTGAACAAAATAATTGAAATGACATTTTGAATGAATACAAAATATTTTGACAGTTCTTGATGAAACGAAAATATGATCTGACACTGAATAACCTTGCTATTGTCGTAGTTAGGAATGTCAAATTCGGAAGTGGGCTTTAGTTTGGCGGCCGTTGCACGAAATGTCAATTTTTTTTTTGACCCCCCCTCCTCTACGCCCTTGATGGACTCGACACGTCAACCCTCCGTGTTCGTACCTTTTTAATCGCATCTCTAAGAGGCTTTCGGGACCGTGGAATCGAACACAAACATGCAAAGAACATCATATTTTCGCCGGGGTTGGCTTGCTCGCATTGTGGGGGGTGGTTTGCTACGCCTAATCTGACAACTGACAATGGACTAAGAGGATTTGCCAGGATGATTGACACCGCAGCTAGGTTACTATAGGTAGATATACATTTTCATTCATTCCGTTTTCGACGGAATTTTCATATATCTATACCAATGTTTTGTGATGTTTGTTGATTATGTTTTTTTGCAATAATGTTTGTTATAGCTGATACATTGTCGTACTGGAAGAAATTCTATAGTTGGCGAGGTTTGGTATAATACAGGGTGGGCCACCAGTAACGCCTCGGTCTCTAGAAGGCTAACCACTTATCTTCTTGGAATTCTTCCTCTCTAGGAAGTTGCATGCGTCAACATAGGCTACCATTTGAAATTATTTTGAAACATACAGGATGTCCCCAAAAATCACAAAACAGTTGAACTTTTTTCAATCGAACACCCTATATATTATTTCATTTTCAGATACTCCCTGGTGAGCTGATTTCAACAATCCATCATACTTGGGGTCTAACAGTTATAATTACTGAGATAATATAGGGTGTGAGAAATCGAGATTTTCCAAGTTCAAGAATTTTTTGTGTCTAAACCATTCATAATTGGTCAAAACGGCTCACATGTCCCTATCTCAACTTTTGATCAACTATCTACTGACATTTAATTGAAACAAATACAGGGTGGTGCAGAATTCAGAATCTTGATCACCCGGTATATATGTCCCAATTTAATATGAGTAGATAGTTAATCAAAAGTTAAGATAGGGAGCCGTTTTGACCAATTATGAATAGTTACGACACAAAAAATTCTTGAACTTGGAAAATCTTCATTTTTCACACCCTATATTTCAGTAATTATAACTGCTAGACCCCAAGTATGATGGGTCGTTGAAATCAGCTCATCAGGGAGAATCTCAAAATGAAATAATATATAGGGTGTTCGATAAAAAAAAGTTTAACTTCAGTGTTTTATGGTTTTTGGGGACACCTTGTATGTTTCGAAATGATTTTAAATGGTAGCCTATGTTGACATGCAACTTCCTAGAGAGGAAGAATTCCAAGAAGATAAGTGGTTAGCCTTCTAGAGACCGAGGCGTTATACTGGTGGCCCACCCTGTATACAGGGTGTCTGTAAAAGGTCTTTATAAAGACATACCACATATTGCTTAGACCATCTTAGACCAAAATAAGTCGATTTGAGTAAAATTACCTTAGTACAAAGTTGCATCGTTTGGGCTCCAGAGGGCCTTGAAGTTACAATTTTTAAATCGTTTTTCCATATTAATTTAAAACAACATATGCGATTTTGCTGAAATTTTGTATATTGATAGAATTTTAGGTGGCAAAAAAAATGGTGTTGAAATTTTGTCCGATAATAATACATAGGCGTAAAACTTGATTTTTAAAATAATTGCACCTTTAAAAATTCTACGCCAATGAAAGAATAGGAGTTTGAGTATAAAATTTAGATTGCGCAACTCATTTACTTTAAAAAAGGTACTCTTGATAAGACTCAATTGCTCTCATGGTTTTGACGAAATTTGCATTTAAGTAATTTTAGAACATAAAAAATAATTATTAAAATACAAACTTTGTCAAAACCATGAGAGTAAATCGAGTGTTATCAAGGGTACTTTTCTGTAGTAAATGGGTACTATTGGGTACCCAATCCAAATTTCATACTCGAAATTATTCTCAGAAAAAAGTTTTGTTTTTCTTCAGGAATATCATAATACTGACAAAGATTTCAAATAAAATGTGCCATAAGACACGCTTTTGAACAATTTTATTTCCATAACACGAATTATAAATTACAAGAACAGTTGAACACACAGCTGTAAAAGTTTTTGATATCCTGACTGGATGGACTATGAAGACACTTTATCGGAATTTGACACAAAACTTAGTTGTGGGGCTATACTTCATTTCCAGTAATTTTGTGGTCACATTCCATATTGTCTTTACTGTAAAGTCCTTATATTCTTCACCATTCTGCTTCCGCATATTGAATGCCCAGTCCGTTGATATTTTTGCCAGAAAGCTTATGGACGTCTCTTTGTCCAGGTAATATCCTTTGGCCTGGCCAAAACCCATAAACTGTCGACAATATAGTGCAATCTTCACCCTGCAGTGCAATTACCGCTGTAATTTTATATATGAGGAAAATATTCGTGATAAGCACACGTTTTTTCATCCTGTATAATATGGAAAGTGAAGAATATAGAATATTATGGAACTGAGGATCGCACAGGCAGAAATCGAGTTAGCTTTGTGTACCGGCCAAGTGACCGTCGAGGCGGAATGATCGAGAGAGTCGGAAAATGAAATGAATTTCCACTTGCCGTTTTCCATCTCGCCGTTATTTTCTTCGGCAGGGATTTGATTTCATTTCGACGGACCGTGACTTGGACTCATTGTTTTCCCAAATGAGATCGGGGAATATCGTTCTGCGATGTCGGGAATATCATTTGATGGTCGGATGGTACGGGAAGGAAGAATGCGATGATAGAATAATATTTTTCTCCATCAAGCGGCAGGGTTAGTGGCTTTTTCCTGCTGGTCAACAGGCAAATAAGGTGTACTTTTACTGCTTAGGCAGAAAAAGTTTGTTGCTATGCAACGTTCCAAGAAATTCTAATGAAATGAGTAATCAAAATTGACACTGACATTGGGTGAATACAAAATGATGGAGTTTTCAATAAAAAATTACACAAAATTGGTTTTATATCATTTGGAGAAAAAAATTATGTTTCAATCGGGCTCTTTCGCCAAAATATGGAAATAAATTCTTGCAACTTTTAGTTGACAGGTTTTTTTGCAAAATTATCGGTAATTTTTATGCACTCGTGCAATTATAGCCGAAAAAATCGAGATTTTTTTTATTTGAGGATTTTTTTGTGTCAAAACGGCTTTCATGTCTTTTGATTTAATATCTACTGGCATTCAATTGGAACGAATACACGGTGATCAAAATTCTTAATCTTGAACCACCCTGTATTTTTTTCAATTTAATGTCAGAAGATAGTAAATCAATAGTTGATGGCGGCATGAAAGCCGTTTTGACCGATGATGAATAGTATCGACACATAAAAATCATAAAGTTGAAAAATCTCGACTTTGAACACCCTATATCAATGTAATCCTTTCTGCAAGACTCCGATTGTGAAATCAGCTCTTCAGAAAAAATCTAAAGATGCAATGAAATACAGGGTGTTCCATTTAAAAATCGAAAGTTGATACCGGTTACGCTTCAAGAATTCAACTTTGAGATATGATAGTTACAGAAAAATATGTCTCTCGCCAAATTGAAATCAACCTGTCCAAGCGATTTTCAGTATTTTCAACGACATCAGAGAATAGAGGGGTCACAAGTTTTAGCTGGGACACACGGTATATTGGATGGAATGGAATATATCCAACAAATAGTATTGGAATGAAACCACCATATTTGTTGTAGAACTGGCACGCAGTTCATATAAATACAGTGAATTCGCTATATTGTCGTCATGAGTGAACAATGAAATTTCCTTGCTGGAGTCATAAAATCGCCGTAGGCTAATAAGCCATCTTCTCAATATCAATAAATCAACTTTGTGGTGCAGAAAGCAGTGTTTCACGCTGCATAATAATTAAGAAATATTACCACGGTCGATTATGTTGCGGTCGCAAACCCGAATGAGTTCTTTGCGAATGATACTTCAATCACTTCGAAGTGTAAAGAACTTGATTTACTGCTGGACGTTAGAGGATGACACAACATCACCATAAACAAGATTTAGCGTTCGACGTTTGCTCGAGAGTTCCTCGAGGGTCCGAACTGAGGCCAATGATACGTATACTCGAGTAAACACATATTACCTAACAAATTATCGAATATCTGGTTCATATAGTCGAGAGATGAGATTAATTTGTTTATATTGTCATGTATCTTCCTGCCAGTGTCTGCTAGTCTGTTCCTTTGACTGTTTATGTCTCTGCATGATGCTTGCCTTCCTCTGTCTGCTTGTATCCACTTGTTTCTTCTTGTCTGTAATTGACTGCCTGCCTGTCTCTGTCTGCTTGTTGCTGTACTTGATTCTGTTCTGCCAATATGTCTATATCTGACTGTCTGTGTATCTGTCTGACCGTTTTTCTGCCTTCCTACCAGTGACTGTATATTTCTATATGTCTGCTAGTATCTCTGCCTCTCTCTGTCTCTGCCAGCCTGATTTGTTCTGGCTGTCTATCTGTCTTTGCCTGCCTGATGACTGCATATCTCCCTGTTTCTGCCTACCTGCCTGCCTGTATGGTTCTCCCTGTCCTTTTCTATCTCTCTATTTCTTCTACGTGTCTCTGCCGTTTTCTGTCTCTGCCAGCCTGATTTGTTCTGGCTGTCTATCTGTCTTTGCCTGCCTGATGACTGCATGTCTCCCTGTTTCTGATGCCTACTTGCCCGATGCCTGCACGGTTCTCCCTGCCATTTTCTATATCTGTCTTTGTTCTACGTGTTTCTGCCGTTTTCTGTCTCTGCCAGCCTGATTTGTTCTGGCTGTCTATCTGTCTTTGCCTGCCTGATGACTGCATGTCTCCCTGTCTCTGCCTAACTGCCTGCCTGTATGGTTCTCCCTGCATTTTTCTATCTTTCTATTTCTTCTACGTTTGTCTGCCGTTTTTTGTTTGTATACCTGCCATATACTGCTATTTTGTCTGTGTTAGTCTTCCTGCATCTATGCCTGCCATTCTCTGCCTTTGCCTGTCCACCTTGTCCTATCTACCTCTGCACTTGCCTCTGTCTGTATATGTTACTACTTGCCTATATGGCATTGCTGTATGTTTCTCCCTGCTTGCTTAAATCATAGATTTAATTATTAAATCTTTGCCTAATTCTGTCTCCGCCCTTCGTCTTTCTGTTTGTCTCTGATGCCTGCCACTCCCTGAATATCTCTATTTTGCCATCTTTCTCTGTAGGTACATGTTTATCTATTTCTGTCAGTCTTTCTGTCTGATGCGCCTTCCTCTACACCTGCCTCCTTTTCTATCTCTGTTAGCCAGTCTTTGACAGTTTTTCTCTGTCTACCTCTCTCCGCCTTCCTGTCTTTCCCTATATCTGCCTGTTTGCCTTCGCCTGTTTGCCTCTGCCTGTCTGTCTCAACCTGCATGTTTTGCCTATCTGCCTGTTTCTTTGACTTTGTCTCTGCGTGCTATTTCTGAATATCTCTCCGTCCATATTTGCCTATCGCCTCTGCATACCTGTCTCTATAGTTGTCAGTCTCTAGGTCTATGGTCTCTTCCCTACCGTCCTGCCTGCCTGTTTCTTTCACTAATTCTGCCTGCTAGGATGTCTTGTTCTTTATTCCTATTTCGATCCTGACTTATTCAATGTTTATTTGTGAAAATGGTTCTCGTGTTCTGATTCTGGTAAGATTTTTGACCATCAGGCATTCCAAAATAGCATCGGCTCGTGGTACGTCTGGCTCGAGCCCTCTTTCGTCAGTTGAACGGCAAACAACGATGAAGAGCCGTGTAAAATCGATATTGGCCCGGCATCGAAGATCAGATTCGCCTCTGTAATCGGCCGCCTTATTAGCAGTCGTGTCGTTTTCCATGACTTGCTCTGATGATCCGGACTCGCTTTTCTGTGCCGATACACACTCTCTTTTGTTACCGAATTATCCTGCCGAGGTAACTCGATCCTGGCAGGTCGAATCGCAACATTTGGCGGTGCACGGCCGTTTTGGCGCTCGGATATGCGTTTCTAATTTTTATGACAAATTTGTGGGACGCGGTGCGGGTCCGATTTCACGGCGAAAAGTTTGGGTTTTATTGGCAGATTGTGTGGCCCCCGAGGAGAGGAGATTTGAATGGTGTGTACCGGGGAAGAGAAGAGGTGCTTGCCTGTCAGAAAAATGTCCGGTCGCGTGTAATGTGTCTGAATTAATGTATCAGAGATGTTTATATAGCAGACAGAATGTCGAAAAATTTAAGGATGGCTCAAATCGAGACATTTATTATTTTTTCTCCGAGATTGTAGATTTTCACTAACAGTTAGATACGTTGAAAAGTTGCTTGCATAAAAAATGTTGATCGCTATTCCAAAAAATCCTCGACCAACTAGGTATAGACATTTCTCCACTCATGTTTATTGAAACTTTTCTTCCTATTTTTGGTCGTAGAAGCCAGTGGTGAAGTTTGGAGGGCTAATTTCGGAACACCCTGTATAAACTGCTTGAGAATTCTTGAATCAAATATTTGAAAAAAAATACTAGTACTCGGTTTGTTCCATGTTGTGCAACAATCGTTCGAGAATGAGATGTTTTTTTTATCTCTTGGGGCGCACGAAACTATATTCCTAAAATGTTCATTGTCAATGATGTTCAATTGAATCATTCGACAATAGTGATGAAGCATTGAAGTGTCGTTCACGAAATTTGTATTTTTTATCATTACTGAATCAACAATCAAATATGTTCAATAGGTACCTGCACATCTGAATAGCTTATTTCTTTAACTTTTAGGTAATTTTGGATCTTCCGTAAACGCTGTTGCGTAACGAAGTACTTCTGTATCTCAATCATCATTTCTTCATCATCGCGCTTGTATCCGAAGTATCTATATGATTTCTGGAAATTATTGTAATAATAGTAATGAACTTCAATGAGACATTCATAATTATTCAAATTCCAAACATTTTCCCACTCGTGACTCGAATATTTTAGATTATGTCTGTTCTGGACAGGATACTACTCTGGTATTTGACAGGGGGGGGATTCTCGAGCGCCAGATTGTTTTTGAGGTAGTTTACTCTACCTGCTCTGCACAAAATATTTTTTGTACAGAGGCCCAAAGTAGCAACAGTGGAGAAAGGTAGATAGGCAAGTACTTGCAGTAGGCAAAAGTATATTTCTGGAACGAAGTTTCTGATGCTGTAAGTGATCAGAACACTTGTTGGTATCAACCAAGTCGATATGTACTTAGAGTTCGCTAAAGTGAACACTATACTAGTGCTAGGTTAACGAATACTCACTATCATTAAATTATTTTTCTGACATAAGATCACTTGCTCTGAGCGAACTCATCAATAAAGACAATCTATCAAGTCGATTGTTGCAGGTGACAGCTCACCTGTAGTTATAGATCTCTTTTCCGTTCGGACATCTCCGATATTATTCGTGGTCCCACGCCCAACGCGATCACTGTCCAGTGTCCACGAGTCCACGGCGTCATTTTGATCTTAGCATTCGTGAAGTTAGTATACTTGCGTTCTCGCTAGTAACATTGAAATTCCAAGTCATGCAAGTGCCCTTTCGAACAGCTACTATATCATATTCGTATGAGAATTCTCTGTCTGTGTGCCGCGCTCTGAGCTGTGGGGTGTTGAGTTCTTGATCTGTTCTCTTGAAGGAGATAATGAAATACAAAACTCTTCTAGAACAGTACATAATTGTTTCTACATATACACAGGATTTTTTTTCCACTTCATATGATACTCGAAGTGGAAGGAAGTGACGTTTAAAAAGTATGAAAGTTGATTCATCTTCAATGCTGGAAGGAAAAAGATAGTGAACCAGAGTGCAGTGCAGTGAGTGAGAGTACCGTTTTTCTCGGTGCATGATGCTGATATACGCGGTATCTATATTGGTGAATGAGAAACAGCCGATTTAGTGAGTTTCGCCACAAATTTCGTTTTAAATGATTCCACAGTAGGTAATAAAATCCCTGAGTTTTATATTATTCAGCATGAATGAAACGTCGCTCTGTTAGGGCAAATGAAGCATAACAGTATCCCGATTCAAAAGCTGATGCTGCATGCGATGAATTCGAAATTCGTCGGACGTAAATGAAACAACAATATAAAATGGTTTTCGATTATTTTCGCGCTGTTGGCTTTTTACTGCTAGCTCTCGCATAGCCGGAAAAACACAATGGACGAAAGGGTGGATGGTGATTGCCATTGTCCCATCCTCATTTGGAGTGACTGACGACTGACCCCGAACTATAATCCAGCATCAGAATCGTCATTTAGGTATACGTATACAGTGTGACCAAGATAAACTTCTAAAAAAAATTCAAAGAAAATTCAAAATGCTGACTAATTTCAAGAAATTCAAAGGTTCTGTAAGGAATATTTTGCTGGAGAGAGCTCACTACTTAGATGCATTTTATTTGGAAAAATGTTAACTTTAAATTGTACCTGTCATTTTGATACCTACAGTGTGTCCCACTTCTAATGGAAACAAACCTGTATCTTACGTAATCGTTGGGTAAGGATCCTGAAATTGATGGAGCGAGAGATATACCAAAAATGACCAAGTGGGGTCATCAATCAAAAGTTAGGATAGGGACATGTAAGCCGTTTTGATCGATAATGAATAGTTTCGACACAAAAAATTCCTGAAATTGAAAAATCTCGATTTTGAACACCCTATATCTCTGTAATAATTCCTGCTAGACCCCAAGTGTGATGCATTGATGAAATGAGCTCTTCGAGAAGAATCTGAAAACGCAATAAAATACAGGGTGTTCCATTTGAAATAACAAAGATGATGCTACTTTTTGGTAAAAGTGCCAACGCTGCTTCGCTGAAAATATTTCGAATCGTTAAATCACAAACGCTTATTAGAGTAACCAAATTTTCAGGATAATCCAATGTACCGTTTTCCGTATACGTCTAAGGTACCATCGACCGTGGGCCACCCTGTATATAAGTATGATGAATTTGTCGATGATAATCTCATTTCTTCTGACAATAAAGTATATTTGATTTGATTTGATGAAGCTTGCACAGCATAAGATCATTCCGAGAGACTTCTAAAATTTTTTGAAATATCTACTGGGTATTTCCGAATTTGGGGCAATGAATGAAATGGATGATAGAAGACGAAAAAAACAAAACGAAATGGAAGAATACAATTTTGTAGAAAAACATTTTTTTTTAATATTGAGCTTCAAGGTTTGTCTGAAACTTTTGTAAATCCTTGATCAGAAGTTAATAGCGGGTGTAGAATCAGTAATCTTTGGTAGAACGCAGTTATGAATTATGTTCAAATGAGTTTTCCGGCTCGAACAAAGCGTTATCTCGTTTTCCTAATCGCTTTTCTTGGATCGACACGTGACACGTGCCCAGGGTGGATCATCACCCTTTCGCCGATTGAATGCTCCCCTAATTCCGGGTCTAATTGCAGCGATACATTATTGATGCCCTCGATGAAGGATCTCTTCACAATGGCGCAGGCAACGAGCTGTGAGAATCTTCGAATCGAGCCGAGTCGATGTAAATGACATTATAAATATTGTAATTTGTCTCTGCCAACTCGGCCGGAAAATCGTCCCTGGGGCACCCCCGTTTTGGGGGTGGGGGAGGGTTCTGATGACAGGGTTGGATCGGTAAGACATCGGAAAATTATAGAACGGGATGGAAACATTTTTTTTCTACAAACGTCAGTAAAAGTATAATTTTTGGCGCATGCTGTCAGTGTCTAAAATGTCAGTTTGACACTGGTGTTAAAAGTTAATCACTTTTAGCACTAGTGCTAAAAGTGATTTATTTTTATGAGAAAATATGTAAACATAATTCAAAATGAAGTGTTTATTCAATTAAAAGTACAATTAGCGAAACCAATTATAATACGAATCTCCATGGCCAGTCTCATTGGTAGATGTGACAGAATTTATTTTCGTGAAGCTTGTACCAGGGCAGAGAGCAATATTATCTGCCGAAGTTTTCGACGAAATTTGATCTGCAATGTTCTGTTTCCTTTGTAGCGAGTCTTCTATATAACCCTCTGCTACTGTACTGGACTTCCATCCACCATGTCTTTTAATTGTAGTAAGACTAGCACCAGAGTCCGCCAACAAACTAGCTGAGGAACGTCGGAAACAATGTCCAGTATATAGATGGGAATTAGGCAGATTAAGAAATTCGGCAATTTTGGCAGGCATCTTACCAAATGTGTTGATTCCAACTGGAGTCCTGGCATATTTATTTTTAATGCATTTTATAAAAACTTTAGAATGATTAATATCCACTGGACGAAGGGCTATGTACTTCTTGTAGTAGTTAATATACAATGTACCACTTATAACAAAGGTGCGTTGCACATTAGTTTTTGTGTCTGGTATATGCACAACTAGTGAAGTTCCGGAATTCTCGATATTATTCATTGTCAAATCGCACAGTTCTTCTCGACGACAGGCTCCAAAAAGACCAAAAAGTGCAGAAACTGTCTGCATTACATACATTTCATCTGGGGCTTCTGCGAGAAATTTGTCGATTTGTTCTCTTGTCAATACTTTTGACTTTTTCGGTCGATATCCTTCACCCTTTCGCTTCAAAATAGCCACAAGCTTGTGATATCTACTTATGTCATGATCATTTATGTTCCATATTTTGGACTTTTCTTCAAAGTATGCAAGAAGCACTTTTTCACTGGCCTCCTTTCCACTGACATTTTTCTGATTACACCATTTCAAGAAACGTTCGTATGAAAACTCGTACTGTCGCTTTGACTTACTATAGGCAATAATTATTCAAAAACAGCTTATTGGCTGCTTCTTCAATTTGCGGCGGAAGAAATTCATTTTCTTGGGCACTTTCCATCGAGGAACGAAGAAACGAGAAAGAATAATTTGTGATTTATTGACGTTAGTTGTCAATAAAGATAAATCAACAAATTCAGTTTTTGTTCGTGGTTTTTGTTTACCTTGGTAACTTGTTTCATGAATAGATCAGATTAAATGTGATTCAAAACTAATAATCTCGAGGCTGTTATTTAATCAATTAATAAGTAATGTAAAATAGTTATGCGTTAATTTGGACTTTTAATGGTGTTTGTAGAAAAATAAGTGTATGATATAATATGTGCTAAAAGTGTTTTTTCATTTGTTCGAAGGGATGAAACACTCCGTCTTCGGCGTCGTGTCCCAAACTTCCCTTCTCACAAAATAAAATGTCACTTTTAGCACTTAAGTATATCATAAATAACTATTTTCTACTACTGCTATGGAAAGTAGCGCATTTCTCATAGCTTACTTATAGTTTCAAAACCATGTATTGCTCATACTGTGGGTAATATTTTTTCTCACGGCACTTTGCCAACACCACATACATTTCCATGGAAAATCAACAGAAATCGACCAAAACTTAATTGGTTGGTGTTCAGCTTTGAATAGTTGTCACAACAACTGTCAGAAGAAGTTTTTTAAATTCTTATGAACTGCTGTTTGACACATTTCGAGGTTAACAACGGAAGGATGTGCTGACTGCGCTTGTGGAATTCGTCTGACTATCTATAGTATTGCAAGACGGAATGATAGCATAGATTTCTGAAGAACATTTTCCGTGAATATTTCAACGTACCTACTTATGTTACGCCCAGTATAAAAAAGATCCTCAACTGACATGTTCTGTCATAAGTTTTTGAGTAGTTACCTATACCTTTGTCCATCAATGATTATTGATCGAACATGCCATGTTGCACTGCAATATACCTAATATACAGGTATTTCCCAAACAAAGCTATAACAAAACGTTCATTCCTAACCACAGACAAAACCAAAGATACAATACCTCGAAAGAACAAACCCTTTTTTCAAAACACTCGCTACAGATACATCTTCAACTTTTTCACGGCTATCTGCGATCAGTGAAACCCTTTATTTTCTATTCAACTATTCAAGCAGATGGATACCTAATACGAATCGACTAACAATGAAGTTATGAAAGCATTTGATGCCCTTTGGAACGAGTTTTTCGGGCTCGAATTTCACAGATTTGCTATTGTGGTCAGACCATGAAATATAATCCACTCGGGCGGACCAAATAATATCGAGGATTTTATTGAAATATGGATTTCCAGAAATGGCTAAATGCTGAGGGTAGTATCGAATTTTTGTGATACTGGGTGTGCATGTGTTGAAGAAATCATTTAGATTATGATGACGTGGACGTGTTATAGTTGCAAACTCTCTTATACCGGGTGTTTCTCAAATGTGGCTCACCCCAATAACTTTTTTGTTTCTTTAAATTAACAAATGATATTTGTGTAAGTATGGTTCATAGGCATTATTTGACGTATTCAATTGTTTTTTGTCACTTCAGGTTTCCGGGACACCTGGTATATTTTTACTTATTTCGATAGGGAATTACATTATGACCATGACACCCCATTATTCTACACTTTTTGACATTTTTCATCGTGAAATTTTCATTTTTCAATCTTCAATCTAGAGTGATTATTATACTGGATATTGATTCAAAATATCGATTATGTGGTATCAACGTGTTCGTAACGAAATACCCTTTTCAGATATGGTGATGAGCCACCCTTGTTCTATCTGAAAAAATTGTATAAACATCATAATTTCGATATTGTAAATTTTGAATGAACCTGTCAGTCACAAAAACTTCGTCGAAACTATTTTTCCTATAGGCAACATGATTCAAAATCAACGGTTTCAAGTCATTCATGGCACTCTAGATTGAAAATTGAAAAATGAAAATTCATTTCAGGATGATAAATGTCAAAAACTGGCGAATGGATATGGTCCTCACAAATACAATGTTGTTCTCTGTCGAAATAAGGTAAAATATACCTGTTGGTGTCCCATTTAAAACAAGAAAACATGGGTAATTTCCGGTCAACCCGGAAGTGGCAAAAAGCAATTGAATACGCCAAATAATGCATATTCATGTACTATATACTCACACACCGAATTTCCTTAGTTTATCTATATAAACAAAAAAGTTAATAGGGGTCAGCCACTTTTGAAAATCACCCGGTGTAGTGTATCCAGGGTGTCTACTTTTATACTTTTGTATTTCAACTAGGAATCAAACTTTCATCTCACAAAATAATCGAACATCTTTTTTTGGCACTCAAGTAGCTTTTCTTGTCCCACTAGGTATACCTGTACCATCCTGTACTGATGATGTGATTGAAGCTATAATATACATCGGGAGTTTGATGGTATGATCTACACGTCTGAAAAATTTTTAACGATGCGGCGTTGCCGCTTCTACTTCAGACTTTCAGCAACTCTGATATTTCAAATGGAACACCCTGTAATTCATTGCATCTTCAGATTAGTCCATAAATACATCACACTTGGGGGTCTAGCGGCAATGATTAAGGTATATAGGGTGTTCAAAATCGAGAGATTTTTAACTTTAGGACTTTTTTGTGTACAAACTATTCATTATTGGACGAAACGTCTTTCATTTTAGTAGATACTAGAACAAAAGTTAAGATAGGGACATGTAAGCCGTTTGAGATGTGATGAAATACAGAGTGATCCCTTTGAAAATTCAAAGTTGCTGCTACTTTCTAGTAGAAGCGGAAATATTTCAGCCGTGAAGATCATGTCAATTCATAAATGCCAGAAACGTCTAAATAAAGCTCATTGTGAAAAACCCTGATATGCTATATCAACGTTTCTTTTATCATTCTTCGAAATTGCATGAAAGGTACGTATATACATTTACCTATACCGTTTATCAACGAATCCTTCAGACAAACCATGGTTTCCAGAGTTCTGAAGATATGAGATTCAAATTTAGCAGGAGTGTTAGATTCCAAATTTTGCACTATTTCAAACTCTCCCATCACTTCCGGTTACACTGGAAACGACCCCAACTTTTGATTTTCGAATAGGACAAACTTCATTTTATTCCATTTGAGGTTAGGGTTGTCATCATCATCATGAATTCAACAATAAACGATTACGAAGATATTCGCGATCAAATGAGTGTGACTATGGAATTAAATCCCATTTTGGGAGAGTACCTATGATGTATAAAAAAATGTCACAACTGTTGAATCCAACATCCACGCCAAGTTTAGTTTGTATATCATACCTTCAGAACTCTGGAATAAGTGGAATACGTTGACACATGGTATAGTTGTGGTGTGGCCTGTGGTGTTCCACCAATTCATCTTGAATCTAGGATTTTGCATCGATGGACTAGAATTTCTGGTGTTGTTAATTATTGACAAATTCCTGATCGCCTACAAACACTCAAACACATTATCCAGCACTATATATCCTTCGTTACGCAAAAGCTGCAAGGAGCTGTTCCTGCAAATCCTGCGGGAAACATGGGATTACGTCAGCAGTTCTCTATAATATACGCGAGAGATCGTCGTATCGTCCATTAGCGGCATTAAGTATGCAGGATAGCAGGAGGGCTTTCCAAAACGTCTTTCCAAGGGCTATCATATAGATATTAAATACAATAGCGTTATGATTACACCTAAGGCTCGAAATACTAAAACATGTTATTATATATGTGCCTTCATCAGAAGGTATTATATAGTATAGCACGTTCGTTAAGACACAAAACGATACCTATAAAGAGTCACATGAACCCACACTAGCACACTAGTCGAATTTACGCCACATACCAATTTTATATTGATCAATCCAAGCTTCCATCTTATGGCTTGCCCCCCAACTATGATCTCTATTAGCTAGTTTTCTCTCAAACAGGTCTCTCCATGTAGTGGTCGACGGAGTTTCATCTGACTCTCTTATCATAAATGCTGGTGTTCTGCAAGGATCAATTCTAGCACCACCACTATTTCTACTCCATATCAACGATTTGTTGAAAGCAACTTCATGTTCAGTACACAGCTTCGCGGATGATAGTACCCTTCATACCGCCTTCTCTTCCAGGGCTCCAATACCAGCCAGGCAAATCAGAAACGAACGAGGAAAAAATGTTGACAACATAATTATGGACTTGGCAATAATTCTCAAATGGGGATCCAATAACTTGATAGATTTCAATGCAAACAAAACACAAGCATGCCTTTTCTCTAGTAAAGCCGATCTCACTGTGCCCAACATAAGCTTGTCAGGAGTAACATACCTTTGAAGACATCCATTTCGATGCTTGGTATTACTATAAGCAATGACCTTCCTTGGGAAAATCACGCGAGATCAATTGCGAAAAGTGCATCCCAAAAACTTGGTTTTCTGTTTCGGGCCAGGAGCTATTTCACTTCCAGTCAGATGCTTGATCTATAAGGCACAGATCCGACCTGTCCTGGAATAATGTTCCCATATTTGGAGTGCAACACCCATCAAACATACCCTGAAACTGTTGGATTCTGTCCAAAAAACGGCAATTCGTCTCGTGGGTGACGCCTCGCTCACAAACTCACTCACTTCTCTGGAACACCGTAGAAAAGTTGGCGATCTGGCTCTATTTTATCGATATTTTCATGGACGATGCTCTTCTGAAATATCAACCATTGTTCCTCCCTTGGCAGTCCGCGCGAGATTAACCCGTCGAATTGAGGCTTCGCACCCCTTCGTGGTCATTTTGGAGACCTGCAGAACATCTCTTTCTAAAGACTCGTTCATCCAACGAACAGCGAGGCTCTGGAACACATTGCCAAGGGAGGTGTTCCCCGAGCCATATAACCTCCAGAAATTTTAAAAGCACACATTACATGATATCCCTTTTCGTGGGAACCAGAACATTAAAAAAAATTGATGCAATCATTCGTTATTCAAAATCATCGCAAATATTCCCCTTTTAGCTCGTGATTCTGAAAATTCAATTAGGTGTATCAACCCAAAAACTCCAGGAACAAAATTGCGATCTATTGTGAAAACCTGAAAACTTGCGATTTTCACAATTTCATCACAATTTCTATGAAATAAAATGATATGTTGAATGAAGACCAACTAGGTGTCATGGTGTTATAATATCAACTCGATTTCTAGTGGCAATATAGTCCACTAATTTCTCATTTGGAAATTATATGAAAGAAGGAATCACCTATTGCTTAATAATCCTCAATTTCATAATAATATGAACTATATAGGATCACCATAATGTGTCATTATTTTGATCTATCACAACATTTATTATACATATATTGTATTATAAGAATAAATATATTATAGGAAGAAGAACAATGAGAATTGTATGACGATACCATCTAGAGACCACATATTTCATTATTATCTATCATATCACACTGTCAAAGTAACGAGCTGTTACCAACCCAAACACAATTTTCTTTAATTATGTCAACATTTCGATGGCCTGCTAAGATACGAGTTTAAATACCATTCATATCGTCTGTGGACAATTATAATGCACTCAGAGCTTACCAACACCATACTTTCATTACTTCACGAGGTGACAATTCGACAAAAGATCGTAGACTGTCGAAATAACACCCCATCATGATAACAAGAACAACTGACAATCGTATCGTGGATCTAGATGTCTAGCTGTAGTTGATGCGGCATTTGTTGCTATTTTGTCGTGGTTGGTAACCCTGAAATACGGGCACAGACACAGATATAGAGATATCTCACGCCCTGGTTAGGGTTCAGATTGCTCTTCCCTCATTAAAGGGAGAGATTGCATCTTATATCACGGCCTCCTGGATTCGATACCATCTGATTTTCGTTCTGTGCTTTGTGTGGTTGGTAGAGTGGTAGGTACTGAATAAATTTTGTATCAGTTTAATTGAACATATGGCGGATATCGGGTTTCTTGTTATAATAATATAAGGCTATTATTAACAAGTAAAAAATCAGAGCATGCCATAATTTTTTACAGAAAATAGGCTGAAATAAGAAGAAAATAATGGCTATACATAGGAACCTTAGGAGGGGAGCAATTAGAAAAAACGATTGAAAAACTTCAAAAAATCAGGACCAATCAATTTTTCACCTTGATTTCCTCACAGAAGATAGGCTAAATTTTTTTGTTCTAAAATTTGTTCTATCCGTCATAAGAGAATAGGTCAAAAGGTAATGGTTATATTCAGGGTGTTTGGTGCATCGTGTGCCAAATTGAAATGGTTGAAGGTAGTGGTCATCTGCTATCCTTTAAGACTAGTTCACACCTTTCATGCCCTGTGGATTATTTTTAATGGTCCTTTTATCTGTTCTTCAAAAAAAGACCCAAATTCCACATTCAAATTCAAATTTTGAAAAAAGTATAAGGCGTAGACTATGGATTTTAATTCTATTCAGATGTGTATTGTGTTAGAGTACTTTTAAATACAAAACTAGTGACATAAGTCATCTAGTTTTTCTTTTATTTACTCGCAAATGAATGCGAAATAAATGTTGAAAATGCAATTTTATTTTTTGTTTATTTCAAGTATAATCCACGAAACAATAGAGATACGAGACTGATTTAACCTCATAAGAGTAAGATGACAAATTTAAAAGATTCAGGTATCATTCAAACAAAAATAATTTTTTAAATCATAATTCTGAATATTTGCTTTATGTGACTCGATTCACAATTCTAGCGAATTTACTTAGTTGTTAATAGTTATTTGTTTAACTAGGCAGCAAAGTAGTAGATTGACTGCCGTGGCTGAATTCATAGCCGAGCGTAGCGAGGCTAGGAATCCAGCTAAGGCAGTCAATCTACTTTGCTGCCGAGTTGAACATATAATTTTTTCTTCGATTGTTCATAATGATATGGGAGAATATTGTATTTGCGAATTAATACAATTCCCACAATCTCTTTATTCTTCCTGTTCAATTAAAATAAAATTTGATAGAAATCGCAGTTGTTGGTTTGACAATTCATGAAATTTCTGACTGTTGTGCGAAAAAATATCGGTATATTTAAATTATTATATAATGGACAGTGATAGCGACCTGAAAGTATACTTACACCTCCATTAATAAGGGAGGTGGCAAAAAATATAGAGTTGAATTTGTTGCCGGAGAAGTCTCGGATGAAATATGAAGGAAATTATAAACGATTTATGGATTATTAATTTTGCTGATACATATCAATCAGCAAAGTAACCACTTTGCTGCCTAGGCAGGAAAAGTAATACTTTGCTGATTGATATGTGTCAGCAAAATTAATATTTGCTGCCAATCGGAGGAAAAAGATATTTATGGCATGTGAGGGAGTTGGAAGATCCTGGTCGCTTTTGGTTTTTTTTTGTAGCCATGTAGTCACGGCTTTAATTTGAGTTTTACATATTTCGAAACTTTACGAGTGAATTTAAAAAAAAACTAGATGACTTATGTCACTAGTTTTGTATTCAAAAGTACTAACACACAATACACATCTGAATAAAATCAGAATCCAGAGTCTGCGCCTTGTACTTTTTTCAAAAGTTGAATTTGAATGTGGAATTTAGGTCTTTTTTTGATAAACAGATAAAAAGACGATTAAAAATAATCCACAGGGGTTAACTAGTCTTAAATGATAGCAGATGACCCCTTCATTCGACCATTTCAATTTGGCACACGATGCACCAAACACCCTGTATATAGGGTGTTTCATTACTACCTAATTGAAAATATTGAGCTCAAAATAAAAAGATTCAACCCAAATCATCTAGATGAAATATGTCTGTTAAATCTAAGTCTGATATGGATAATAATTATAGCCGGTCTTGTCTTTCGCAGAACTTTTTTATTAATATTTTACAAAATGTAATATATTATTATGTTCTCGATCTTTTTAGAATTGTTAAACAACTGTCCCTATGGTATCCATACGGAACAAAATCATGAAATATATACAGGACGTAAACTATACAAAACAATTACAGGGCGTTACAGTTTCTCCAATCAGAGTTACCTATACTGGGTGATTCAACCAAAAATTATTTGTGGCTATATGGTACTTTATGAAACTAATTGACATATCATTGTCATATTAGACGGGAAGTGTAGATACTATACACTCTTGAGTATATGTAAAATGAACGTGTCTGACCAGGGGCAAGTGGTTGATCCTTCCCAAATTCTACGCCACTGGCGGAATTGCCGTTTCATCACCATTTTTTCAATCATCCAATACTGTTTCTACGTGAATATCGTACTCTTTCTACATAGACATTATTTTTCGGAATATTTCAAGTTAAACATGAAGCTGCACAATTATTTTTCATTTTGATGTGTATCAATTATGTCGATGTTTTGGATCATTGGATGAAATGAAACTCAATATCATGATAATAATTAAATACCCTGTATATCAGACAGGAGATACATTTTATCTATAGATGATTTGGGTTGAATCTTTATATTTTGAGCTCAGGATTTTTCAGCTAAAATATTTTCAATTAGTACGCATTATTTTTTATTGGAATAATATGTTCACAGCATATATGTCGTGAGTTGCGAGCCACCTTGTACAATATGAATGCAATTGAAATAATTGTTTACCAATAGATAGGATATTGAATGACAAAAATTTGTCCTCATTACTTCATCCTAGATAATCTTATTTGATCACAGCAAATACCAATAATTCACAATATTTTTATTACCATATCTCTCTCCGATTTGGCAATAATACCCGACTACTGATAAGAAATGCTTATCAATACTCATTTCTTTATACACCTTAATGAAGTCCTACTAATAGAACGCACACCTTATCAATCGCACATATTATTATAGTATACTTATACCTTATAACTAGGAAAATGTTGAAGCCACGGATAAGTGTGCTAATAGTGTGGATTCTATTCAAAACGATATCCTGTGAAGTTTGTTCGGACAACGCCGTGTTCAAATGCTATTGCACTCAACTGACAGACCCCAGGACACACCTACCTGTCTCCATAGCAGACTGTTCCAGCCACAACCTTCAAGATGTTCCAGACGATCTAGAAAGCCACGTCAATCACCTGGACCTCTCCATGAACAACATCGAAGTACTCAACTCTGCCGCACATAAACTGGCAAGCAGGAATCTACATGTCCTCATCCTGAACCTGAACAGGATCAACACCATCGATCCAGATTTCTTCCAGGACTTGCCCAACCTGCGGGAACTCGATCTCAGGAACAATTTGATACCGGCGTTTGAGAGTGCTAAGGTTTTCCAGGGTTTGAAAGAGCTGCACCGGCTAGACTTGAGCCACAACAACATAGTGAGTTTGCCGGAAGGCTTGTTCCTGCCTTTGGTGAAGCTGAGGTACCTCGACTTGAGCTACAGCAGCCTGGGTGGGGTCTTGATGGGGTCCCAAGACGCTTTGGTGCACAAACTTGGAGTTGTATCCAGCCTGACGCATCTCTCGCTGGATGGGCTGAACATCACCGAGATACCCAGCTCCTACTTTGACGATTTCACGGAGTTGGTATCGCTTTCTCTGGCTGACAATGCTCTGGCTGTGATTCCCGTGGTGCCTTACTCCGTGGAAAAGCTGGATATGTCTGGCAACAATCTGACTGTCCTGTCGCCCAGGTACCTCAACTACCACGCGCTGAAGGTGTTGAAGCTGAACAGAATGCCTAGTCTAACCTACATCCAACACTACGCTTTCTATAACTTGTACGCTCTGGAGAAGCTTTCCATTACGGACTGTCCGAATTTGAAGGAGTTTAGCGAGTTGGCTGTTGATGTGCCCTCGAAGAATACGGTGCACCATCCGAAGGTGTTGTCTTTGGCTAGGAACGGGTTGCTAAGACTCAACGAGTCCTACAGGTACTTTTTCAGGAATATGGAAAGGGTGGACTTGAGACACAACAATTGGGTGTGCGACTGCGATATCCTTTGGATGCAGGAGTTCGATTCGGTTTTGTACAAACCTAACGAAACGACGTGAGTATGTTTTTTTTATGAATTCTATAGGAAACTAGCTGTCCCAAAATTCAGTATGGTTGGAGACTGAAAAAGTCCCAAAAATTCGAAATGATTCTAATTGAGGTTATTGAGTAATTAATCTCAATGAATGTTTCGAGAGCACCTATACATTAAAATAAAAAAAGTCAAATCGAATTCTTATTGTTTCCTCAAATACTAAGCGGGATACAAAAGAAACACAAAGGATAAGAGAGTTGATATTTCAATTGTTCAATCTAATAAAAATATGGAAGCCAGAAAAACCAGTGGCATACAATGATATTAACCGATAATATCGATAAATTAACTCACTGTGACGCAACTGAAAATATTTTTTCAAATTCAATGACGCATCAAAAAAAAGCTCCATGTTACATTCAACAAAATCACCAAGTTTCATTGAAATTGGTGAAAAAACATTTGAGTAATGATTAAAAAAACGATTTTTCATGGAAATATTAATACCCTGTATCTTGAGTACGAAGCAAGTTAGAGGATACATGTTTAAATAAAGTTTATTATCTAAAATATCACAAGGAATCAGCCCCTAAAGTTTGTCGCATTTATTCACTAACATCCTGTATACTTACTTACACCTATTTTCATTCTCTCAGTATCTTTTGTATTTCTAAATCATCCAGGAAACCATCATATGAAATTTCAACCTAATCGTTTCAACCGTTTAGAAATTAATGTAAGGAAGATAAGTGCGGAAGGATAATAATTTTACCCGTTTTCCCATAGGAATGAAGCATTTTCCCGCGGTAAAAAGGAGCCTATGTTCATCAGGGATGATGTCGGCTTCTAATGGTGAAAGAATTTTTCAAATCGGTCCAGTATTTTCGGAGCCAATTCTATACAAACAAAGAAACAAGCAAATCTTTCAAATTTTTATAAGTACCTATTAGTATAGATTAGGAAAATGTATTGTTAGCTGTCTTGAAAGTCAATAGGAATGTATTCATACAGCACTGGAACATAAAATCAATATTCTACAAAAAACCTATTGAAAAAAAAATATTTTCTGTGTCATGAAGGTCAATATTGAGAAGGGTACCTTATTCATACCAGTGAATCTCCGGGGCATAAAATCCACATTTCACACATAAAATGATTCATTCAACTTCAAGAACATGAGAAAGTCTATGCTAGCACATATTTACGAGAAATAATGTCAATTTTCACTATTTTCAGAGAATGCCATTCATGATTCATTTCACTTGTCAAGAACGTTTGAATGTTGATAGTTTTTTGTGAAAATGTGATGCTATACCGTCTCGAATAGGTACCTCAGCTGGAATGCGTTTTTTTTCCAATAATTTCGTATAAAAACAAAATGGTTGTGTTCTTTTCATATACCTTTCACGGTATAATACCTTAATAACCCAGTATTCAACTGTAGATGGTGCGCAAACTTGGATGCTTGTAAATTCACTGACGGAAAATTGCTATTGTTTTTTTGTTCACGAGTTTTAGGAAAAATCATATTTTTTGACATTCATCACTCATATGAATACTGTATAGTTGCATGCAGAATTCGGAGAAAATAACTCGAAATCGCACCTGCTTTTCACATTAACCGACGCCACTGGATACAGAAAAAAGAGCCTTGAGAATGTGAAGGTAATTCTCTTCTAACTTCACAATCACGATTTTCTCATGTGTCTATAAGTCAAAAAACAATAGACGATATCGATTTATTGTTCCTACCAGTGAATTTATCCCAAAAAAATGGAACGAGGATGTCACTTTCAACCCTTCCAACCTGATACACACTCTGTGTGATAAGTTTTACTGTAAAGTTTTAGAACTCTGTCTGCCACCTTTGGAGGAAATGATGCAGCTAGTTATATCCCTATTACAGAATTCTGTAAGCGAAGCTGAAATACAGATCATACAAGCTAAGACCCAAGAGGCTATTACACCCACCATAGATGGCCTCACTAGTTGCTCTGCTCAGAGATTATACACTCCCCATAATCTCTCCCTCCACTTTGTACTCTGCTTGTCTTCCCTTGTATACCGGGGTGACACAAGAGACTTGTGAAAGCCTGTAGTTTTTTATTTGAAGAGATAAAAATTTAAAATTCACAAGGGTTATATTATCAATGATGACGCTTGCCTTGAACACACTGACAATTTTCTTCAACCACCTGGTTGGTCGGAAGTAGACCCAATAACTTGTTTTTTCGAATGGCACCCTGTATATTTCTGCAGCCTATCTTATTTGCCTCAAAATTCTCTTTTCAACTATGCATCACCAATTGATATTCGTTCATTAATTGGCTGTTAAATTGCATTTTATTGAAATACATGAAATTGGCTGTGGATTGAATGCAATAACATTTCGATGCTTGATAAGCTTAGACATCCAAAGATCATTACTGAGACGATATCATCAGAATATTTTTCATACCCTAATCGGTCCCAGGAGATTGCCAATAATTTCATTGAGTTTAAAAAAAAATCATCCGAAAATAACTCAAGATATTGAGAAAACCAAGATCAGTTTTTTCCATTTGGCTACTTGTGATGAAAGTATTTGTCTTTAATTTTTGCCATACGATCATCCATTTGAATATATGAAACTGAAATTGTTGTAATAATTGTGGTATTGTCCTAATATCGTGAGTTATTTTCGGATGATTTTCTCAATGAAATTATTGGCAATCTTCTGGAACCGATTACGGCATGTGAAATATTCTGATAAAATCGTCTGAGTGATGATCTTTGCATTTCTAAGCCTATCAAGCATCGAAATGTCATCTTATTCGTGCCACAGCCAACTTCATGTATTTCAATAAAATGCAATTCAACAGCCAATTAATGACCGAAAATAAAATTGTTATACATAATTGAATAGAGAATTTCAAGGCGGATAAGATAGACTACAGAAATATACAGGGTGCTATTCGGGAAAAAAATCGGGTCTACTTCCAATCAAACAGGTGGTCGAAAAAAATTATCATCAGGTCCAAGAGAAGCGCCATCATCGATAACATAACCCTTGTGAATTTCGAATTTTTATCTTTTTCACTAAAAAAACTACAGGCTGTTACATGTCTTCTGTGTCACCCTGTATATCATCTTTGACGTTTATTTATTATCATATTATTTTTTTTTCTACTCACATAACTAAAATGGCATTTAGCGTACGGATATGTACCACGCTAAATGATCGATTAATCACGGATGGACGATCTGTGATTTATTCAAAATATTAAACACGTTACCATGGCAACACGATTTTTTAATCACATCACCATGGCAACACAGTTCATTGAACACAGCTTCAGTAATTTGAGACATGTCTGGCCTGTCAATTGTATTAACTGTCAACTGTTATTTTCAAATTTTGTATCAGAATTATTCAAACAATATTCGTTTGTATCAGAATTCTTCATTGTAAATATATGCGAAATGTAGAAGAAAGTGAAATCGAAGAGAATGTTGTGGTACTTGCATATCTCCAAGAAGTGTAAAAATGAAGCATCCATCTTTGAGAACAATTTATTTATTCTGGGCTAAGCATGACAATAAACGTGAAACATAGTGATTCACACGAGACCAACGAGACGAGACTTTCATGAAGTCTCGTCTCGTCTCGCCGATGAAATATGAAGTCTTGTCTCGAGTCTCATCTCGCAGCCTACAGTCTCGTCTTGTCTCGCGTCTCGTACGAGAGTCTCGCACAAGAGTCTCGCAAAAGCATCGCAATTTCGTCATGCATAATATTGTTCCAGTCTAGTACGGGATATTTACCTTTACCTACTTTTTATGTATAATGTAGAAGTAGGAAAAGTAAGTACCTAATAGGTACATACTTAGATCATAACATCTAGACAAGAAAAAAAACATAGCATTATATATTCGAAAGTTATAAAAATAAAATGAGAAGTAACACGTATTCTAAACAAATAAACAAAGAAAAACTTTAATCCAACAATACTTATTCACTTATTCAAGAAATAGGTATCTAAGAAAAAAATCCTTTTTCTGCAACCGACACAAAAGTCGTCCATTTTGATACCGAAATTAGCTCTTAAATTGACGTTTCTATTACTGTCACAAAAATAGGTATGTTTCTAGACAACATATTTAGTTCCTAGGAGCTAAAGTTGAATTTTAGTTCCTAGGAGCTAAAGTTGAACTTTAGCTCCTAGGAACTAAAAAGGATCTACTGGAAGTCATCAAGAATAAACAACATTGTGACGGTTGGTTATTTGGGTTGAGACGCATACCTGATTTGTTTCTGATTTCAGCAGATTTGGCATTTCATACCTATGCTGGAGATATAAATACACCCTATTATAGTTTAGTATTGAAATTATAAACATCTCAGTTAAGTATTTTTGTTTTGATCAGGGAAGCCTTCAAGATTCAAATACTTGCGTGATCTGTATTTCATTCGTTATTCTCGGGATGGATAACTTGTTTTTGTGTAATCACGGCAAGCAATAGTTTTTTGTCTCAAACAACGATATTGTTTAGCTTCATTTGATTATCAAGTCGAACACAGTGTAGTATGGAGAGGAATAAATAATCACTATTATCATTGTTGGTATGCTCACTAACCTAACATTTTCCACGTATTGTTCCTATAGCTGGCACTGGCGCGGTTTTTGGCATAAGAGCACCTGGTCCATACACAAGTATGTCACTCTGTGGTTGTATTTATATTGAAACTACAATTCGAACATCCTAGAAAACCCAACCTGCTGTTAATGCAGGTAGAATATTCTCACCACATGGATTATTTGTCAATATTTGTTGCATTGCATACATTAGGCACGGCATTGGTGGTTACTTCACATGTTTATTTTGAGTCAATTGTTTCGGTTGCAGAAAAAATAGCATGTTTCATTCGGATCAAAAGTGACTTTGTTGGACTCGCAAATTTTGCTTTCTCTCGGCTTCGCTAAACGCTCCGCCTCGCAAATGCAAGATTCGCTTGTCAAACAAAGTGTCACTTTTGATCCTAATAAAACAATCTACTATTATCAGTCAGATCAGCCTTCACGATCGTAAATGTTTTTGTTTTTCACCAAGTCGTTAAGACATAACAAAATCGTGCAGATTTATTATTAGGGCGATTCCGATGTTTTCTTATGTGAGAATAATCTTTCCTCCGGGACTGAAGTAGCCGGTATTCTTGAGTATTTATGAATGAAATATTTTGTCAATCTGTGCTGAATTGTCTGAATTCTTTCTAAATATGTTGTATTATGAATGGAATTCTCAAGTCTGCAGTCGGCACGCAGAAATATTGACCTGCGAGACTCTCGCACGAGACACGAGAAGTCTTGCACGAGACTCGAGACGAGACCAATAAAAGTCTCGTCTCGTCTTGTCCGAGTCTCGTCTCGAGTCTTGTCTCGAAAACGAGACGAGACCATGCGAGACTCTCGAAAACGAGACTCTCGCGGGCACCACTAGTGAAACAAAGGTTAGTAAGCGATGGACTGGACACATCTACAACCAATATCACTTATACGTGTCTCACTGGTTGCATGCAATTGCATGTATTATGTTCTCAATTCCCATTCGTTTAGAATTATTTTGTAGGTTAGCAGGAATAGCAGGTATGTTAATGTTATTTTCGGAGTCGTAGAAAAAGCATAGTATGTAACGCGTTTATAAACTCTTCTAGACACTCGTTTATTAAACACTCGCTCCGCTCTGCTCCGCTCGTGCTTAAAATACTCGTTACTGAAATGACGTTTATTACACTTGTTACATGATATATTAATATTTCAAATGTGCGAGAAGTACTTTGAACCCTGTTTTCATGGGTCTCCTGGTTTGGCCTATGTATGTTTTTCCTTTCTTTGAATTCAAATACTGTCAAATAATATTTTATAGAAAACGTCAAATTTCTTTTTTGTTTTTTAGTTGCAGTTCTCCTGGAGCTTTGCGCCACAGGCAGATTTTGCAATTGAAACACGAGGACTTGCCGGAATGCTTCCCAGAAATCTACGGCAAATGGTCTCACAGGGTGTTGATCGTCGGTCTGACATGTGGTATCATAGTGCTGTGCGGACTTATTTTCTATCTATTGCGTTACCCGATAAATTTGAAAACCAGCACTGGGCTATCACCATCGTCACCTTACAGTAGGGCTCCCACGAATGAGGGAATTTGAAAAAAATCAGATGATATTATTCACACCACAAATTTTAAAAATTGGATGAATTTCGTTGCTTATTAATTTTACAAACTGAAAATATTTCGAAAAAAAATCTATTTATAGAGGTCATTTTTACTTTTTGATTGCGAATTTTCAACTATAACAAATTAATACAGGTTTCTCATCCGTAGTTCAGTTACAATCGAGATGGCATTTTTCCAAATATTTTCGGTTTTGGGTTAGCTAAAAAGATTTTATTCTATTTTCGAGATCCATACTCTAACCATGATTTTTTCTGATTTGAATCTTTTCGTCTCTTTATATTGCTCTTATTTATTTAATACTGTTTATGTTTCTTTGTTCTAATCCTCAATATCAATGTACTATTTTGGATTATCATTTTAGGTGCCATTAAAAAAATAGTTCTTCATATTTGAAAATCAATTATTGCTTTGATATTGATATCGACATGGATTCACGTATTCAAGATATACAGGATGTCCCAAAACTCAACGTCATCCTTTGGAGGGCTTATAAACTACTCAACACTAATTTCGTCGCACACCAAAATGTCGCCCCTGTTATAATGTGAATAACTTTTTTCAGTTTAAAACAATTTAAATTTGGTTCACACTATTCGATAGCCCAGTCCTTCAGCTATAATCTGGTACTTCATTGAAACATAAGGGTATTCACATAAAATCTCTACATGGTGTTTTCCGACACTGTGCGAAATTTCGGAATATTCAAAAGGCTCTCAAATGGTGTAAAAAATGTTTTTCTCAACTTCGACAACAGAGGCATGAAGATGATCTCATTACCTCGAGATATTTCGCGAATCAACTTCCTATCTCTCTTATTTACAGAGTGGTCTCAAAAAATCAACTTTTTGGTTTTGCAGCCATAACTTTTTTCCACGTCAACCGATTTTGGAAATCTTAGGCTCATTTTGAAGATAAAACTTCAGAGTTTTCTTGAAAGTGACCCAAATCTGGAACGCCCTTCGAATCTTGGTTGGGAGGAGAATTGAATGAAAATCAACTTGTTCTCGGAAAAACAATTCATTCTGGATGCGTCCATATTTTCCTCGCTCTCAGTAGTCAAGAATTGTGCGTGCTGAGAAAACACAATTGAAACATGTTCTTGCAAAAACATTAGAGCATTTCTCCTCTGTAATGCATGGCCCGCCGTAACCAACGTTACAAGAATCACAATGAGTGAGAGATTTTGTGTGAATACCCTTATGTTTCAATGAAGTACCAGATTATAGCTGAAGGACTGGGCTATCGAACAGTGTGAACCAAATTCAAATTGTTCTAAACTGAAAAAAGTTATTCACATTATAACAGGGGCGACATTTTGGTGTGCGACGAAATTAGTGTTGAGTAGTTTAGTTCAGCTCATGACTGACCAGAATATCACACGAACTTAGTAAAATATTGATATAGTAATCTAGATATTGCCACTTTCATGAATTTCGTAAAATCAGAACCTTTGATCAGTATTTTGAGTGCCGCAGGTACAAATCTTCATTGTGATATCTCTTCTATAGATTATAATCCAAATTTGATTTTAATTACAGTATGAAACAGTCTGAATACGCTTATTTAAATAAATTGACTCCTGAATCGGACAAACATGTTTTTTCCCAAACTTATAGCATCAATATTTTCATTTGGATTGTAATCAATAGAACAGGTCACATAACAAAAATTAGAATCTTAAACTATGAAACTACGAAATTCTTGAAAGTGACAATATCTCCAAAACTATCAATATATTCTGTTCGGTCATGATAGCTGGACTATCATCAGCCCTCCTAAGGATGACGTTGAGTTTTAGGACACCCTGTATAGGTTGTTTACAAATGTCAAAACCTATATATATCTATATACGTTATTTCATTTTGATATACCAAATTTGTTATTATTAATTTCTAATAAAATAAATTAAAAACGTTGAAAAATCAGTACATTTATTCACCACTTTTAATCACAAACAGAAATTTATGAAAAGCTAACTACGATGAACCACATATGTATTTTTGCAAAATAAAACCACATTTTTGCGAATTTTACTGATATTAATACTGATCCTATTTTATATAAAACACTTTACATTCTCGTAAAAAATTGCACAAACGCTGAGTATTACAAAATTATCTTTGTACATAATTGTGCGGTAATACCATTTAAAAACTACATATAGTTATGAATAATTTCATATAAAAAAAATGGAAGATACAGTCTGTCTCCTATTTCCAGTAAAAAAAAAACATTCTGTAATAGAAATAGTAAATTTCATTTCTATTTTCAGCAGAACGAATGCATTATTGGAGACACCCTGTTGATGCATATTCGAAAATAAATCGCATAACTATAGCTTCTGACTAAAAAACGAGATTCACAGGTATAAAAAATAAATAAGGCATTTATAAAAAATTGAGCAGCACAATAGAAAGTACGAAATACCGCGTATAAAAAAGTACGTTACCTGGATAACTAAGTACATAGTACCCTTATAGTACATTATAACATTATACTACCTACATATATATAGATGCATTTGGAATAATTTTAAAGCACTTTTTTCAATGTTATTTGAAATTGGAATACGATTCCCACGACTGTTTCTATAAAAATTGTAAAATAGATATTCATAGTGTTTCCTGATGGTTTCATGTAGTTAAGTACCAAATCAACAATGTACAAAAAATACTGTCTAAAACACTGGATATCAATTACGTCATGTTAACCCACAGAGAAATTATAATACACCAGTATTTCCTGTGGATTCAAAGATGGATGAATTGAGGAAAAATACTTTATCTGATTCTGATCAAATTCAATTTTTTATATACCTCTGTTGCATTTTGTTTCTTACCTTTAACTTTTTTATTTGCTTTGTAGGTATTTTTGTTGTTCATATTTACTATTCGTTCCTGTTTTTTATAAACTCAAATCTTATAAGTACCTATGTAACTGTATTTTGTGATATTTGTGACTATTTTTAAATTGAGAATTCGGAATATGATTATTCTTTGATGAGAATGTTTGTTTTGTTCGTTTCTATTTTGTTGGAAATAGGCGAGGAACTAGGTTACTTTTCTGTTTTTTCATTATCCTTTCTTGGAATTCGAATAGTACTAAATTTTTGACAAGGTATTTATTACTGATGAAATAAAAATCGAACTGACAACCCTGGTCCACGCAGAGTGAGTTGACAACAATGAACTCAATATGGAATATGTGTTTATATTGAGTTCATTGGTTGACAACGACAGTCCTTTGCTGTTGTCAAATTAATTATTCACGAAATTCGATAGATTTCATGATATCATGATTCCTGTGTGAATAGGACCGTGGAGTGGATGTAAGTGTTTGAGGTCGACAAAAAAAATTATAATGTACCCCGGCGAAAAACTGTCAACCAGTGTTGTTACGTTACGATTTGTCATGAATCTATTACTTTCTGCGGTTAGCTCCAAAATAGGCTATATTCCGAATTCAACTGGCAGTACTGAATCTGCTGATTTTCCATTCCGAAATCAAAAAATTCACTGGAAGTGACAGATGCTTGTCAGCAGATATACTATTCATTCCAAATATTTCGACTCAACATTCTGCTGAAATTGCTGAGTATCAAAAGGTAGTGTGGCTTCAGTGAACTGCTGTCATATTTTAGAGGAGGAAGGAATGTAACATTCATTTCCGTTATTAATGAAATGATTCTCAATATCAGAAAATACCTGGAGTATGAAGTAGTAGAGCAGGTAAGGAAAGGAGCAGCATTGGCTAAATAAACTAAATAAACCTGGAATGTCTCCTAAAATTCATCATTATTAAGGCATATTGCGATTTTCATGAATCTCAATTCTCTATCTGGTACATCATGAGAAATTTATGGCAACAAAATGTCCAAGTATTCTTCATCACTCGGGCTTGAATCGCCATCGTCAACAATCGTAGAAACTATAGAGGATACAAGAATCGATTTCTCTTCCATGTTGAATATTAAATTTCCAAAATTTATAACAAGTAGGAGGCTAAACATCTAGTTCAGATAAACGAGACACTACTACTGATGAAAACCATGAAAACGTGTCCCGAATTACAGTAGTGAATTTTTGATTTTATATTTCGGAACACAGATTTTCAGCAGAGTCAGTGGATCAACTTACAGTACTGACCAGTTGAATTCGGAATATAGCCATAATATGAATCTATGTCACAGTCTATGTTCTATATTCATGTCATAAGTTCTGTGACACTTCTGCCTCATTCCTGTCAAAACTGTCTAATTTGTGCGATATGGTTTGACAAGAATGACATTCAGAATGTCAAATGTCAGATTTTTCGGATCTATTACCGTTTGATACAAATCTGTTACTATTTTCCAAGAAAATCTATTACGAAAAAATCCGACCCAGGCCCAGGAACAACACTGGACACTGGACTATAATAGTCAATAGACAGGTTTTTTGTCCTTGGTAGTCTTGGTACATAAATATTTAACAATTTTTTATTGCCGGCATCATTGATTGAAGGGAATTGAAATTGAAAAATATGAATGCAACATTGCTCCACTACATCTGACTAAGAATCAATTATTTTGCATTATAGTCCAATATTACTTTTTAAAATCTAATAAAAACATCACATCTACCTATATCCTAGAACCATCAAAAAAAGGACACTTCTCTCACTCAAAACAAACTCTCCACTTAACTTTTTTGGTTAAGTACCCCCAACTACCCGGAAAAAAAATTGATATGACATCAAATCAGTCTATCAAAAGACCTTGAATTTTCCATAGGTCATACAGAAGTCTCGGAATTCAGCCTCAACACAAACTTATTGCTCTTAGGATCCACAACTTCCTCTGTCACATTAAAGTGCGGCAACTTCTTTATGATGCACAACAAAGACACATCATTCTGCCTCAACTGAAACGTAACACCGTCCCCAATCGGTCTCGTCAACAACTCCTCGCAAATCAGCGCCCAAGTCTGAACATCTTTATGCTCTTTTTCGTTCTGCAAAACCGGTTCGCATACTAAATAAGGCTCCAGGAACGCTTTGGGCGTCAGATCGTTGCTCAGGCAGCTGGCTAAGTGCCGCAGGATGCTCTCCACGGAATGCCTGGGCTGCTGCCTAGTGACCCTGAGGTACTTTTGCAGAGCCCTGGCCATGGAGGGAAAGATGGCCTGAGCTGCCTCATGGGGATCCATGGGGATAGATGAAATTTGGTCGTTGTGCAAGCGCTTGATGTGGGTGAAAGCTTCCTCAGCAGCTGTTATCAGCCTAGCTCTGCGTTTTTTCACGCGCCTTTCATACTCATGTTCCTCGTAAAATCTCTCATTGTGACTGGAATCACGACGTCTAGCATGGGCAGCTAGCATTGCCCTAGACTGAGACTGCTGGATTTGTGAGTTATTCATACCATCTACTTCATAAAACTTGAAGCTAGATGAAGTTTTCCGCGATTTAGAAACAGGGATCCTTTCCAAGTAAGGGTTGTAAATGGGAAACTCAGTATAGTACTTCTCAAGGACCCAAACTGCAGCTCTTTGTATGCTAAGCTGGCCGATCCCATAGGCACTACTAGCCCCATCAGGGCTCCTTACTACCTTTATATAATACATAGGCTGTAAATGTCTTATTTCCACAAGTACAACAGCAAGATAGTGCACAAACAACAAAGTATCAGTCAAACTAGATGCATACACTACCAAAGCCTTGTAGTCTACAGTTTCCTCAGGGGTTATAGCAGCCCTAGCTGTTTCAGTGACCTGCACTATGTAGAACAACCAATATGCAAAGCTGCATACCATAACAAGAGCTAGAACACCAGCACGAAAGAGAAAGAAGCGTGGTAGGGTGGCATGGGGTTTCCTCAGGAAAACAGCCCAAGCACCAATGGCTAGAATAGCCATCTTGAAAGCTAGAGACACTAGCTGCCCCTTGCATTCAGCTCCACAAGCCAGGAGTTTGGTGGTGTCAGCCAAACCTAACCTAGAAGACAGTGCAGGGAAGAAACCTAGTTTGGGTAGTACCACCATAGCTACAGGACTCAAAAAAGCAATGAATGATAGTATGTACATGAAAGTGGTGCCCATGTAGCGCTGGCACATGAATCCTATGCCTGTGTCAGGCTCTCCTGGCCAATTGCTGACATCTTCTGTGGATTCAGATTGCTCAGATGTGTTACCTGTTATGGCAGTGGTGTTTTCACCCCAGTTGTCATCTTGTGGTAAGATTTGGACTTCAATGACTTCTTGACCATCACGGTTGTCTGGGGTTAGGGTCACTGATGTTTGAAAGGGGGCCATATCCTCGTTTTTCCGAGATTTACTGCTTCTAAAAAAATATTGTGATAGTTGCAAACCAAAGAAGGATTGAATTTTCTAGAATGTACCTTGTGCTTCTATGGGAATGATGTCTGTAATTGTTTCTGTCCCTGTGGCTCCTGGACCTTCTAGATTTAGAACTGTTTTCTGATTTCACTGACTCAGTTTCCATGTCTGTTGTTGTTTCATCTCCTAAGGGTCAGCTTTGGTTTCATATGCGATCAGGATAATATAGGATTATTGTCTTTTGGAGGGGTCATTATCCAGTTCATTGACTTTTACAAATCCTTGAATTTAAGCATAATAGAAACTTTTTGGCAGTTTTTTGTAGTTTGTGGCTTCAAGGCACTATCATTCTGAAATCAACAAGAGTTTATTAGATACTGAAAGGATTAAATAAAAACAGTTTTTGTATCAAGTAGTGTGATACACCTAGTAAATTTTTAAGTTGTCACTAATCTCTAAAGAACTACACTCTGGGAAATACAGGTGAACATTAATATGGGATAGTTACCAGCCAATAATGAAATCATTTTAATGAATATACCATGGGGTGTTTTTCTCTGTATATTAAAGCAATTAAAATTCTAAAAATCGACCATAACAGTATTCCAATATTCCAAATCTCCAGAACCACATTAACCACAACAAAATTGACAGTTGAATTGACTGACTTTGACAGTATTCAAATTGACCATATTGACACTTGACAGATTCTGACTGTAAAAAAAGTTTGGCCACTACACTAAAAAAGTTCTGGAGTTTGGTTAATTTTAGCTTCATCTTTCTCTAGAAGCGTTTGTGAGACAAGGACAGATATAATGTGTACAGAGTCTAATTATTGGTGGTAGCACTGGTTGACATTGATTTGACATATTGTTGACATAACAAAAACAAATCGAAATGAAATGAAAATTAAATTCCCTAGACTCCATCTTGTAGTCTCGCCTTGTCGAGGTCTCTAGTTTTCAATAATTTTCATTTTCCAATTTTGCCCCTGTTTATGGAAACAGCTCCTCATTGGGGCCTTTTGCTTTCAAATGTGGGTATGAGTGGGTGATAATGCATATATTTTAGCTGAAATGCTTTTCCATCGATAGGAAGTCAGGTAAGTGCTCATATTATCATAATAATTGTTCACTCCATATTTGTTTATAATGAATGCCCCTATCTTTCCATTTGGCAACCATACGTTTAATAATTCATGAAACCACCTAAATTTCCATTACAACTGAATTTCTTCATTCCATCTCAACTCTTATCCCATTTTTTGTGTTAATCATTGATTTTGCTTAACAGATCAATACCCTTAGTAAAGGAGTCCACCACCATCTGAAAACTGTAGCCTAGCTCCCAAAATGGACTCAATTAACATAATATGCCCTGTTTGCACTCTCTACCTGAGACCAGGCATCACTCTGAAACAGCATTTGACTTCCCATCCAAAACAGAAGGTAATAGAAGCCCTAGTCAAGCTTTCTGGCATAGATGACACCTCAAAATCCAATGGGACGTCACCACAGCTATCCCCTGTTGAAGCAAATGCAGCAGGTCAGAGTGTTAATAATGCTTGGAACCAAGCTCCACCTGCTCAAATGGGGCTTGCATCTCAAAGTGGCCCCCCACATGGCAACCATGTGTTTATCTACCAACAGAGCATGAGTACTACATCTCCACAGAATGCAGTCCTCCAAGTGAATCCACAACAATATGTTTATCCTCCCAATGCTTTCAATCCCATGATGATGATGCCATATATGTATCAGCAACAGCATGTTATTTTGTCTAGTAATGCTTTGCCACCACAGATTAGGTCTTTGGAAGCACCTACTACTCCTCAGACTGAGGAACAGGTTGAGAGTATTGAGGAGAATGTGGAAACTGAGAGTACAATAGCTGATGTGCCAGAAAGTAATGAAAAAATAGAAGATGCAGAAGAGGAAACAAGATCAGACAATGATTTGAGTAATCATGATGAAACTGTTATAAAAAAACAGGAATCTCTCAGTGATAGACCCATAGAAATTAAAACAATGGCAGATTTTGAGAATGAACGCATGATCCAAAATGAAATACCACCTGAGGGATATCTGTCAGAGATAGAGGAAGACTATGAGGACATTGATAACAGCAGTGTTATTCATGATAATTGCAAACAGGATGAAACACACATGACAGAAGATATAGCTCCTGTACCACCACCTTCAATAACAACTTGGAAAGAAGATACAGAATTGAGCAAAGCTTGCCAAACACAAACAGTCAATAATGCTCCTCAAACTGTAGAAGCACCAACAGTGATGCACACAGAAAACCACTATGTCCAAGAACAAGAGGACCATCCTGAGTATTTCTATGTAAACTCTAGAAATGAAGAATTCATACATCAGCAGCAACCAGTCACTTATGATGACCATCACAGTACTGGCTCAATTCCCTACACCAGAATGCAAAATACTGAACATTATGAGCAATCTGATCCTATTTATACTTCTGCGAATATTCTACATGGAGGTGATCACCTGGACTATGTCAATCTAGATGACATATTGATCATAAATGATTTCAACCCCAACCATGTGGTAGCACAGGTGGAAAATTTTGAAAATGCTTCTCCTGAAAGGCCTGGAGTGTTATTGACCATTGGAGAGTACAATGAACCCAGAGATTTTGAGGAGAGCATGTCCAGGTGCAGTTCACAAGTCAACATCCGTTCAGATGAAAGAATGCCTGCACGTGGGGAGTTATCTGGCCCTGAGAGCATGGGAGGAAGCACTGACTTGACTTGGAATCGCATCCACTACCAAGAAGGCAGCTCTAGAATGTCACATTCCTATGATTTGATTGGTAGAGATCACTGGGAAGGCTCTGACAGTGACAGTGTGGACAATCCAGGGGTGATGGAGAAACCCAAAGAGCAGATAGAATTCACTGAGCACTTCAATGAGGACAATGATCCTGTGAGCATAATAAGCTGTTCTGGGCCTCCTTTGAATTTCAAGTGTCCCATTTGTGGGGAAGATTTTGCTACTTCCAAGGAGCGTAAATCTCATGAATTGGAAATGCACCCTGAGAAAACAAAGTGCAATATCATTGGGGTAGATATCGGCAAAAAGAAAGTTAGGAAATTGGTGGTGAAGTTGAAAACCCACAGGACTGTCACCAAGGTGGAGGCAGAACCGAATTTTGACAATGTTTTCACCAATAAGCTGAAGCAAGAGCAACTTGTGGACCCGGTGGTAGCCCTAGAAGTTCCTGTTAAGATGGATGAGCCTTCTTTGGTGGTAAGAGACATGAAAACCATATGCACCATTTGCGATTGTGTATGTCTTAATGCCAAGGTATTGAGACAGCACAAGATGGAGATGCATAAGAATGATTCTGCCACAAGACATAAGTGCTCCACTTGTGGAGAAGCCTTTCCTAATGAGTACAAGTACACAGACCATCTGAAAGTTCATCCTCTGGAGTGTAGGCTGTGTGGCAAGCTGTTTTTCAGACGTCAAAACATTAGATTACACATGAAAAGGTATGGTTTAATGGTATTTTTGTTATGGTTTCTATGATTGTATTTCAGTAAAATCTTCTCACTTTCCTTTAATGACTCTCCCAGAGTGTAAATTTCTATCAATGAATCAAGGAAATTTTGAAATTCACATTTCATCATTTCAAGTTTCCTTGGAAGAAAATGGGGGTTCTTGGAATCTAAATTCTATATTTTTTTGGAAAATCACAGTCTATTTTCAATTCTTTTTCTTATTTTTTTATTTTTGACCCTAGAAAAAAGGTATGCCATGTTATACCATAAATATTACCACAATGGGGAAGACCACTGAGAGAAGAAATCCGTGCAAACCTCTTTCAATCGACGAATCATGATTTACGTTTGATGTACAATCAATATTATGAGTTAAAGATGAAGGGAATCTAATCTATATTGTTTTGAAATCAGCATATTTCATTCGATATTTCAAACAGCCAAATATGATGGTGGAGTCGTGACGTATTAGTCCCGAACTGTAGCTATCTCTCTCGGATACCTCGTCATTCTGCAGTGTTGCAGTGTGATTGGTCAGTTCAAGGACAATAGGCGTGTTGGGAATAAGACGTCGCACCAGTCACACCAATGAATTGACAAAATTTCAAATGGCGCAGGAATTGTGTGTTTTGAAATGGACATATTCTAATTTATTGTTTCCATCGTCTTAGCATGAATGACAAAATTCAAAATTAATTCGCCGGTAGTTTTTCAGTATAAAGTTCACGATAATGTCATTTTAAAAAATCAGTGGTCTCCCCCATTCCTCACACAGCAGGACATTTTAATTCATGCTTTCTTCTCAATAGTTTATGAAATTATATTTCATTTCTCATGTTCATGAAATCTCCTGTCAAATTTAGAGAATTCTGAATGAAAAAGCATGGGATGGTGCTCTTGTCACAATGCAAGGTATGTAACTTGATGAATCTAAACATTCAAAAACACTAACAGTGACTATTCAAATTGAGCACCTTGTAACAGGTCTTCAACATTGATTGAAAACCACATGACACATTACTACACATCCAATACATTCCTATCTCTTTAACGTGGGTGGAAAAGAGACGTGACATCAAAAATGGTCACGTGACACCACAGAACTAAAACACAGAGGAAAAGGGAAACAAATTGTTCCAGCAAGGAGAACCAATATGGCGCCGATTGCCCCTTGGCGAGTCTGCGCATTACTGAATTTCATTTGTCAGCTTTTGTGTTTATTTGGTGTTCACAATTTTCCGTTTTCCGAATTTTTATACGTTTTTGATGAGTTTTCGTTATGCCTTCAATATGACTCCTTAGATTCTCCAGCAGTAGTGGCATATTTCCAAATATTCACTATTTTCGGTAAGTAATGTTTTTTTAGGTTAGTAAACAAACCAGGCCTGAAAATTTTTGGATCAATTCAAAACATGCTTAAATTTATTTTCACCTTTTTAGTTTCCGTTTTAGGAAAAATGGAAAAAACTGACTTGAATCACTTGTGAAGCCTTGGGGATACCTGACAAGTACATAACTCCTAGCAATGTTGTTTTCTCCAAACATTTCCAGGCATCAGAGCTGTGTTTCCGGAGCGCAAAGTGACAGACTGCTTTTTCCAAATATTTTATAAGCTATAGGAAATCAACAGAGAGTCCTCCTCCTCGACTCCAAAATAAAAAGTTTCACCAATATATCCTCACCAATATCTATGAAATCTTCAGATTATTAACACTAGATTTCTGACATTTGTTGTTTTTTAGGTTATATTGAGGACATTGGCGTATCATACTTAATTTCCACATGTAATTTCTCAATCAACTCCAGCATAATTTTTGTGAGGCAGTGAGCAAATTTGTCTGAAAGTTTAATACGTTTTATCAAATGGGACTGTCTTTAGGCAGTATCTATCAATAAATGAATTTTGATTTCAGCCTTATGGTTGAGAAATGGTGACAAATTTTATATAGGTATTTAAACTAATGTGCTCATATGTCATGTGTGCTGTTTATATTCATGTTGGGAATCATTTTTGCGGTTTTTCACGAACACTTAATATTTTCTGAATGTAGATATAATTTTTTAAATGGTAGGGCATATACCTCTTCTTCTAATTCTCCGTTTCAATCGAAACTGTTTCTACGAATATTTTGCTGATGTATTTACCAATTTTCCCCATTCGGTCACTTCACTTTCCATGTTCTAAGTTTATTTGCATTTAATAGAAAGCTGACAAATTCAAATTGCCATCCAACTGATTGATACAGCCTAACGCAGCACACTTTACCAACCGTCCAAAACAGAATTGAATAATGTCGTATTAAGATCAAGTATGAAATTTAAATTTTGTGAGATCTATTTTAACGCCTATGAATGTGACGTGACAGCAATGTCATGTCAGGGACGCCAATACACGAAACTGAAGTCACTAGATGATTAAAAGAGAAAGGAGCTATGATCTGTCCGTACCCTGTTAAATGACAAATACGTCAGTTTGCATCAAGGAACCCTACATTATCCTTGTTCCGTTGGAAAAGTTAGGGCAAACTTTTTTTTCGCTGTCATAATGACAAAATCACGCGGCATGTGGGATTTTTCATATTCATATGAATAAGTCGCGTGCAAGAACTGTCAGATGACCGACCCTGGAGGCAAAACATATTTGTTTACAAGTGATTGAAATAGTTTTCCACAATTATTTTGGCATATGAATCGTATTTTTCCGCTATTCATCAATTCGCTAATGCCATCACATTGTGCTGTTGTAAAATGCACAAAAACTGCAGCGGAAGATGAAGAAATCCGGATGGTACATTATGATTCAAAAGTAAGTACCTACTATAGTCACTCACATAGTTTTCATTGTTGAAATTTGGTTATTTCTCTGATTTCTCATCGGAATTCCTTCTGCAATAGGATCAGCTAATAGAAATATACCTGAAATTTCTAGAATAATGCAACAAGATTGGATTCATGCAATCAATCGGTAGGACTGGTCTGACATGCTGACGATCGTGTGTGTTGTAGACATTTTCAATCTATTAGCAGCATTAGCTTGTATTGCAGAAGTGGCAGAAGGCAGAAGGAATTTTAATGAGGAATGACAACATTTCATAATGCTAACTATGTGAGATTACTATTTACCTGAAAACTCATATTCCCTAGTCTCTTGCTGCATTTTTTGTGCATTGTACAACAGCACAATGCGAAGGCATGCTTGAATTAATGAATAACGCAAGAAACACGATTCGTATGCCAAAATATTGTGAAAAACTATTTCAACCTTTTGATTCCTCTGTAACCAAATAAAAAAGTGAGGTTGTGTTTTATTAATTCACAGAAGAATGAGGTTGTGTTTCAATATTTTGCCTCCAGGGTCGGTCTTCGTGCACGCGACCTATTAAATTGTCAATCGAAATTTTCGTCTAGACACTTGGGCCTGAAACCCTACAAATGCGACCTGTGCGAAAAGTCCTTCATCACCCGCCAGAAACGGGACGAGCACAAGAACGTCCACACCGGTGAGGCGCCTCTCAAATGTACCATGTGCGACAAGAAGTTCCGCAGGCATTCCAACCTCGTCCAGCACAAGAACTTCCACCACTTCAACGTGAAGAAGAAAGTGAAAGACTACATTTGCCATTGCGGTGAGGTGTTCCACTCGACCAAGAAGCTGGCCTGGCACAAGGAGATACACGAGACGAAGCCGAAGGCGTGTTCGCAGTGCAACGAGAAGTTCTTGCATCTGTCCAGCCTGACGAGGCATATGCGCAGGGCGCACAACGACAAGTTCTTGCCGCAGGAGAAGCGGAAAGACGAGAACGTCGAGTGCCCCATCTGCAAAGGTAAGTAATTTGGATTTTAGCTGCGGAGATTTATTTTTTCAATTTTGCGTCTTTAACACTCTGACTGCCATGTCAGTCATTTTTGACCGACAGCTTGATCTCGTGCTGAGCCGATGCATTTTCATTGGTTCGAACGCGTCAGGCCACGCGACGTTTTCAGAGTAGAAGGCATCCAAGTCATCAGCATATTGCTGCTCAGACATTGTATAGTCGTTTTGGTGTACAGAAGAGCATAAAAGGACGTTTCATTGGTTTGAACGCGTCAGGCCACGCGAAGTTTTCAGAGTAGAAGGCATCCAAGTGATCAGCATATTGCTGCTCAGATATTGTATAGTCGTTTTGGTGTACAGAAGAGCATAAAAGGACGTTTCATTGGTTTGAACGCGTCAGGCCACGCGAAGTTTTTAGAGTAGAAGGCATCCAAGTGATCAGCATATTGCTGCTCAGACATTGTATAGTCGTTTTGGTGTACAGAAGAGCATAAAAGGACGTTTCATTGGTTTGAACGCGTCAGGCCACGCGAAGTTTTCAGAGTAGAAGGCATCCAAGTGATCAGCATATTGCTGCTCAGACATTGTATAGTCGTTTTGGTGTACAGAAGAGCATAAAAGGACGTTTCATTGGTTTGAACGCGTCAGGCCACGCGAAGTTTTCAGAGTAGAAGGCATCCAAGTGATCAGCATATTGCTGCTCAGACATTGTATAGTCGTTTTGGTGTACAGAAGAGCATAAAAGGACGTTTCATTGGTTTGAACGCGTCAGGCCACGCGAAGTTTTCAGAGTAGAAGGCATCCAAGTGATCAGCATATTGCTGCTCAGACATTGTATAGTCGTTTTGGTGTACGGAAGAGCATAAAAGGACGTTTCATTGGTTTGAACGCGTCAGGCCACGCGAAGTTTTTAGAGTAGAAGGCATCCAAGTGATCAGCATATTGCTGCTCAGACATTGTATAGTCGTTTTGGTGTACAGAAGAGCATAAAAGGACGTTTCATTGGTTTGAACGCGTCAGGCCACGCGAAGTTTTCAGAGTAGAAGGCATCCAAGTGATCAGCATATTGCTGCTCAGATATTGTATAGTCGTTTTGGTGTACAGAAGAGCATAAAAGGACGTTTCATTGGTTTGAACGCGTCAGGCCACGCGAAGTTTTTAGAGTAGAAGGCATCCAAGTGATCAGCATATTGCTGCTCAGACATTGTATAGTCGTTTTGGTGTACAGAAGAGCATAAAAGGACGTTTCATTGGTTTGAACGCGTCAGGCCACGCGAAGTTTTCAGAGTAGAAGGCATCCAAGTGATCAGCATATTGCTGCTCAGACATTGTATAGTCGTTTTGGTGTACAGAAGAGCATAAAAGGACGTTTCATTGGTTTGAACGCGTCAGGCCACGCGAAGTTTTCAGAGTAGAAGGCATCCAAGTGATCAGCATATTGCTGCTCAGACATTGTATAGTCGTTTTGGTGTACAGAAGAGCATAAAAGGACGTCAGCTTAAATCGACCGACGCGGCCTGACAAGGCGATTTTTTTCAATTAATATAACACCAGAGACGAACTGAGGGAGAGGATAGTTACAGCTGCAGATATAATCAGAAATGATAGGCAAATTATTGGAAAAGCCATAAGAGATCTCCCGAAAAGATGCAGAAAATGTATAGGAATTGGAGGAGGACATTTCGATAATCTTGATTAATATTAAGATCCAGACAAATCTTTTTCGGAAATTATAATTGTTATTATCCAAAATCAAGTCCGGTCCTGGATTTTTTATTGAATTATACCTCTTCTCAAGTCTGCTGTTGAATCATTCCAGGAAAGAATTTGATTTAATTATTTTAAGTTGAATTTTGAGAGATATGCCAGGACGAAATCGAAGAAAAATTCATCGGTATTTTGTTCGATCGATCGAAGTGTGCCATATGAATTGCGAAGCCATACTTGTAGTATTTTTCCTGATCTTTCTGATTCTGATGAAAGTTTCCGAAAAATCCGATCCAGAAGGTCAACATTTTGACATCTAAAGAGAAAATGAGTTTTCCAAGTCCGGTTCTGGAATCTTTTATTCGTAGTACGTCATCTTGTGGAGTGTCAGTAGAGGTAAGTTGCTAGTGAATTTCAGCCGATAACATCGAGACGTTCCTGAAATATCGTTCATTGAAGTTTTGCCCCGATTTCAAATAGTGCCCTGTATTTCTGTAAAGAATAGGCAAAAAATATTTTTTTACATATATATATCAACTCACCTTGACCTCCGCTATACGCCATTAGGCTATGGCTGGTTAGCCATGACTCACCCTGAAGTAAAAGTGCATGATATACTCCTATTAGTTATAAATTTATTGATAAACTCACAGGGGTTGGAACATTTGCTGTAATAGCAAAAGGATAAAACACCGAAAGCTAGAAAAATGGTTTAATTTGTTACAAAAATCTCGTGTAACTATATGTACAAGAAAGGGGGCTAAAAAAGAGGTGAAGAGAGTGCAGACGCATTGAGAAGGCTGCCAAGAGATGCCTTCTATGTGCATTGAATGTCATGTGAAAACCCTTTTCAACCATAATTAGATTCAGATATGTTCATGAGTTTTTTTCACATTTTATACAATAAACGTTTCTGAGGCATTATTTCAGCTATAAATTTCATAGTGAGTGCCACAATTCACAGACGTTCATTTGAGCCCGCGAATTCAGATTTAATGGAGATTTGAATGCATCGTCGGTCGTTTTCGCATGACACGGCTGGAACTGAAACTTGTGCAGCCTGAGTGTTAATGAAGTCATTATGACACTCAAATGCGTATTGAAACAGCTTCTATTAGGACACGCTGAATTTCTTGTTTCAAAGTTGGTAATGGTAACGTCAACGTCAAACTGTCAGAGTCAGACGCACTAGCGTCTACAGACAGAACGCAACAAATAACTATTCGCGAGATTCACAAAGTGGGCGACATCTAGGTTACATAATACGAACTTCAAACTGGGGAAAACAAATTGTTGTCTATTGATAAAGTGCATAGACTACATTGCATTCAGCTTGCTGTAGCTGTAGTCAAACTTGTCAATGACATAAAGTGTTGGCACTGTTGGTTGTGATGATGGTTGAGTTGGTTAATTTTTTCACATTATTACATTTTTATTAGCTTAGTGAACAGTGAACGGGTGAAAAATTGGAGATTGTTCAAACAATTCAAAGTAATTATGACGATCAAATCAATTGACATATAAAAGAACAGTTACAACATGTTTACAATACCCAGATTGTCCTGCTTTGCATGAACAAATACAAATCCATTGTTCTACAGGAGTTCATCTGGACCCCAACTTCAATTTCACATCATGTGGGGAAAATTTCATCGCCGAAGTTTGTAGACAAAGTGCAAAACTGTGCCTTTTGTTGAAGTCTTCTGTCTCACACAAAATCACATGATTAGCACGGAGAACTGCTTCTCCTTCCACTACTGGTCGGCTTTCTCCATCTAAATAGATCAAAATATCTGCCAAAAGAACATCTACAACAGGCGTTATTAGCGTTTTTGATCGAATATTGACAATTAATGTCAAGAAATTAAAAAACATCACTCTTATCAGTACACAGTTCACAGTTCACAAGCTAATGGCACTAATGGGATTGAGTGAATTGAGTGAGGATTGAGTTTATTTTCCTCCAGTTTTGACGTGGCTTTGACATGGAACGATGAAAACCGAGCGCCACCTGGTAACATTGATTCCCGCGAATAACATTGCAGGTATCTTGAGCATTTATTACTTATCAAATTTGTTGGTAAGTTTTGTTGGGCTGCTGTTGAGACAAAATTATGGTCATTAGTCTGATTGTTCGAGTTATTGTTTGTGCAATGCGTCTGTGAGGTAGAGGCATCAGGATGTATTGTAGAAGTTTAAGGCTGAGAAGAAAACACAGAATCTTATATTATGTAACCTTCAACTGCTGAGGATTTCACCGCCTCTATTTGCTAAATGGGGCACACTAGACCGCCGAAAACAGTGTCCTGTAAAAATCTCAGGATTTGGTAATTTGAGATATTCTGTAATGATTCTTGGCATTTTTACAATTGTGTTGATTCTATTTATGCAGTAACCATTGCCGTGTAGAGGTCAACAAGAAGCTTTTAAATTTACATATTGTGGTGGTATAGGTCGCCAGTTTGACACCATACTTGGAAATTGTGAAATTACCTTTCATAAGCTGGGCGAGGTTTTTGGGCAACAAATCATTTATAGCCCTTTGGGCAAATTCCCTCAGTTCAGGAAGGGTGCAACTTAAATTTGCCTCATTCTCAAAAAAGGAAATTCAGAATTTTGATAGACCAACAATTTCAAATTTCATCACTGCGTACGAGTTTTGTAATTATGATCCGATTCTTTTCAAAATTGGTACCTAGGGGTTTTCGTGACCGGGAATTATGATTCCTTCGTCAAAATTAAGAAATTCAAGATGGCGTATCCAAAATGGCGGATTTTGTAATTAGGATCCGATTTCATTCAAATTTGGTATCTGGTGGTTCTCGGGGTCGGAGATTATGATTCTTTCGTCAAAATTAGGAAATTCTAGATGGTGGACCCAATATGGCGGACGAGTATTGTAATTATGATCCGACTCTCTTCAAAATTGATATCTGGGTGTTTTCGGGGTCGGAGATTATGATTATTTTGTCAAAATTTGGAAAGGGCGGGATTTGGAAATTCAAAACGGTGGAACCAATATACTGGACGGGTTTTTTAATCATATACCGATTCTATTCAAAATTTGTAAGAGGGCGTTTTCGGGATCAAAAATTATGATTCCTTCGTCAAAATTAGGGAATTCAAGATGGTAGATCCAATAATTTTGTTCCGATTATATTCATTTTCATCTGGGATTTTAGGAGTCGGATATTATTATTCTTTCGTCAAAATTCGGAAATTCAAGTGAACTAAAAAGAAGTTGAAGTAAATGGTAGTTTGAAAAACTAAAGAAACACGCTTTTATAGATGGGGAAACTGAAAAGAAGTAGAAAATGAAGTAATGATAGTGTCTTGATGAATATTGAACTAAAAAAAATATATTATACAAATAATGTATATAGCAAAACAACGTTTTCGAGCTCTGCTAGTTCCCAATAAGCATGATCCCGAGTTTTCTGGAAAACCTTTGATTATCATCGTCAGGTACTTATCTGAAGTCGTCGCTGGACGTCCACATCAAGAACCATAGCGGCGCGAAGCCCTACAACTGTCCCCTGTGCAACAAGGACTTCACCACCAAATGGAACCTCAAGCTGCACCAATGGACGCACGCCAGTCGGTCATCGAAGCCCTACAAGTGCGAACAGTGCAATGCTGGTTTCATAAGGTATGAAGAAAATTAATGGCAAAGTTGTTATTTATGTGTGGCGTTAACTATTGTTGATTGTCTTCCAGAGAATATTTTTTTCTGTCATTCATTAGCGCTAACTTGACCAATCTACACTCTCCGACTGGTGAAATTTCGACCAAATTGTAGATTTGTGTTTCGGAATGCCTGTTTCAAATGACGTAGAAAGTGTGTATTTTGAAATTGACATATTCAATTTTTTTATCGTCCTAGTATGAATGGAAAAATTCAAAATTATATTTACTGGTAGTTTTTTGGTATAGAGCTCTCCAATTTTATGTCCACGCTGTACAGAATGGCGACCGATGAAGTCCAAGTCGTTTTCATATTTAAATTGAAGAACATTCTGAATCTAGTCTGAAAATAGCTGATGGTGAAGAATATAGCTAGCGAATGAAAAATGAATGAAAAAAATAGAAGAAGAAGTAAAACTGGTAAACAATATTATACATAACCATAAATACACCCGGAGCAGGAATGCAGAGGGTAGTTGGCTTCATTCCGACAGGCTATGGTTTTGTTATTTATGCATTGAAATATCTTGAATAGAGCTCGATCCTAAACGAAAATATCTTTGAATCAATGAATCACTATCGGCTACATTCAATGATACTATCCTTCCTGATTTACTGTCATCAGTCAGAACAAAATGAAGTCGACATCCATGGCTCCTCAATTTTGTTGTGCCTGTATTTTGAGTGATGTGCACGGCCTCGAAGTATTAGGCGCTGTTGCAAGATGTAATCATAGGCAAAAAAATGACTACCAAGTTATGAATAACATATTGAAATATAACGATAGTGAAAAATTATAGATACTATCGCAAAATATCATAATTTATCTCTATTAGTAATCAACTTCATTCAGCCAATGAGAGATTGATGGGAATGATTCATAATACTTGACACAGGATTGAAGAACCTTTTATATCCCATTGCTGTTATGATATAGTTATGCATTCAAAGGACAATTTCCGGAAATCTAGACATATTGATGATGTCAGCAACGTCGTTCTGGCACAAGGAAGCGTATTCTAACTTTGTGTGAATGTGGATTTTCAGAGAATACGTTATAGGAATAGTGGAGGAGCCAAGTTCCTTTTTTATTTATTTTTTTCTGAAGTGGAATTTGATCTTACGAAAAAAAGAAGAAATACGTATGTATTATTTTTTTACAAACTTCACATTGAGATAATAAACCCAATACCGCAAACTTCCCCATTGTATATCCATACCATTGAATCAAATGTATATGCCAAATCTGATGAGAATAACAACGAAGTGGCAGATAGATTGGATCTGGCACACTCAGAATAATAACATTACTACCGTTATCAGGGAGAGCGATTACATCGCTCACACCAACTCGCACAAAAGCATCCGCCCTTACACGTGCAACTATTGCGGCGCCCAATTCATCAGGAAATACAACTGTCTGAGGCACGTCAAGGAGCACGAGAGCGACAAAACGTTCAGCTGCACCATATGCGGCAAAACCTTCCACAGATCGTACTATCTCAAGGACCATATGCGGGTGCACAGCGGCGTCAGACCGCACACCTGTCACATTTGCGGCAAAACTTCCACCACCAAGTCGAATCACAACAAACACGTACAAATCCATCACGCTAGGGAGCCGGTCAGCACAGAAAACTAGGGGCTTTCGTAAGGGGGTATACGTAATTTGGGTTGGACTAGTTGCAGGGTGGTTCACTGGAATTTCGAGATCGTTAGTCCAAATGTTCACAAACGGTAGTCCAATTGTTCACAAACGGTAGTCCAATTGTTCACAAACGGTAGTCCAATTGTTCACAAACAATAGTCCAAATGTTCACAAACGATGGTCCAAATGTTCATAAACAGCAGTCCAAATGTTCACAAACGGCAGTCCAATGTTCACAGAATTGTGTGTTCACAGAATGTTTACAAAACTGTAGCTCCAATATTCATAAACTGACAGCCAGAATGCTCAAATTTCAGAAGTTATGACTTCACTATAAGACATTATTTCACAACATGGCTGTCCAGATGTTGACAACACCGCATTCCAATAACAATGGTTTAAGACAGTTCAAATGATAGGAACATGGCAGTCCAAATGTTCACAGAATTGTAGTTGAAATTTCCACTAAATGGTAGTCCAGATGTTCAAAACCCTTAGATCAGATTTCACTGAGACATTTCAAATGATTGCAACATGACAGTTCAGATGTTCACAGAATGTTTACAAAACTGTAGCTCCAATATCCATAACCTGACAGCCAGAATGTTCAAATTTCAGAGATTTCACTATGAGACATTATTCCACAACATGGCTGTCCATATGTTGACAAGCTTTCCAATAAAAATGATTTAGGACAGTTCAAATGATAGCAACATGGCAGTCCGAATGTTCACAGAATTGTAGTTGAAATTTTCACAAAATGGTAGTCCAGATGTTCAAAACCCTTAGATCAGGTTTCACTGAGACAGTTCAAATGATTGCAACATGACAGTCCAGATGTTCACTGCTCGACAGTTGACGTGTTCACAAAATGGCAGTTCAAATTTCACCATATGGATTGTTCAAATGATTGCAGACCAGTTATCCCCAACGTGGCAGTCAACTGTTGGAAGTAGGATTGGGATATTTCAATACATCTGGTGATAGTACAAGACAACTATTTTTTCTTTGTACATTGTACAAAGCCATTAGAAAAATATACATGTGAATTCTCCTACAAAGAAGGAAATCAATTGAATGCAAAATTTGAATGTGATGGAAGATACTGAACGAGTTTAAGAACATAATTAGTATTGGTGTATTGAGGAATATCAAGTTTTGTGGACATGTGGTATAGTGAATCACCCTGCACAGTTTTTCATTTTAGTAATTTGAATGGAGCATGAATATTGAGGGACTTTGTTTAAATTTTTTTATTCCCTGAGGATTTCAGATTTTTAGTAAATTTTTATGATATACACTATATTTCATTTTATTAATTGTTCTTATAATTATTCAATCGTAATTTTTTGTTATTAGTAAAAGACATTGAATTTAAAAAATATTGACTTTTCTCAAACCATGTTTTTATTTATATTTTGAGATTTTATTGCTCATTCTATCTCTTGAGAAATCTGAAATTTTTCTATTATGACTTATGAAGTACCTCAATTTTCAGGTATACATTCTATCGAAATTCTCAAGTTTTACTTAAACTAAAAATGTTTACATTATGAAAAGAAATAATGAATTTTTTTAAAACCTTTTTGGGCATTCATGTTTTTAAGAACATAGTCTTGATTGAACTTTTTAAATCCAATAATTTTTCTTTATCAATTTGTACATATATTATATTTTATGGGACTCGATGATAAATGAATTGAATTGATTTGAACGTTGAATATTACAGATAGCTAATGTGTTTTCCTATTGTATAAGCTGGAACTGTGATTATTTCAATTTATAAGTAAGAAATGGTTTTCATCCGTGGTACTTAACATTCGATAATATATATTTCTCGGAATTTTGGGGTAGAAATCCTTACACAGATTTTATTTCTATTTTATCAGTTTTTTGAGTTTTAAAAATTGACGAACCGAAAAAAAATCTATTGAATTTAGTGTGTACAAAATATGTTGTGGTCAATTTGCTATGGAATAAAATTCTTTTTCTATTAATTCTCTATAATACGTACTACTATTTTTAAGACTGTTATCATTAGTTTGTATGGTGGTTGCAGTACCTAAAAACATTGTGAAACTTGAGAACACATTTTTAGATTTCCAATAATTTTCTGCCGATTTTTGGTGAATTATTCTGTTGATTTTTTCAGAATTTCACTTTTTTTGTTGGAATGTCAATTATTTTTTATCAATTTTATTCAATAAACAGGTCAATATTACTGTTTATAATATACAGTAATTGAAGTTGAAAACAATCTCATCGAATTATGTAATTGAGGGTTTATCAAGATTTTTAATGTTTTTATGGGATTTATCTTCAACTGCTTCCACTAGCCTGACAAAAGTGTAAGTAGTGATGGGAACATCCCAGTTGTTATTAAATTTTGTTTTAATATGATTATCAGGTAAATACTGTACATAATATATTAATTTTACATTTGTGTGTGCAATTCCAGTTTTGTATTAAAATATACAAAAAATAATGTATCCTTGTACCCAGTCCTCCCATGAAATTTTCATCAGGTTAAGGCTAAAAAAGTAACGTTCATTTACAATTATCATTTATTTGATAAATAACAATAATTGGTTCAGATTATTCTCAAATTCATTGTTTCTATTGTTGCTTTCCCAAAATTCGAGTTTCTTCAAAACAGGAATCGGATCGTATGAAGCGAAACGTTTGAAAAATTCTTTAGCGGCCATCTGTAAAGGAAAAATTATAACTCCAGCAAGTATTTTCCATGTACCTAGGTACTCACCTGTAGAGTTCCTAAATGTACTTGACACTGCTGATTTTGACGTTTTTCTTTATTCGCGAAAATCACGAAGTGGGTGGCCTCTGGTGTTTGATTTTGGAAATAAAATAGAGGTGAACACTTAGATCATCTGTAGGATCTAAGCGTTGATCTAAGGGTCAACAACAATCCATTTTAGCATTGTCACCACTTGTCACTATTGTCACATTGTCATGTCAGCATTATGATTCAATACTTTTATAGTTAAAAGTAGACTATTTTCAATGATTTTCGTGATTATTTTGTATAGGTATATGGGATAGGTAGATATTTTCAACCTTTCAACATGCAGCAAATACATAAAACCAAAAATACGAAATCGAGAAAGTGTTGTTCAGTTCCGCAGTGCTCTTCATATTGTACAGACAGTGTTTCTTTACACAAATTTCCACTTTGGAACCCCAAATTGTGTAAAAGATGGAGGAATTTGTTGAAGATTGGTAAACCAATAACCAATAATATGTACGTTTGTAGTGAGCACTTCTTACCTGGAGATTTTACATCCTTCAATAAATCTTTAACTGAAGGTAAAGTTTAAGGAATTAAACTTCTTTAAATCACATCTATGCTTGCAAATTTCATTTAAGGCAAGTACATTTGCATTCGAAAATGTTTTTTTTATTTGGGATGATACTTATTTCATGAGGAGACTCTGCTAATGCAGATGATTGTAAACACAAGCTTTTGATCACATGCGTTTGTTCTGCATCCACCCCACACAATATTATGTGACCTGCTCTAAAAACTGCTTCTCCTTCTTTCGAGGGTCTCACCCTATCGCCAATATATTCTAATATATCCGCGATGGACACTTCAACTTTAGGCATTTTTCTGAAATATTATGTGACAACTAAGTGACAACAGTTTGTTGTTCACCTCTATTTTGAAATTTGACGTTGGACAGGCGCCATCTATTGGTTCGTGATTTTCGCGAATTAGAGTACGGACACTATGACAAGCACTGACAATCAGACATAACCACAAATAAATTGATGGTAAAAGCGGGAACTAATAGTGCATGGACGTACATGACATAAATTTCAAAGGTTTGACAAATTGAGAGAATTAGGAGAAAGATGCAAGTTTGTGCAGTTTCAAACTGTGAGAACACGGGAAATCAATTCACTCTATTCGAATTTCCATCGGATAACGTAATTCTACAAAAATGGAAACGGAATATGATGCAGCCGGCATGGAATATAGGTTCAGGCCACAAAATTTGCGAGGTATTTAAATTTCTTGGTATGAAGTTGAAGAATAGGATCGTATTGAGAGAAAGAGCCGAACCCACAACTTATAAACTGAGCGAGTATCGAAACCTTATTCCAATTTAGACTCTGGTTATTGCTTGTGATGGAATGATGGAGCAGAGAACACAATAGCCACCATGGAGATAATCTGATGATGAAATAGCAGAATCTTCCTGAATTGACTGACTCAAACTGATTTCACATCCCTGTTCAACCAAGAATTCTTTAGATCATATTCGTATCCGAACTCTTATAATAACTTTGTGAAAACATATAGTCACTTTGTGGAACTCTGATGTACCAGATATTGTTCGTGTATCACTTCTTCAAAGCTGAAATCCCAAGTCTGAATGTGCACGTTCATGCATATAGTTGAGAGGTGCTAGACGACTACATAGCTCCTAGTGGATTTTGAACCACTTCTTGGGTACCAAGATACGAGCAAGATATTATCTGAGCACAGAACAAGAATGCTTAACGAGTGCACCATTTATGTTAGGTATTGAAAATGATCTTCCGATGGCCGGGTTCAAACCAACAATCCCCGTTAGCAATGTGAACGATCTATAGTGAGTTGAGCTCAGCTGTTATTGTTGTCATATTATTTTTTTATTTATTAATTACTTATAACTTACCACTCTTTTGTACTAATAAAAGTATGTTTCTTGAAATTTATTAGTTTTTACCCCATTCTGAACTTTTGTGATAAACAAATATTCAACTGAACGAATTTATATACCTACATATACAGTGTGTCCATTTAGTGCGTAATTCTTCGATATCTCGAAAGCCATAACCAATAGAGAAAAACTTTGGAGAAAAAACTTTTTCAGTTACTAAAGTTGCTCATTTCAAAATTATTTTCAACATTACTGGGTGATTTATAAAAGCAGGGCAACTCGAAGAAGAGTTTTTTTAAATGGAACACCCAGTATTGTTCATTCGGAATTGATTCCGTCGAGGTTCACCTTCACATCGCTGTGAAAAAAATTGGAATCGGTTGCGGCGTTGCCAAGTTATAATTGATAAATCTATTTTTACCATAATTGAAGAGTCATGTTGAATTGGGCATGGTATATTCATTTATTCAGATTTTGAAAATATTTTTGGCATACGGTAGGAGCAAGGTCCAACGTTTACCAATCCAGTAATTTTGCGACATGTTCTTCAACAGGGTGCTCAATTTTGCATTCAGAATTTTGCAAGATTCAGATGACTTTCATCAGAATTTTTCAAATGGAACACCCTGTATTTTTATTCAAAAATTCATTTCGACATCTTTCGCCTTTTTATCGCTGGAAAACAAATCGGAATCGGTTGCGGCGTTGTCAAGTTATGGTTGATTTCCTCATTTTCACTATACTATTTCGGGGTAATTTGTACGTCATAGTTATTTCATTTATTTGTATTGTGGAAATATTGTGTTGCTACGGTATAATCAAATTTGTTCATTGACCATTCATATATATTTTCACAAAAGGAACATTTACAGGCTCTCCAAGTTTGAATTTTGTTCGAAATATTTCTGTAATGACCTGTCAAACATCGCTACAATCAAATATATCTTGGATTGATTCGACATTTTGGTGAATTTCCTCCCAAAAGCTGCGTAGTAGAGACATATTGTTTGTATCATTATGTTCACCTTCTTCAAGGTAAATGGAGATTTGGATTGTGGGAATAACGACAATAAAAATGGCCCAAATTTCAAAAAAAATTTCTAATTTTCGCAATACGCATCTTCATTGTTTGTATTGTAGAAGTTATTTCAAAGACAGGCGTTGCTTTTGGCATGTTTGTTTGTTTCACATAATATTTGAGTAGCAAGATTACGGAATATTTCAAATTTGGACGATGCACATATCACAAAAATACCTGAATGATCTATATAAAACCTCGAATGTCATGTGGCAAGCAATATTCCCACACTCAAATCAAATTAAGGAACCATCAGGACGAACAAATTACCCCGAAATAGTAGTAAAAATAAGGAAATTACTCATAACTTGAAAACGCCGCAACCGATTTCGATTTTTTTTGCGATGAAAAGGCGAATGATGTCGAAATACATCCGTGATGAAAAATACAGGGTGTTCCATTTGAAAATTTCTTATGATCGTTGTCTGAATCTCACAATATTCAGAATGTAAATTTTAGCACCCTGTAGAGGATTATCCCGCGAGATTACTGGATTGGTATACGTGAGACATTGCTACTACTGTATGCCAACAATATTTTCGAAATTTCAATAAATAAATATACCATACCCAATTGAACATGACCCTTCAATAGTAGTAAAAATGGGTTTATCAATTATAACTTGTCAACGCCGCAACCAAATTCAATTTTTTCACAGCGATGTACAGCTGAACTTGAGCGGAATAAATTTCCAATGAACAAAACTGGGTGTTCCATTTCAAAAAACTCGTCTTCGAGTTGCCCCGCTTTTATGAAACACCCAGTATCGTTGGAAATATTTTCGAAATGAGCAACTTTAGTAACTGAAAAAGTTTTTTCTCCAAAGTTTTTCTCTTGTGATAATTGATTTCGAGATATCGAAGAATTACGCACTAAATGGATACACTGTATAAGATACTAATTTCATAGGAATACTATATGTATTTCGTTGATGTATATTATGTACCTACTAACTTGATATCGACCTCCATTGAGATCCTTCAGCCTTATCATTCAATATTTCGAGAAGAAATAATTTTCTAATCAATTTATCGTACCCTTTTACCCACTCGAGGAGACGCTATACCCTCTCATACAAAAATCAAAGACAGAGAAAGATATATGGATGTACTCATCCCAGAACTTGTGGAGGATGGAAGATGCGAGGATCCTTTATCTAAGCGGAAAACATATTCTTGTCCTTGTCTCGCAAAACATATGATTTGCTTCAAAATCGTTTGTGGTTATGAGTGGTTGTCACTGCTTGTCTAGTGTCCGTACTCTAATATACAAAAAACGTCAAAACAGCAGTGTCAAGAACATTTAGGAACTCTACTCACCTGTAGAGGCAAAGGCTGTTTGTCACTCAAATATGCGTGAATGCTTTCCATCACTTTGTTCAAATTCGGTTCATTTACGTCCAAGTGAATCAGTATTTGCGCCAAATTTTCGAGCAGCTGCAGCTGCAACTTGTAATTTTGGGAGTATCTGTACGCTGATCCTTTATCTTTGAGGTAGCTTTCTTTGGAAAGTCTATTCAGTACTATCAAAATGTTCGGTAACACTTCTCTGGAAAGAAGAACATACACTCAGTTCCAAAAAAAGTGACGCACTTGATATTTGACCTATCTTAAAAAAAAATTGTAGGCCGATTTTTATTTTTTTTTACTTGTTGGTGGGAAAATTTTTTCGAAGCCTTGATGGTGATGGAATAACTCGAACCATGATTTATTCCTAATTTTTGACTCACCCTGTGTGTTAATTGAGTAATGATATAGAAAGTGCTTGCACCCTATACGAAAGAGGCTTCTTTTGCGAGCATTTTGTTTTTTTATTCATTGCTTTATCTCTAAAATTTTCCGAATTACAGCTTTTTTTGCAGAAAACACAAAATTATAAATTGGGATGACTGCTTAATACCGTGTATTGCCTCCACTAGCAACTCTTAGAACTTCTAATCTACGAGGCATACTGGAAATTAAGTTGCTTATCGTTTCCATTGGTATACGATCCCATTCTTCCACTAATGCATCTGCCATTTCTGCGAGACTTTCCGGAGACCTCTCGCGAGAACGTACCCTTCTCCCCAATTCATCCCACAAATGTTCTATAGGATTCATATCGGGGCTTCTCGCAGGCCATTGTAATGTGGTAATACCAGTGGCTTCTAAGAAGTTTCGCACTATTGCTGCGGTGTGTGGTCGGGCATTATCCTGCATCAATATAAAATTATTGCCCACTAACTCTGCATAAGGTAAGACATACTGCTCTTAAATGTCAATGTGAATTTGGACATTCATCGACTGCCTCACCGGAAAAACATGAAGGGGTGTCTTTCCATTCATTGAAATTCCTCCCCACACCATAACGGACCCACCATTAAAACTGTCGCATTCTGTTAATAAATTTTGATTAAACCGTTCACCAGTTCTTCCCCACACTCTTTTTCTTCCATCCACCATGTTGAGGCAAAACCTTGACTCATCCGTAAACAAGACATTCGACCATTTAGGAATATTCCACTGTCCATAATTTTCAACAAAATTTCTTCTAGCAGCACGATGTTCGGGCAATAATTTGGGACCTTTTGCAGGTTTCCTAGCTTTCAAATTAACATTCTTTTAGATGTCTACATACCGTCTGCTTACTTACTGCAACATCACGAATTTGGCGAAAATCTTGCTGAACATTTACCGCAGTATTTGATCGATCCCGTAAAATCCGCAATCTCAAGAAACGATCATCTCAGAAGTTTTTTAGGGGCGGATTGCTCTACGAGCAGTTGCTTCATGAACTCCCACTGCACGAGCGGCGTAACGTTTACTACGCCCATCGTTTACTAACACAACTAATCTTGCTACTTGTTCAGGATTTATTTGAGGCATTTTATGTAATTTTAGCCAATAAAACAAGACACTTAATTAATGACAACGACAAATGGTCAAATATGGAGGTATACAACAAATTAGTTGCTATGGCAACGACATGCATTTGTTTTTTTAAAGACAATGTGATCCTACCAGAGTACAACCCAATCAATTTTGAGTACTCTGATCCTTCAATAAATTTAATTTGTGGGATAAGCGTAAGGTATCAGCAAAAAATTTATAATTCGGAAAATTTTAGAGATAAATCAATGAATAAAAAAACAAAATATACTATTCAGGGAGATATAGAATAGACCTGGGTTAGATGAATAGTAACATCTCATTAAAAATTGAAATTGGTCAAAGTTCTACTTACCACGTGGATTGAGGTGGCTATGAAAATAATTTTTTACGGAAATGACAGTGAGAAATGTTTCGATTGTAAATCAGTTGTTTGATCTTGTTATACGAGGTCAAAATCGGCAGAGGAATCACCAATTTCGTTTTTTTTTTCTAGTTTAGGCCTATCATTTCCAATTATTGTAACTCGTTTTTTTTGTATGCGATATGTTTTCAAAATGTGTCCTTCCATACACGGCAATAATTGATGATTCGGGATTGGAAAAACTAAAAATGAAATAATCAAGAACATATTGAAAGACCATAACCTTATTCTAGTTTCAAAATGTCAACTCTGGAGACTGCTCACTGATGGGTGGTTATCATATTGTAGTAGACATCTAAAAGTGGCGTTTGAGGAAAAACGCTAGTATTTACTTTTCATCCCAGAGGGATTAAAAATACCACTTTAGTCCCTCAAATGAGGGATTCCCTGAAGTGCATTAAAGGGGTATATTCGATAATTTCGACAAATTTAAATGACGAGTTGACTTTAAATCTACTGGGTGTTGGTATAGTTTCCGGATGAATAATGAATTCGCGAACTAGATTTGATTCATTGCAGCAAAAATATGTATTGTCAACGAAAAAATTGTTTAACCAACTCTTATATTAATGGCGATTATCAATCTAGATTCTAGAACATAAACGCGGGCCCTGAAGAAATCAACTTTGAAAATGGGTCTGATTTCTAGTTGCCGTTTTTTTGCAGAGGTAGATAGTATTTTCCTTCAATAATATCTAATTTGACACTTACTTGGTAGTTCTCATCAATATGAATTCCTTGGAAAGTCTGGCTAGAGTCATCAGCAATTGGAAGCTAAAGTTAATCACTAACGGTTCATCAAATTCTTTGAATCTTTGCACCAATGGCGACCAAACTTGATGTACGATCGGCAACAATTCATCCTCATAATCTCTAATCACTTCTAAACCGTTCGTCAAGATTTCCAAGACGAGTAGTTTTTTTAGTTTGTCTTTGGACGGCAAAAAGTGTAGGCTTCTCGTCAAAATGGCGACGGTTAGTTTGACGTGTAATGGCGGATCAGGTTTTTTGTATTCTTCGCCTGAAAAAATTGAATATACCGGGTGACACTGGTAACAGCCTGTAGTTTCTTTAGTTGAAGAGATGAAAATTCGAAATTTACGAGAGTTACATTATCAATGATGGCGCTTTCCTTGAACCCAATGAGAATTTTCTTCAACCACCTGTTTGATCAGAAGTAGACCCAACATTTTTTTTTCAAATGGCACCCTGTATACATTTTTTTACAGGAAATCTAACCTCATATTATTGTTTCTCATGCTTTCAAACCTCTCCATATACAAAAAATCACCTTATTCCCAATTAACAGGATTGGCTTCATTTTTTTCATTTTCAGTCTCGAATAAATAGTTACTTCAAATCAACTACGAATTTTTGAACGTTCAATGGCTCCGGTAGGTGGAAAATCATGATTTGGAAGGAAAAACAAGTTATGCATTTTTATGTTGAACTCACCGTTTCTGAGTAAATAATTATTACGTTCCCAAAAATGCTGTTTAGATGTGCCTGTTTTTCTGAAACCCTTCATAGGCATCTTATGAAAATCCACATATTATTATGTGGGTTCGAAACCATGAAGAACAATGTTATGAGGCCAGTTTTCTTGTGAAAAAATGCCTAATATGATTTAATAAAAAACTGACCCTTATTCATTTCAATAAAAATGCACGGCACTGTCTAAAATGACGTTTGTCTTTGAAGAACTGGTCATATTGATGATTATTCATACCGATACAAATTTGGTAAAGATCGCACGACTGATAGCTGAGATATAGAGGGGGGGGCGTTTGAAATGAGAGACACACTGTATTTCTGTAGCCTATCTTATTCAACTTAAAATCCTGAATCACAATTTGATATTCGTGGAGAAGACCACTGAGAGAAGAAATCCGTGCAAACCTCTTTCAATCGACGAATCATGATTTACGTTTGATGTACAATCGATATTATGAGTTGAAGTTGAAGTGAATCGAAACTATATCGTTTTGAAATCAGCATATTTCATTCGATATTTCCAACAGCCAAATATGATGGTGGAGTCGTGACGTAATAGTCCCGACCTGTAGCTATCTCTCTCTGATACCTCGTCATTCAGCAGTGTTGCAGTGTGATTGGTCAGTTCAAGGACAATAGGCGTGTTGGGAATAAGACGTCGCACCAGTCACACCAATGAATTGACAAAATTTCAAATGGCGCAGGAATTGTGTGTTTTGAAATGGAGATATTCTAATTAATTTTTTCCATCGTCTTAGCATGAATGACAAAATTCAAAATTAATTCACTGGTAGTTTTTTAGTAAGTATAGAGTTCACGAAAATGTCATTTTAAAAAATTAGTGGTCTCCCCCATTGGCTGTTAAATTGCATTTTATTGAAATAAATGAAGTTGGCTGTTGCCCGAATGACATTTCCATGATTGATAGGCTTAGAAATCCAAAGATCATTACTTAGACGATATTATCAGAATATTCTCTCTACCCTAGCATCGATTTTTTTTTTTTTTAACGCTTGGAGCGCACGAAAGGGAATCCCTATAATGTTCAAAGAACATCGTGCGTTCCTAGGGAGGATAGGGATAGGAGGTAGGTATTGGAATTTTTTTTGAACTTCTGTAGGTTATATGTTGTTGGGAATACTTCCTCAGGCAATGAATTCCAGAGCCTAGCCGTTCTATGGATGAAGGAGTTTTGATAAAGTGCTGTTCGACATCTTTCGAGGTTGACAACGAAAGGATGTGCTGACTGGGCTTGTCTAGTTCGTCTGACTGGTATTGCTAGTGGAGGGATGATAGCAGAGGTTTCCGAAGCACATTTCCCGTGAAAGTATCGATAGAAAAGTGAATATAACCCTTGTGAATTTCAAATTTGTATCTCTTTAAATAAAAAAACTACAGGCTGTTACATGTCTAAGGTGTCATCCGGTATAGTGATATATTTTCATACCTTCAGATTCTTCGATTTGGTTATCCAATTCTTCTTGTTTCTTTATCATGTCTTCTTGGAACATTTCTTCAGCTGTTTGGCCCATAATTTCGTCAGAAAAGTCGTCACAACTTTCTTTGGAACCTGTTACTTTGAAATCCTCGATTTCTCTGTCTTTTTGGGCTTTTGGTATGATGGGTTTCTCTTCGATTTCAATTTCGAGCCATTTTCTCAGACATTTTATGAAAATTTTGAATACTCGGAGAAAAGCGGTGGAATTTTTTTCTTTGAATTTATCACAAGATTGTACCAAAACCTATGAAAACCTTATTTCAAATTCAAAATACGATGAAAAGGAATCTAGAAACAATTTAGAGAATGCACCATGGTCAAATGGGACTACTATATCAATTCCATGAATATAAAATAGGAATTGTTTCTTGCGATCCGAAAGATGAAAAAAATTAGAATTCCAGTAAACCTACAAGATTGTTATCATTTCGAACTTCATGGAAAATGTGCTTCCCAGGAGAAAAATAATGCTTTGCAATAACAAATCATTTTAAAATTCGTTATTAGCTAAAGATGAATGAGTAAATTTTTGTAATACCTTGTATGCCATTATTGAAATCTGTACTCACATCTTCTATGATATATGCTAGATATTGCAAGACATCCATTGTGCTGTACATCAAGACTACTGATAAAACACTCAAAACTTTTTCTTTATCATCAGACCTGTTCAGTCTTCTTTCAACACTGTACGTAAAATAGTCTATATTTTCATTAATCAAAGTGGTTATACTTGAATATCCACATGATAAAGTTATATTTCCCAATGCTGCAAGTCCTGCAGCCCTTATAAGAGAATGACTACTACCTAAAAAAATCGTTTGAATGTTCAAATAATATGAATTGTAAATAATGTTTTTATTTTTTGATAATTAATGATTTCAAATAATTTCACCTGCTCTTTCCAAAATCGAGTATAAAACTTTGAAAATGAATTGCTGAAAATGTTCTTTGAAGATGAGGGCTATTTTACCCAGTCCTTCAACCAACAAACACATTTGAATTACATTTTGTTGGACCTCTGCAAGAGTTATTTCTCTCCCAAATTCGTCTAAACCTACTTTCAAAGGTATTTGCCAATACTTATTGTCAATATAAGTGTTGACAATGCTTTTTATTATTTGTTCATTGACTTCATTGAATTGGATACCTAGAAGGAAAGGTGATGCTTGAATTACATTTTTTTGTGTGTAGGTAGTGAAATACCTAATATGGCTCCATTTAGTATGAAAATTGCCTCTTTTCTATGCTCCTGATTGTACATGATAGTGTCAAGCAAAAAATCACTGACCATCTGGAATGAATTATATTTAGCCAGTAGTGAGCAGAGTTTTTCTAATTTAAGTTGAACAGAGTCTTCCTTGAAATATACAAATTTCTTCCAGGGGGCACCCAAATCTAAGTCTGGATGCAAATCTGGAAATTCATTGTCACAACAAAATAAGTTTATTTTTATAAGCAATATAGTCCAATAAATGAAGGAGGAAAAAAGGCAAAGTTAACGTTAATTACG